>OX638270.1:1740289-2277789 GCA_951806755.1 Brenthis hecate
AATTCTTTTTTCAGGGCCAGCCTGAACCGACCTTCAACCCTCTTTATCCCGGTCCATTGTCGAATGTTGCGATAATACTGCCACTGATAGCATCTCCAGGTAAATTTCTAAGAAATTAATTAAAATTCTAAGAAATCTTTTGTTAACTGACACGCCGGCGTGTCCGCAGTCGTGGAGGGATTATTAAAGTGAAAAATGAACATATTGTGGTGATACAAACATTTAAACATACAAGGTGTTAGTACACGAATGAACTAACCTAGCATAAGCAAATAAAATAAACTATGCGGAAAACGGTACCACAACGTAATGAAGAAGTCATAATGCGTTCTGGGATAAATTCTTACTGATATTCAATAACTTCTTGGAATGTCTAACCGCAATTCGATTAATGTTCGATTTTAGAGGCACGTCCACAGTTTTAGCGCTAACTCATGCAGTTACATCTGCTAGTTATATTTAGGTACTATTCGTCACTCATGTCTTGAAAAATCAGGAAAGCGTATGAGTGCAGTTTTCATTCATATTTAGGACATTGTTGAACTTATATTCTTTAATATAAATAATAACAAAAGGCAGTGTTTAGCCTAGTGGTAACGCGCTCGCTTGGGAAACCGAATGAAGCGGGTTCGAATCCCGGGACTCGAACCTGATGATATTTTAGTGTGCGAATCCTTTCTAAGATGATTATCACTTATCTTACGGTGAAGGAAAACATCGTGAGGAAACCTGCATGTCTGACATGACAATATTACTTAATCGATTTAACAGAACTTCTTACAAAATTTAATTAAATTCAGGTGACAATAATTTCTTCTCAAGACTGAGGCTTTTTCTTTTCAAACTGTTGCTAAACTCATAATTTTCAGTTAAAAAAATTTCTGTAATATAATGCTGAAAATTTTATGAATTGAATTGACATGAACATATAATAATAATGATGAATACCATACTAGATGCTATTATTATAGGTTTTCGCGAGTTTCGCGAGATAGTCTTAAAAAATTACTAAAGGACAAACGTAATGGCCTAACAGCCAGTGAACGCCAGACCTTCGTCATTTTATAAAAGCTGAAAGTTTGTCAGCGCATGCTCCCAACACAGATAAGAACGATGGACCATTATGAAGTTCAGGCTATGGTGGCTTTGGCAGGTACACGGTACTAAAGGTGTGTAAAATACCGATCTAAATTCGTTAAATAATAAAGTGTGATTTTTTGGTACCTTACCTTCAGAATATTAATAAAAATCACGTCATTCAATGCCAGACACTTAACATCGTGGCAAACCCTTGCCAGACACCCTTTTCATGAAATCATAATTCTACTTACGTTATAGTATAAAAGCTGATTTTTATATATAATACTTGGGTAATAATTAGATGATTTATCAGACTGCTAGCATAGCATTTATTACACACCATGAAAAATGTTCCAAACAACTTGGGAGGCATTTCTAAGAAAATGTTGCAAATGGTCACCAAATTTGAAGCGCTAAGCATTGACTTTATTTTTGATCAATACCTGACTCCGTCGATCAAAGATTACAAACATCCTCAGCGATTAGAATCAGCACAATTGAGCTACACCATAACTGGTCCTGATCAAACATGTCCGAGTGATTTTGCGAAAGAATTGAAAAATTTAAATTTAAAACAAGCTCTGGTGGATTTTTTTCATTTTGCATTGGGCCAGTGATAAAATAAAACGTTTTATTGGAAAAAAAAACTATCCACATACATTCTAAAATATAATGTAAACTTAGATCTCTTGACTGATGATTGATTAATTAGGATGGGATAGGTAATTAAAAGAACTAAGTCTATGTAAAATATCTAGACACATTCCTGCTTAAATGAAGGATACACAAACAGATTTCTTTCGTTTTTTTATAGTACATACTAAATATAATAATATTAAAAAACCTGACTGCGTACAAAGTGAACTAAGAACAGAACAAGCTGACAAAAGTACACAGGATTACGCAGTTGGAGACTTACACACACCTATTCTAAAACATTAACATATGTATATCTCCGACTGCATAATACTATGTTTTTTCGTTAACTTGATCTCTTCTTTTTAATTCACTTTTTAAGCAGTCGAGCTTTTTTAATTTATGTATTTTTTTTATTTACAGCTGTTTAGTTTAGGTCTTTTAGACATTTTTAGTTTTATTTAACAGTTTCTTATTCTAAATTACGTTAAAACATATAATTTGTTTATATTTTTGTAATCGCCTCTTAAAAACCTGTATTTTGATACCCCACTCGATTTATTGGGATAAAAAAAATTTTCAACACACAAATTGACGCCAAAGGTCCCCCATTTTGATTTTTAATCATATCTATATATCTTTATGATAATCAAATGACGTATGAATCATCAAAATCGGTTGAACCGTTTACAGGTACAGGTCAAACGCATAACCCTATTTTGGACTTCGCTGCAGTCGGATAAAAATAACCAAATTGTTTTTAAAGGGGTCATTTTTAGTGATTTCGTAATCACAGGAAATACAAACGGTCATTTATAAATGTAGAAATGAAAGACATGTTTTTGTGACACAATACTTTTATTTTTTGTCCCACTTGATACTTAAAAAATACGAGCTGAGGTGTTGTATTTCCCCGTCGTTAAAATAAATTGGGTAAACCTAAATATATACTTAAAAATAAAATGCACATAAAAATCTGTTTTTATTCCAAAATAGCTTCTAAGCTCATATTATTAGGTTAAGTTTGAGTGAGGTTATTCGCACAATATCTAACAACCATAAAAAATCCACGCCATAGTATTATATTTCGGATTAGAGATATTTTGTCCCTATTAAGTATGGAGTATTTAGTCGCTATCAAAAATTCGGTTGACTTTACAGATAATTCGGGCGAGGCTGATATGGGCTATTTTAATTATCAAAACAGAAAGCAGAACCACGGTCCAAAGTTAGTACTTATATAATGTATGCTTCAATGAATCAACCTTTAAAAGAATTTAACTCTAAATTTCCCCATAAATATTTCATCGGCTACTAAAAATAACAGTAAAGGCGTTAAAACTATCCAAATATGACTTTAACTCAGTCTAAAAGCAATGATATATTTATGTTTATGAAGATGGATTTATAATAATAAAAATGAGCCTAGAATTTGACGAGTGCATGTGCACAGTAGACTTCTGCTTCAGCGGGTGGGGGTTCGATTTCCTCTATATGTAAACTTATGTTTTAACATTAGATACAAATATAAAAATAAGTATTTAATAATTATCGTTTTATACTGTTTAGTCCACTAACACTAAATAATTTCCGTCTTACATATTAGCATTACACATTTTAGTGCACATATTTATTATATACTAGCGAAATATAATACTTTGATTCCCCGTACAAACTTTCATCGTCATTTTTATCCCCTCAAGGGATGATTTCGGGGATAAAAAGTATCAAACTATCTTCTTACCAAATTTCATCTTAATCGATTTGGTAGATTCAGATATTACCCCCTTCAACGTCACAAACTCACAATTCACAAACGTTACCTCTTTATAATATTAGTATAGATATATGACAGAGGAGAATTTAGTTACCTTTTTCTGCTAGAATGTGAAACCTTATTGTTTAAAGTCACTATGTTATTTAGATTACTTTTTATGGCTTTTAAAGTAATTTTGAGCAGAGACTACGTCTCGAGCGGGTTCGAGCCGCCATCATGACATTCAATGGAGAAACGTGTCTTAGTAACGTTGGTTGATCATGGTGGATCATAGAGAGTTATTTTTTGATATTGTAGCTTAGAGTCAATGATTGATGTCCCAAATCCGCTGTTGCTCTAAATCATTAGAATTACTGTTTCCAGTTTATTATATTGTGATTTCCCTGATTAAATTATTTATTGAGCATTGAATGCTTTATTATTTGAGCCCTGATACCGCCCACAAGATTAGTAACCAATAAAGATGAGGTTCGTAGTATATGGATAACACGACATAAATATATTAGCGCCTTACCCTGCTTCGCTTTAGGGACTTTACCTAGGATACGCGGATTTTTTTCACAATCTTATCTTTCAATATCATAAAGAAATAATATTTATTAGAACACTTACACAAGATAACAATAACATACATAAGAATTTTCGGAAGCATGATCATTTTGGAAACGAAGTGAAGGTTTTAAACCTTGAATCTCGCATTTCAGTGCGAATCTCATTTTCAAAATGACTACTTATTTCTAATAAGTTCAAGGAAAACATCGCAAGGAAACCCGCACGTCTAAGAAATCCTTAGCAGTTTTCGAAAGTGCTGTATACCGCCAATGCACGTTAGGTACATTTGCCCAGACATGACGAACTATGTGGCTAAATCGCCCAACGAAGCAAATATCTTGCAATGACATGTTAAAAAGGAATCATTATAATAGAAACTTATTCAGTAACACTACTTTATTGACACAATACACGAACAAAGCCGCCAGCGAAAACTAGTTATAAGTCTAATATAGCCTCTTTCACCCCAGTTCTTCTTAAGTATTTTTTTTTTTCAAGTTATTGATAGAGTTTCAATCTTCACTAAGCGAATAATATTGTTTAATACTGAATACAAATAATAGTTGAAAAAAATCACATGTTCTTCCTTTATATACTAGCGGCTCACCCTCGCTTCGTTTGGGTTCACCTCTAGAAAAAACAAAAAATAAATCTATCCCACGGGAACCGTACATTTTTACGGGATAAAAGTCTAAGTGCTATTCCAGACTATAATCTATCTCTGTGCCAAATTTTATCCAGATCCGTGTGCCGTTCTGGCGTGATGGAGTAACAAACATCCAAACATCCATCTAAACTTTCACATTCATAATATTAGGAAGATATCTTTATTTATTTATAATTTAAAGGTAACGCGTAGAGTACCTAAAGCACTAAATACAAGAAATTAGAATCAATTTTTCCTTGATATTATTAAAGTATCTTAGATATAAATAAGTCCAAGAAATTGGGGATAAGCCAGGAGAAATGGCTAAGAGAAATGAATTTAATTTTATTTAATACATAGTACTATTACGTATAATTTACGTAACGTACGTATAATATATTACATAATTGTACTCAGCCCTTTTTAATGCCCCACTGCGGGGGGTGGGCCTCCCTTCAATACGAGGGGGATCAGGCCATAGTCCACCACGCTGGCCAAGTGCGGGTTGGCGGACTTCACATGTCTTTCGAAAACTTGCTAGGTTCTCTCAGGCATGCAGGCTTCCTCACGAAGTCTTCCTTCGCCGTAAGACAAGTGGTAATCACAAGTTAGAAATAACTCACATGAAAATATCAGAGATGCGAGACCCGGGATTTAAACCCGCTTCACTGTTCCCCAAACGAGCGTGTTACCACTGGGCTACCCCTGCCGTATAATATATTTCATTACTCACTTCAATATTTATTTACAACTTTATATATTAATTTCAGAAATCCTGTAAAAGAATCGACAAAGAAAGCAAAGGTAAGGACTACCTGTAAACTGTTGCAATAGACCTATACCCGCCAGGGGCCTTAACTATATAGCCCTGTACATTTTTTCTGTTTATATTATAATGTAATTAAATATTACTTTTATAATTCAACCTATGTATGTATGTTAAGGAAATAAAAGGCTATCTTATAATTATATTAATTTAAATGGTAATTCATTGTAATTAATCTCCAAAATCCAATCATAATACCAATAGTTATAAACTTGTAAACAAAAAAAAACTTGAATATGAGTATGAAAACTTTACAAATCTCATTTTCCATATAAAACTCATTTTTCCATACGCTATCAACCCTTTATCAACGAAACCAGTAGAGGGGATACGTAGAACTCGACTTATAATGTACAACGTCGCGGCCGCAGTCTCAAACGTAACCGTGGTTTGAACGGAACGTCGGTCGGTAAATAATAAAGATGTGCAACGTATGTACTCGCGAAGTTGAACCGGCGCCTAAGCCAGCACCAAAACCGAATAAGACCTTGGAAAGGATGAAGAAAAAGCACAACATCACTACCAACCCTTCTGATGAGGAGAAGCAGAAAGAAGTAGCATATCAGCCAGATCTTCTAGCTGTATCCACTCAGTACTCCAAATTGGCTTACGATATTTTCAAGCAGTGTGTTGTTAGCGTGCAGGAAACTAAGGCTTACGCGTGAGTGTTCTTAAGACTTTACTTTTAAGTTATACATACTTTTTTTAAATAATTACCGCGAACATTTTTATCAATTTTTTAAGTTTGTTGAAATTGTAAAAAATGGAGTTTTTCGTAATCTTTTAAAGCAGTTTTTTGCATTGTCGCTGTAATTTCTTAATATTTACATTGAATATACAATTTAACGATATCCGCTGTAGATATGTACTTGTAGTATTCCGTCTGTAGTTATCTGTTTTTAAATTAATTTTTATTTGAGGTTTCCTTAGTTGATTTTTAAGTATAACTTACGATTAATTCAGTTGTACCAAATTTCAAACATTGTATTTGCAGAAACAATCGATTTTCCGTAAACCTAAATAATATAAGGCAGTAGAATTACCAAGACTTTCTCTTATCTCGATAACAATTTCAATAAATAATCGTCTATTTCTACAGAGAAGTTATCTAACTAAACTAATCTTAGTAATATTTTATTATATCTACAAACAATCCATTTATTAGCTTTATTTAAATAAAAAAAAACTTAGTAAACAGCAAGAAAACGTCAAACAAAACTTTTAAACTTCATTTACTACTGATCAAACAAGACTTACAAACAATTTGCATAGATGACGTATAATGACGTAGGTCACTATAATGATAGAGTTCTGCTAAAGTAATTTATTTGAACGTAAATGAATCAAGGCTACGAGTCCGTTAGGTTTGCATTATTCGTCACGCTGTCCGTACCAGGCGGTGGATTGTTTTAAGACGGGTTTTTTGATAAGCGATTCAATAAGAAAAATAACTATACAAAAACTAAACAGAGGCAAAACTGTCTGTACATATCTAGATCGTAGCCCAGTGGTAACGGGCTCGCTTGGAAAACGTTTAAAGCGGGTTTAAATCCCGAGTCTTGCACCTCTGATATTTTCATGTGCAAATCATTTCTAACATGATTACCACTTGTCTTATGATGAAGGAAAACGTCGTGAGGAAACCTGCATGTTTGAGAGAAGCAAGTTTACAGATACATGTAAAGTCTGCGAACCCGTACTTGGCCAACGTGGTGGACTATGGCCTGATCTCTCTCGTGCTAAATGGGGGCCCGTGCCCTGTTAGCACATTATAAGAACTGAATATGAAGCTTATTTTAACTGTCTCTTGAAATCTTTATCTAATATCAATAAAACTGAGCATAGAGTAAGCTTAATTTTATATGCATAGGTTATTTACTTACGGCGTAAAATAAAAAAATGTTAAGGAGGGCGAATAAAAGATAGTTACTCTACATTTCAATCTCTGCTTAAACGTTTTTAAGATAATTTTCGGACTTATAAGGGTTATTTTTGTCGTAACCTGACTTATAAGTTCTTGTAAGTTTACCCAATACACTAATTTTTAACAGTGTCACACAGTACCATAGCACCTTCAATGAATTGAAAAAATAAAAATTAAAAAAAACCGACTACCAGGCACTAAAAAGTAAAAATTTTTTTACTTTACTTACCCGTTTAGTAATTACTAAACGGGTGTTTTCATTTAGAATAGACTTCGAAAATATCTGATATATTTCCGAAGTCGGTGTACTTTAATTTGTGTCGACTGGCACCGGATTTTCCATTTTTTGTGTAGACGTAATAAGCAGGTAATTTGTAAGAAGAATTTTTTTTAATAACATATTCGATTAAGCCATTTTTATTTAAAAAAGTTTTTATTGTTGATTTTTTAAACATCGCTTCACCGATTTCGATAAAATTTAAATTGGACCACTTGGGAAGTATACCATTCGAAACAAAAAAAGAAAATTTTCAAATCGGTTCAGGCGTCTTCTAGTACCTAATCGGTGAACATACATAAAAAAAAGATTCCGACGAATTAAGAACCTCCTCCTTTTTGAAGAAGTCGGTTGAAAAAGAAAATATAACATAAACAGATAAGGGCTTACCTTTCGAATTCGATAACACTTAAACGTAAATATAATCTTTCACTCTGTCATATCTATACTATAATAAAAGAGTAGAGGTCGAATGTCTGTACATATCAAAAAAATGCTAAAAACCGAGTCAGGGCGATATAAGAAGACAAATAGAATAAATCCAGATTCTGTTTGTCTGTTTGTATGGGCTAATCTCCGAATCTATTGGACCGATTTGAATGAAATTTTCCATGGTAGTACCTTATATCCCTGGGCGACATCTTAGATACTTTTTATCCCGGAAAATTAAATAGTTGCAGTGGGATAGTTAAAAAACTATAATAACTTATACAGCTTAGTACACAACAACTTACGCACCTAATTTAGTAAAATTTAACATTCTGATACCTTATATTGCCGGTCAAACAACAGGTTACTTTTCATCCCGGAGAAATAAACAGTTCCCGTGGGAACTAATAGATCTCTATTAGTGTTTTTCTATTCATATATAAAACTTGATAACATTCATTAAAAACAATCTTAACGAAGCCTTTTTTTCATTTAAAAGCAAAAAAGATTGATAACGCTCTAGTTAGGCTTTAAGCAACATAAGCAAATATTTAATATTTCTGCCAATACTTTTTACTCTGCATTATGACGAACTTCCTCACAAACTGTTGTATAAAACTGAAAGGATTGGCCTTGTCTCTGCTTCCGGAACAAAAGCATGACAATAATACCTAGTGTCTAAAATCTAATCCAGTTATCACTCTAAAAATAGTTTTATGTTAATTATATACCAATAATATATGAATTTTACCAAAAAATACCTTTTTAGGGTTCCTTCATAACTCGTCGATCAATCGTTTTTATCGTTTACTACAGCCATAGTGACAGAGTACAGTCAATATTAAGGAAAATGTTCAGACAGTCTACATGGGGTCAGGCGATGGAAAGTCACATAGAGTAAATATATGAATTGTTATTTTGGCGTGTATATGAAAACTTATTTTTGTTGCCAAATTTGAAAATTGGTTTTACTTTAAAATTACAAGAGGATATACTCCAAATATTATATAAATCGTCTTTATAGCCAGATGGCGTTAAAATTATCACTTTCACACGTAAGTGTATGACAAAACAATAATTTCGGAAATAGCATTTTCGGTGTCGGCTCTTTGCCAGTCATTGCTCATGAAGAATATATTTTGTATAGTACATAGAGTGCACGTAACTTTTACCGGTTCGTGCTGTAATTTTTATTCACTAGTTTCAGCTCATGGTGTTGCTTGTCAATACCCAAAAACAGTAGATAGAATAAATATACTAATATATATTATTATATATATTAATATATATTATTATATATATTAATTTAATACAACAAACGTCGTTGATCTTTAGTTTTTGAAAATTGTGAGTATCGATGTAAGTTTGTTACTCTTTCACACCAGAACGACTGAACAGTTCTGGATGAAATTTGGCACAGATATAGATGATAAATATAGTCTGGAATAGCACATAGGATACTCTTTATCCCGGAAAAATGTACGGTTCCCATAGTATAGGTTTGTTTTTCATTAAATTATTGTGTTCTCATCCAGATTTCACATTTTCACTTTACGACACTTAGAAATAAGTTACAATCGACTTCTAAAATTTCATCACATACCCAATAGTCAATAAGTTAATCAAGTTTTAGTTCATAAAATCATTTTCTATCACTTTTTATTAGAATAGAGAACTACTTTCATCAGTTACTCTTTTATATAGTGTATTAATTTGAAAAACAAATTTTCAAAAACTACATTTTTTTGTACTTTCAGAAATTGTTTTTCCTGAACAATTTGTTATATATACAAATATTTTGGAAGCGACCCAATTACCAAGCTTCGAGAAGGTTACCGAATTTATATTTGAAATGACTTGTCGCTGCCAAAGCTGTACATCTTTGATAAACCTAAAATACTTGACGCTATCTTGTATGGACATCATGAAAACGTATCCCTAAATCTAACTACAATAACTTATCGATACTTAATATAATAAAATTCTAAATCGAATCTGTACATTAAATATTATTTGGAAAATCTAGAAAAATAATAATAAAAAAATAGCCATGATATATATTATAGGTATATGCAATAAATAGTGCTACTGGTATTTAAGTTGTATGTCAAATTTATGAGTTTAATGATTTATTAAGCGTATGGTCACGCAAAAGCTCGGCCCACCCACTGTAATATAATCGAAAAAGAAATTAAATGCTGTTCAATATTTTATCTGATTATTTATCGTTATATGGCAGGATATAAGTGAGAACGAAAATTTATGCCAGCCTTTTAGTCTACCTCACAACCAAAACAACCTGAAATGGCAAAAAAAGCTTTTACGAAAAGCACCATCTAATAATAATAATTATTTTTTAAACAAAATCAATTAGTAATTATTCCACTTGTAAGGGTGGATATTTTTATTATAACTTGAATTTGACTTGTTCGATTTCATTGTTTCAAAATAAATCATGACATCCAAACTTATGTTATAAATGAGAAGTAACTCTATCTGTCTGTTACATTTTCACGCTTAAACACTCACCAAATTTTGATGAATTTTGCTATAGGGATAGATGGTAACTTGGAGAAGGTCATAAGCTTTATGCTGGCAGATTTTTAGAATTTATAGGATTATTGAAATTTTCTATGGGAAACTAAATACCTAAAGTACACACGATAACTTTTTTTTATCTTTTGACAACATACCTAGGAAGTAGGAACGCACCCGAACGAAGCGAGGGTAAGTCACTAGGTTGATTCCTCATACAAACTTTCATCCCCATTTTCAACTCCTTAAGGGATGATTTCCGGGATAAAAATCCTGTATCCTATATCCTTTCCAGGGTCTCAAACTATCTTCTTACGAAATTTCATCTAAATCGGTTCAGTAGAGGTTACCCCCTACAACGTCACAAACTCACAAACTTTACCTCTTTATAATATTAGTACAGATTAGATATTCTAATCATATCTGCGTGGCATTAATTAGTACTTAACAATAAAAAACATTTTCTTATTAGTTATCGTTTATTTATATGGTCATATGAATAGATATGCATAAAAATATATACTATCGCTAAGCGGAAATCTTCGGTTACATCTGTATGCGGCTTTACTATCGGCATTTAATGGATGCAACTTGATACGATAGCCATCTCAGAGCACTCGTTGACTTGCGAATAAATTCATAGAATTGAGGCGCCATCTGTTTGTAAAATTGCTTTTCAGACTCTATATTACCAAACGTGGTATATATTACTAAAACTTATAAAAATCTAATTGAATTGTGTATTCAATCAAAATAAATTAATCGATTACTTGATAAAAAAAATCTATAGATTACCACTTATTTTTACTTTTATACTGCAAAAAAAACTAGAAAAATACCATATTTTGGTATTTTTAAACCGTAAGAAAACAATAACAAGTGAACTTCAACTAAAAACTTTGATAGTTTGATTAAAGAAAAATTTCGTTGACCTATGACGTATAAGTACAGACTACAGAGCATTAGCTTACAGCAATGTAACTGACGAGAATTTTCTAAATAACTAAGTAGTTTCATTTTAAGTTAGATCAATGTTTTGTAACTTTTATTTGCTGTATGAAGCTTCATTGCCTATTATATAAAAAAGTGACTTCTCCGTCCTTATTTATTAACTAAACATCACAAAATTAACATTTTCATAGAAATTTATTATAATTTGATAACATTTAAAACTATCTCATAAGACATTTTTACCAACTTTTAGCTAAAACCGAGAAAATAAATAGATAATTTACTTAAAACTCTTATATCAACATATCTAATCTCAAATAGTATCGGTAGCTACAATTTCCGCATGACTCTACCAGCTCTACGTTTCAGCGTCACATGTCGTTGTAACAATCGTTTCATTTAATGCCAGATTACCCATTACATTGCAGTAACAAGAGCAATCATAAACAGACCTACGTGCGTGGGTTCACGTATTTCAGCACGTATTCTTGCATCAGACCATTGCAGATTTTATGCTCACTGATATGCAAAAACCATGCATGTCGGTAAAACTACGAGTATGTTAGAACTTTCCCATTGTTTTATCTACTTACATGACGTTTTCCGTTATATCCCATCGATATTTTTGATTTCGTGTTCCCAATAACGATTGTTTCTTCTAAAAATCTTTCTTATTGCAAAAAATACTTCAAGATTTTATGTTCGATGTCTTTTAGTAATTAATCAGACACGAAAATAAGACGCCATCTGTGGCGGTTTATAGTATAATATAGGCCGGATAGCAAAATAAGGCCGGATAGGTGAATACCGGATAGTTACCGAATATCCGATTACTCTAGTATGAAAATTAAAAAGATACTAAGTATGAAAACACAACATTTACTAACATTTTACTTGAAAGAGTAGTTAAATATGTTATATTTTTTGTCTGTCTGTAAGACAATGGTCGTTAGACAATCACTAAAACTCTATATACATACATACATACATACATACATACATACATACATACACAATGCATAGCGCATACGTCTTAATATAAATAATTATTTACTGCCCGTATATGTTGCATTCAAACCAATAAATATACCTATAAATGAATATCAATATTTGTCACTAAGTCTCAACTTACGCAATTTACACGCGAATATTCAAACCATTTCTTTAACAAGCATTGATTTTTAGTGAGGTTCTTCGCAAGTGGAACCGCGTACCGAAAATATACAGTAGTACGTATACGCTGAAACCAGATTTCTGAATCTTCCTACATCTTAAAAACTGCATTGTTATTGTTACGCATCTTTTCCTATAGTATTTGATTCGTTTCAAGATTTTATGATCAATAAAAACTTCTAGTTTTGATTCAGAAATTATAGTAATAATTCGATATCGCTCGTTATACATTTCGAAAAGTAATACAAACTGACAAGCTAGTAAGAGTTTAATTTTGCAATAAGTACAGTAAAATGGGTTCATAATTGGCGAAAATACCGCACATACTGCTTCGACGTATATTTAGATTAATTCTTACATTCATTTCATTCGTTCATATTCTTTTCTTCTGAACATGTAGTTATCAATCTATACTAATATTATAAGTGCGAAAGTTTGTGAGGATGTATGTATGTTTGAATGTTTAGATGTATGGAAGTTTGTAAATATTTCACGCAAAAACTACTTAATGGATTTTAATAAAACTTAACAATAATACTCTTTCATACATCGAAATAACACAAAGGCTACTTTTTAACCCGGAAAAATGTACGGTTTCCGTGGGATAGATTAATTTTTGTTTTTTCTAGAGGTGAACCCGAGCAAAACGAGGGTGAGCCGCTTGTTAGATAAATAATTTTATAAAAAGAGTTAAAAATCAAAGATGAATGGTATGTGAGTATGATCTGTTAGCCCGTGTTCCCTAAAGAAGGCGATTAAGCTATTATTAATCTCAATTGGACTGAATCGGACTCCATTGTTGTAATATTATCACTATCAAATATTATGACGTCATTAAGTACTAGTGTTCGTACACTATCGATCGGAGAACAGCTGCGTAGGTTTTGTATTGATTACCTGTTCTGTTGAACTTGAACAAAATGTAAACTTTCTTAGGGCATTTATATATGATTGTGCACACAAGAAATATCTAGACAAAAAAAATAAAGAGATGCACAGCAGCCAGCCTTATCGCTAGAAGCGATCTCATACCGTCAGGAGTGATCTTAGGGTAAGGGAAACAACACGGAGGCGTAAAGGTGGTGGTATACACACAAATTCCTACACACATATATGTATATAAGCCCATCACCGTCCACTGCTGAACGAAGGTCTTCCCCAAAGAGCGCCAACCATCCCACTCCTGGACAGCCCGCATCCACCCGTTGCTCGCCAGCTTTCTTAGGTCATCTGTCCATCGTGCTGTAGAGCTTCCTACACTACGCTTGCCTAAATGCGGTCTCCACTCTAGCACATATATACGAGTATACATAAATATATTTTTATACAGTTAAGATTATAAATTGCTTTAAGCGTAAAAAATGACATTTTACATTAACAAGACCTATTCAAATAATAAATTAACAATTATCGGCAAACATATCGCATAAAATAAACGTAAAAAAACACCCGAATTCAGTATAATCATCCTCCTTTTTAAAATCAAAAAAATTTACTATCTCATAAGACAGTAGAAACTTTTGGTATTCTAAATTTCATAAACTCTGCTATTTCTAACTTTTCTGCCGGAAACAAAAATACGTGTTGACATTGTAGATATTAAATTACCCCTTTAATATCGTTTTTACTAAGAAATTAGAATAATTTATGCCAGCCCAGAAATATTAGGTTACATTTTATTTTAAATTTAGTTTTCTTCAGTACTTTGCTAACACTTCCCCGAATAATAATATTGTAATCGCTATACTTCTAAGTCTCGTTTTATGTTGCCATTTAGAATTATATTATTTTTGAAATTTGATTGAAGCTTAAGTTACTAGTTTCCATCTTAAACTATTTGACATCTATACATATATCAAATAAATATTTGACATCTATACATATATAAAATATAGATTCGGTCTCTTTATCGATAATAATGTTTATTACAATAAGATTTTCCAAAAAATATCTAATGTACAGATTCGGTTTAGTTACAATTTTATTATATGTATAGATAAATATCTATACATATAATAAAATTGTAACTAAACCGAATCTGTACATTAGATATTTTTTGGAAAATCTTATTGTAATAAACATTATTATCGATAAAGAGACCGAATCTATAGTTTTTACAATTTTTATCTGTCTGTGTGTATGTTACCAAATCACAGATAAACCACTGGAGGGATTTTGATGAAATTTGGTATGATGATAGCTGGTTATCCGGGTCAACATATAGGATACTTTTTTCCGCGGGAAAATATCTCATTTCTGAGAAAAAATACAAAAACTGCAATGTAAGAGTATACTAATATGTAAAACCTAAGAATTTGATTTTTGGTCATCTGAATGCGGGCGGAGCCGGGGGCAATGCTAGTAATCTATATTTTCGGATTTTTTTGAAATAAATAATCAAAATAAATCTGCGAAAATATCTGAAAAGAAAATTTTATTTAAAACATAATATTTTAAATAGAAATAAATGATTTCATACATAAAAGGTTGTATACGAAAAAAATTAAGTAACTAATTCGCTTTCATCAAGTTTTTATAATATGTCCAACTGTTTTGTCTTTACATTATGAAATGTATAGGATTTTTCCTAAGCGATATATCTGTCAGATAACACGTAGGTACTGTTCAGTGACAAACAAATCATGAAAGATTTGATAGCTGCTTATTCTTTGCGAATTCTATTACGCAAAAAATTTTATTAGCACATATTTTTCTTGCTTGTTCTAACAGAAACGTGTAGATATTAATCGTACTAAGAAATGTACACTCATTAATATTATTTTTATATAAGAACTTCTAAAGTTATTATTTTAATAATCCAAATATTATTTCTCTGAATATGATTTTTTCTGCACACATAAATTTTGATAATTAAAAAAAAATATTTTAAATTCGTACGTCTGGCAGCACTGAAAGCGTCGTTTGGAACGTCTGGAAGCTTCAAGACAAAGAAATACCTATAAAACCTTATCTTCCTTATACATTCGGTGCTGTTCGATTGTAAAATGTGTATAAATTATCCATTTAATTTTAATAAGATCTAGCAACTGTGACCACAAACATTGATCTTGATATGATATTATTTTCTTACAAATGAAAGCTCACGAGATAATGGCCGAAGACTTGCGAATGTAATTAAACTTTTCTAATATTAAATATTCTATTGGACTCTAATGAAATGTCTCTTGTCTATCTACTTGTCTTCTCTACTTGTTCTTTTTTATTGTTACTAGGCAAAGCATAAATTTGTGTAGTTTATAATCTAGTTTCCTAATTTCAGTACTAATTTAAAGAGATAAAGAAAAATCATTCAAAGAAAAAACAATCTTCAATTCTTGGTATTAAAAATTGAATTACGTCGAAATATATTTCGCAATATTATCATTTCTTATGCGATTCCGTCAAGTTAAGTATATCAACAATTTGTTTGTCTACAACTGATGATAGCTATAAGTAGAATTCTTAAAAGAGAAATTAGCACGTATTCCAAAAACATAGAGTTTAAATTTGAATAGTAATCTTTAATCAATGCGTAACCATATATGAGTATATATGAGATATGGATATATGATTTGATTGGCAGATATTGATAAGGTTTTTTCTTAACAAAACATCTTAAGAATCTAAACAAGACCAAATAAAGTGCAGGGCAATGAATAATATATTAAACTTATCAGCTTAATCGTACCAAAAATTATAGATGTCCTGGATTCGATTCTCAGACAAGCCAAAAACAATATAGGCCCTTTGCATGATTTCTCTTAGGTCTTTTACGTCGCATTTTATGGTGTATAATTCACACCATATAATCACAGCTACCGTAAACCGCACCATAAACCGTTCTTGCTTTATTTTTTCGTGTCCAAATTGTCACCAAATCTTAAATAATATAAAGTAATTATAATATTGGGCGTTCTAGATTCTACGTAAATGGGTAAATTAAACAAAATCTAACGAGAAGGCTAAGGCGAGAGCGAAGCGAAGCGTAGCTTCTCAATCTACGTTTATATATATATATATATATATATATATATATATATATATATATATATATATATATATATATATATATATATATATATATATATATGTATAATATATTAGTCGTACAGTAACTGGATTAATAGTCACTTTCGATAAAAATAACGTTATTTTTTGTTATTTTCTATATGTAAATAATAAATAACAATATATTCCTAATTTGTTAACATTTAATTATTGTATTTATAAGTATTTATAGCGGTACTTTTTCTACTTGTTGATAAGCCGCCTACATTATCATCAAATTGCGCTGTCCTGAATACTCAGTGATGCGCGCTATCAGTAAAAACGTACGAGATATTTCTTTACATTTCTTCACACACGTATATTGATAATGCCATTTTTTTATCACAAGCTTGTTAACATCTTATGGCGTGAATATCTATAATGGGCTGTTACACTTAAGCAATAAAGAGAGAACTATACGTACTAGAATGATGAGTGGCCAGAACGCGCTTGAATTTGGCAGAACCCAAATATTTTAATACGCACCTTTTAATTTTATTCGAAAATCAGTCAATTTTTACGTGTAATTACAAACATTTAACCAAAATATTTAACAGGCAATTTGTTAAAATTTAAAACACGTAGTTTAGTCTGTGTAAGCGTAAAGCGAAATTTTTTGATGTACGCACTCTTAGCCCTATAGGGATTACAAGAGCGCCCACTTAGGGCTTTCGCCCCTAGCAGCCGCTCTTGAGACTCTATAGTAGATATATGGCAACTCTATCTTTTTCCGCTTTTTAACTATATCAAGACATGAATATAGGTAAATACTTATACAGATAAATAAAATTGAAGTGTCTGTCTGTAATGTCAAAATAACAGCTTTTTACTAATACGGTATTTACAAGAAAAATACAATTTTTAATATTTTTGTCTGTGTATCTGTTTGTTCCGGCTAATCTCCAAAACGGCTGGACCGATTTTGACGGGACTTTCAGTGACAGATAAGTAATATTATAAGGAGTTACTAAGGCTACTTTTATTTTAGAAAAAGAATTAGGATCTCGCAAAAAAAAATTTAAGCGTACTTAGGCACGCACTCAAGCAAAGCAAGGGTAAGTGACTAGTCTTAAATAGAACAAGAAAGACTAAAATCAGAGCCATGTACCAGTTGTTTGTAGAACTTGATTAGTACTTTCTTTAAAGTATAATTTATTTTCCGTAATCTATTTGTAACTTGCCAGTTTAGCATTGCAAATTGTTTCACGCGATACGTATCGTTTAGTTATCGTGTTAAACATCGCACTTTACATGCCATGTCTTCTTTAATTTTCTATATAAAGAAAATATGTATAGTTCTCTAATATAAGGATAAAGTAGACGTTTTGAATAAAATTTACATATTTTTTCTAAAAAAAGTGTTAATTGAATTTGTCGTCAAATATTTATAGTATATATTTAATAACTATCTTTACATAGTATAAAATGAAGTCGATTCCGCTGTCTGTTCGCTTAGATCTTTTAATCTACTCAACGGATTTTAATGCAGTTTTCACTTTTCAGCAATAGACAGGTTCGAGAGGCAGGTTTATATTATGTACTAGCATTGCCCGCGGCTCCGCTCGCTCAGATGACCAAAAACCTAATTCTTAGGTTTTACATATTAATATACTCTGGGTGTGGGCAAGACCACAGAAACTTGTCAAAGTTCTGTGGATCTTAATGCTTTAAATTATCATTTTACTACTCCACCCATAACTTTAAATTCTGACATAAAAACTGCTACTCTCTCATTCTTATCCAATCTTGCCCCCCCCCCTGACCTACCTCCATTCGTCTTCAAACCAGTCTCAGTAGATGATATAAAGAAGTGTGTCCGCTCTATTTCAACAAAAGCCATTGGTAGTGACAACATCAGTCTTGATATGGTTCTTCCCGTACTAGAGGATATTGCACCTGTGATCTCCCACATCATTAATTTCTCACTCACACGCAATGTCTTCCCATCAGTGTGGAAGAAAGCCATCGTCATTCCACTGCCTAAAACTTCGAATCCTACCTGTCTCTCCCAATACCGCCCTATATCTATCCTTCCTATCCTATCGAAACTCATAGAATCATTGGCTCATAAACAACTTTACTCTTATCTGTCTCACCATAATCTCCTATGCCCTTACCAGTCCGGCTTCCGCTCTTCACACAGCACGGTGGGAGCCCTGCTGAATATCACGGAGGATATTCGTGGTGCAATGGATAACACCATGCTCACTGCGATGGTCTTGCTTGATTTTAGCAGTGCTTTCAACTCTGTCGACCTTGACATCCTAATTGAAACTCTTCGTGCGGTCAACATTTCTCCTACTGTTCTTGACTGGTTTCATTCTTATCTCTTCGGACGTCAGCAGTGCGTGAAAATCAACGATACATTATCGGATTGGTTAGATCTTACTGCTGGTGTCCCTCAAGGCGGCGTACTTTCCCCTTTGCTCTTTTCCATCTTCATTAATAACATTTCAAAAGTCATTTCTTCTCCCTTCCATCTGTATGCAGATGATTTACAGATATACCGACACTTTGAGCTGACCGAGTTGCATGACGCTATTGGTGCATTAAACTCGGACCTTGCTGAAGTCCAATTATGGGCTGAGTCTTTCGGCCTTCTTGTGAATCCCAGCAAATCACAGTGCATAATATTTGGCAGTAGTAGACTGAGGTGCAAAATCGACTCGACTTCAATACCTCAAGTCCAGTTTTCTGGTGTTCCAATCCCTTATTGTGATAGAGTGAAAAACTTGGGCCTAATAATGGATTGTAACATGACCTGGGTAGCTCATGTCAACGAGGTCAGCAAACGAATGCATCACTCTTTCCACTCTCTCAAGCGTCTCCAATTCTTTCTCCCATTTAGTACCAAGATTATGCTTGCTCAAACCCTTCTTCTCCCCATACTTGACTACGCTGATGTGTGCTATTTGGATGTGACTGAGGAGCAACTTAACAAACTAGAGCGTCTCCAGAATCTAGCTATTCGCTTTATTTTTGGCTTGCGTAAGCATGACCATGTATCAAACTTTCGTGCTCAACTTAAATGGCTCCCAATCCGACTTCACCGTGATATGCACATCCTTTCCTTCCTCTTCAATATTCTGAACGACCCAAATTCTCCTCCCTACCTTCGTTCCCGTATCCAACTTCTCCCTATCCCCTCACGTTCCAGGCGGTCTTGCGTCATGTCAATGCTCGACATACCAAAGAGTAAGACACATTTTTTTTCGCACTCTTTCTCAGTATATGCCTCATTACTCTGGAACAAACTCCCTAAATACATCCAAAAAAGCCCCTCTATAACTTCTTTTAAAAAAAATTTAAAACAGTACCTTCTGTCACAAATTGGTCCTTAATTTTACTATTAGATACACTATTTTTATGTATTCCAAATGCATACGATTATATTTATACTTTAATATGTATGTATATATGTATGTATATGTGTATATAGTATGTATAATATGTAAGTTATTGTATATTGATCATTATATGTGTATTTTTTGTCTTATTTAATTGTATAATTATTTATAATTATTTTAAATCAATTGCACTCTTTTAGTCCCGTCATATAACACTATTTCTCACTTTCATAGGTTGGCTGGAAGAGATCTCTTCTAGAGATAAGTCCACCTTTGCCCACATTCGTCTCTGTATTATCTGTGTTACTCTGTTAATATGCAATAAAGAATATATATATATACTCTTACAATGCAGTTTTTGTGTTTTTTGTATTTTTTTCTCAGAAATGAGATATTTTCCCGCGGTAAAAAGTAGCCTATATGTTGACCCGGATAACCAGCTATCATCATACCAAATTTCATCAAAATCTGTCTAGTGGTTTTCTCGTGATGCGGAAACAGACAGACAGACAGCCAGACAGACAGATAGACAGACAGACAGACAAAAATTCTAAAAACTATAGATTCGGACTCTGTATCGATAATAATGTCTATTTCAATTAGATTTCCCAAAAAATATTTAATGTACAGATTTGACTTAGTTAGAATTTTATTATATGTATAGATAACACATTTTTTTTCACAGTCTCTCACCGGCAATACTATTAATATATACTATTAATCCTATATATTTATTTGTTTGTCTGTTTAAACGTGCTTCTCGGAACCTTTTCGTTAAAAAATAAGGACCGGTTATATTTACATAATCTATACATATCTAATATTAATTATAAATTTCATGAGCGAAGTCATGAAAGAAAGCTATTCGGTGATAAACATCGATTTTTATCAATGACTTTTTATCATTTTATTGTGTATTAAAAATATATCTAATACGATTATATATTAATATTATTAAGATACTCGATTATTCGAAGAAAGCAGTGAGGGAATTCACCGCATGACTTTTAAATTTTATTACTGGATTATCGATGGGTAGCAAATCACATGTAATTGTATATGATAAAATAAATCAGTACACATAAAAAAATCGATATTAGATTTACGCGAATATTTGACATTCTAAATAAAACTATCTTTTCGGATTATTTCACGGATTTATTTTGAGTTTGGTTCCCGACGTTTCGAATGCTTTACAGCAATCATGGTCACGGGAGAGACTCTATATGTCTACCGTGTCTCTATGTCTCATTTATTTAAAATAAAAAATCGAGCTATTATTCGTATTATTGTGGGTTGCAAAAAACATTTAAAATGAGTTAAAACCCCTTTTTGGAGCCATAAGTAAACTGTAATACTCTCTATTAGTTCTCTGTGATAGTGAGTTTGGTGATAGTCCCAACATCGGCTAGTTATATGAACTAGATTATAGCTTACAGCGTTATTTATTTCGCCATTTTTTCTCAGGACTCGAGCTTTTTCTTTCCAAATTGGTGGTACACATGACGTTTGTAAAATGTAATAATTTAATGTCGTATAAAATATTTTTAATTCAATTCAGTTTTCTTGTTAATGGCTTCAAAGCATCCAAACTTAGCACAGATTACGTCGCCAATATCACGTTGTATGGAAAAGACACGAAGCCGATTGGTCGGTAAAAAAACTTTTTTAATTTAGTTTTTTTATTTAGAGTAAGATGACATTTTATTTAACTGGAATTTATATCACTTCTATACAAACAGTATAATAATGACTGTTATTGTTTATATTAAAGTATAGGACTTTAAATATTTATTAAACCTAGATTTAGATTGGAAATAGGATGCACTACAATAGAATAGTTTAGCTCTAAGGAGGTCGCATCGCTGCATTCTACGAAGTACACGTGAATAGTTACGTTACGTAACATTGTTGGGCACATGCAGTACACGATACAAAGATAATATTTATAATAATTAACAAATAGTATTTTAATCTAAATATTTATTATTTGTATTTTATTCTAAATATTTATTATTTGTATTTATTTATAATTTGTATTTTAAAGGAAGAAATGTGAAGAAAGACGGTGATATTTTACCATAGACTATTTCACGGGAATGTCTTAGAATATTGGTCGTGAGATTAAATGTTAAGTATCCTATACCTTACATTAAATCGTAAAAATGTATGTATAAAAATGGATTTTGTGTTGTGTTATCGAAAGAAGAACCGACCGACATATTGCCAAGCTTATAATATTAGAACCAGCATATATAGTATAGATAGCAAGGATTTGTGTACATGCTATCAAGTGATGTTCTATCTATTGCCTTCAGTGTATTGAAGGCTTTAGAAGATCATATTAAAAGCTCCTCATAATACTTTCTTAGATTTACGTGAATATTTGACATTTTACATAAAACTATCTTTTCGGATTTTTTCGCGAATTTATTTTGATTATTGGTTCCCGACGTTTCGAATGCTTTACAGCAATTGTGGTCACGGGAGAGACTCCTATTCACATTTACGACACGTTTGGTTCAGTTTTTAGTGACCCTACTTGCTGTGCCGGCGGTTGCAGGTTAGAATCCCGCTGGGGGCATTCATTTGTGTGATGAGTACAAATGTTTGTACTGCAGTCATGGGTGTTTTAGAACTATTTATAATATGTATGTATTCAAAATTATATATTGTAGTGTATCAACTATTTGGTATCCATAACACAAGACTCGTAGCTTACCATGGAACTGGATGTGCTGTGTGATAATGTCCCATCATACACTTATTTATTTATATTGTTACTCCCTCAAGTTTCATTCCTTTTGCAATGCATATTATTTTGCAGTTGAATCGCTTCGCTACATCGATTCGATACCGAGAATCAAAAACTCATGAAATAATGATATAAGTACATTAACCATTATAAATTAACTAGCGACTCACCCTCGCTCCGCTCGGGTTCGTCCCTACTTACGTTTTAACGTTTAGTATAGATTTCTTACAGATGAGATATTTTCCCGCAGTAAAAAGTATCCTATATGTTGACCCGGATAACCTGCTATCATCATACCAAATTTCATCAAACTGTAGATTTGGCATCCGTATCGATAATAAAGACTATTTCAATAAGATCTTCCAATAAATATTTAATTTACAAATTCGGCTTAGTTAAAATTTTATTATATGTATAAATTTTAAATATTCAGTTAGCAACTACACTTTATCAAATACCTTTAAAAATTTGACTTTATCAAATTTCAAGACCGTGAAACGTTCAAAGACATTCTCTTTATCTCGACTTTCTGTATGAACTCCTTAAATGCCAAATATTTTTTATATAAGTTTGTGTATCTTTGCAATGTTAAATTATTAAAATTAATCAAATTATAAAAAACATATATAATTTTTACGAACAGTCATACATATGATTCAAAATCATTAGCAAATTTTACGGCTATGTCTGCCATTGATTTAATCTAATTTATACGGGTGCAGGTCAGGAGATCCTAGATTCGAGTCCCAGTATAAATTTATTTAGATAACTATTCTGTTTATAAATTCTCAGTAGCATCTCTTCCTATTCATCTATGAGAATGAAATACAGAATGCACTATTTGCTAACATATTTTAAGTATTAATATATCTCTTATATCAATATATAGAACAATGAATCTTTTTTATTGATAACTAGCGACTCTTCGCTTGGGTGTGTCCCTATGTATGTTTTTTAGAGGAACCCTAATTCTTTTTCTAAAATAAAAGTAGCCTACGTTACTCCTTATAACATCAGCTATCTGCCAGAGAAAGTCCCATCAAAATCAGTCCAGCCAGCATTTCGGAGATTAGGCGGACCAAACAGACAAACAAACAAGTATTTTTAAAATTGTGTTTTCTTATAAGTACCTACTGTGTATAATTTCATGTGCGTGTGAGGATTTACGTTAAATATAATAAAGCAATTCTACTTTTTAAATTTCATTGTTAAAAATAAATACTATGTAAAGGAAATAAAAGGGTAATTTAATAATAATAATATCTTTAATACTTAGAATTCATTATTCAATATATATTTACATGGAAAACTATTGAGCATATTAAGCAGTAATTATATATGAAATAAGAAAATAATTATGTATTTAAAATCAGTTTAATATAACTTAAATATAAATCATAGTAACTAAAGCAATTACATTTATAATTTTACAATTCTAAGTAGCATAGTAACAACAACAAAAGTGTACTTAACTTGGTTATTGTAGTGCTCCGTACTGTAGTCTATATTAGACTACCACCCCACCTCACAATAAGTCCCTTTTATATCATCCAAATCGAATCAAAAGTCAGACTAATGACAAACATCCTCTCAAAGATTAGTTTATTTAGTTTTACATTAATTAAAATTCGTTATAATAAATAATACTATTTATTATATTATTAATACCTTAATACCATTAATAATAATTTATTCACAAATAAAACTGTTTTAATCAACAATAATCAATACACTTCCTTCATAAATATTATAACTTTTTAAATAAATTGACATGTTAAAATTATTATAAAAAAAAGAAAGTTCTTCAAATTGATTTCCTATTGATTAATTAAATGTAAATATTAACTATATGATATGTACATATTCTATTTATTTTGTCACGGCCATACTGACATGTACTTCGTTCTCGAAGTACATCTACACATTTGTTACATAAAAATTAAGCAACTTACAAACTAATACATCTTATCATTGTTATTGTCTCACTTCTCACATTAAGAGGACAACATAACAACGGTCAATTGCTTTGACAACAATTTTATCTAGCCTCACACCTGCTGCACATGAGACAGGCTAGAACAAAGCAAAAGACTTCAGCAGTTCAGGCCAACCAAATTTAATCTTCCATATACATAAAAGTATCACATTATTCATTTATATATGCCATAAATCATTTTAAATAAAAAAAATACACCCACAGTTATAACATTCACATACTTAGACATAATTTATATATAATATTATTTACTTATCATACATAATTATATTCAAACATTTCTTTAAGTATAAATTAAACAAAATAATAATTTTTAAATTACAATTTATCCATCTGTTGTACTTGAATCAGGATCAACCCATTCACCTGACCATAACCTTAATTTGTCTTTTGCTATAATTATGTTCCTTAAATTTCCTATTCCTCTAAGATAATATCTATCATTGTTAAGGATTTCAATTATTTCATATGGACCTTTAAACCTTGGGCTCAATTTGTCATGTCGCCTATGATCTTGGTTTACATAAACTATGTTTCCAACCTCAAAAGTTTTATTGTCTCGCCTTACACTATCAAATCGAGTTTTAAATTTATTTGCCTGTTCACATAATCGTTGGTAAGCTAGTTGACGATCTGCTCGTACATCCATGGTACACTCGGCAACAGAAATATCGTTTAAATGGGCTTGAATACAAGGGATATTTGCATTACAACCAATAAGCAATCGGATAGGTGTAAAACCCGTAGATTTTTGAATTGTGGTATTGATAGACTGTTGGACTTTCCACAATCCGCTCGGCCAATCTGATGAACCATTACAAGTGGTATTTAACATATCGATCACAGTAGTAATATATCGTTCTACCTGGCCATTACCTCTTGGCGTGCCGGTGGCAACCATATGATGGTCTATTTCTAGTTCCCTAAATAAAGATCGAATTTGATTAGAACTAAAATTAGTACCTCTATCAGTTATAACTGTTGATGGAGTGCCGAATATAGTTATAGTATCCCGAATTATTGGAATAAGTTCTTGGGCATTAAGGGTTTTGAGGGGTTTTAGTAAACAAAATTTAGTGAACCCGTCCACCATAAGTAAAATGTATTTATATCCTTCATCTGTTCGTTGAAATGGCCCTGTACAATCTAAATGAACGATGTGGAAGGGTAAAGGAGTTTTGTCAATAGGATGTAAGAAACCTTGTTTTGGACCAGAGTGACCTTTTCGTTCAAGACATATTAAACAATGTTTTAAATATTTTCGGACAAAGGCAGCCATTCGAGGAAACCAAAAGTGTTCATTAAGTTTTTTCAATGTCTTATAGAATCCTACATGACAGTTCTGATCATGGAAAAGCTTTAAGAGGGAAAACCTAGATCCTTTTGGCACATACAATTTTGGTTCATTAGGCTGGGTTTTATAAAAGAATAAATTATCCTTTGAAAAATATCGATTTTCATCAAGTTCACCGGATATTACCTGACCTATTAAATTTTGTGTTTCCGGATCATTTTGCTGGGCAATTTCTAACCAAGATTGGTCTTCAACCAAATGAAGGTTTGTTATATTATTGTTTTTGTGATCATTGGATAATTCCAGATTGCTTGATATCGTAACAGATTTATGTGGAATAGAATTAGTTACTAATGCAGTAGGGATAATGGACTTGATGGATTCTACAGGATTACGACTAAGGTAGTCTACGTGACTTATGTACTTCCCTTTTTTATAGATAATTTCGAAATCAAAATCTTGAAGAAACGTCCACCAACGAGCAACGCGAGGAGTAAGATCTTTTTTATTAATGGTAGCTTTAATGGAATTACAGTCTGTAAAAATTTTGAATTTAAGACCCAAAAGATATACTCTAAAATGTTTTAATGCATTATAGATTGCTAAAGTTTCTAAATCATATGAACAATACTTAGATTCTGCAGGTGACGTTCTTTTACTAAAGTACGCTACAACCCTTTTGGTATTATCAACTCTTTGTACAAGTATGGCTCCGTAGCCCAATGAACTAGCGTCTGTATAAAGTTCTGTTGGTAATTTTGGATCAAATACTGTTAACAGTGGTTTGGTGGACAAATGTTTTATGATATAGTCCCTAGCCGCATCCTGTTCAACTCCCCACTCCCATTTTTTGTTATTTTTTGTCAAATTAGTTATACAAGCAGTCCGAGATGCAAAATTTGGAATAAATTTACGAAAATAGCTCGCAAGTCCCATAAACTGTCGAACTTGCTTAACATTATTCGGGACAGCAGAGTTGACTAGGGCAGCTACTTTTGTCCCACTGGGCCTTACACCTTCTTGTGATATAGTACGACCTAAATATTCTATACTATCAACGAAAAATTTACACTTTTTAAGATTAATTGTAAAACCCGCGTTGCATAATGCCTGAACAGTTTCCTCTAAATAGTACAGACCTTCTTCTATTGTTGTAAATGGAATGAGAATATCATCAATATATACCAAAAGAAATTTTAGGTGTTGCACAGCTTTTGTGATAGCCCTTTGAAATACAGATGGACCATTACAAATACCAAACGGCATCTTCAAAAATTCGTAATGGCCATCTGGTGTCACAAAAGCCGTGTACTTTATGGAATCTGATGCAACTGGAATTTGATAAAATCCATTTTTCATATCTATGGATATGAAATATCTAGCTTTACCTAATCTATCTATCTGGTCTTCGATGAGAGGGAGTGGGAATCTATCTTTTTCCAAAATTTTATTTAGTGCTCGGTAATCTATACATAACCTATCACTACCATCTTTTTTCTTTACTAGAATTACTGGGTTTGCAAAGGGGGAATCACTTTCACGAATTATTTTTTGCTTCAAAAGTTCTTGAATTATTTCATTAACTTTCTCCCTCTCAATCGGAGCCAGGCGATAGGGGCGATAGTAAACAACTTCATTTTTAACTAAGCGTAATTTCAGTTCACCGGTTTTTACTGTACTAGTTTCATCCAAGACAGAAGCATGTTTATTAAAAATATTTTTAATTTTTTCCTGCAATTCCAAATTTAAATGTTCTATTTTTAAAATTAATTCACTTAATTTAGTTACTTCAGAAAATACATTTACTTCTGTCTCAGTTTCAATTTTCTTTCTAAATAAACGACTGCCCAATGAATCTGTAACGATTTGTATGTCTGGGTATTGAACAGCGTTTCGGCCTATAAGTAGATTGTAATGAAAATCTTGATCTCGGACAACATATATATCAAGTTCTAAACAAACTCCTTCACATTGAATAATTACAGTAATAGTAGCAAAAGCATGGATTTTATTTTGTCCTATTCCAGTTAAATAAACAGATTTTGGTGATAAGCGGCACTCTAGCCTTCTTGCAATCGATTCTCTTATTAAACTACAATTTGCACCTGTATCTATGAGAGATTCTACTGGCATATTATTTATTAAAACTCTAGTCAGTTTTAGTTCGGTTTTTCTAAAAAATTGACTTCCTTATTAGGTACTACAGTTACTGAAGAAGAGTTAGCCGATTCAGCTCTTTGCTTATGGAAACAAATTGATTCCGTATGACCAATCTTTTTGCAATAGGCACAGACTTTCAAACGAAATTCGTTCGTTTTAGGTAATTGTGGAACTTGAGATGGAACCCGTGTTAATGTTTGATTTAGTTTGTTTTTTGAGCATTGGAACTGTAAATGGCCGACCTGATTACAAGTAAAACATTTTTTTTTCTTCCTTAAATTTAGGTCGTTTTGCAGTTGGCGCTGAATCACAATTTTGTAAAGGCCTCTTTTTAGTTTTAACGTATATTGAGAGAAGAGAGATGAGACCAGCGGTTGTAGTAACGCCACTATTTAACGAGGCCATTCTAACTTCAACGTCACTAATGCCACCACAAATTAATTCTATTAATTGTTCATCAGTAAACGCGATTTTAGTATTACGAAATAGTAGAATCTTTTCTCTAGCGTACTCGCCGTATGAGTCCGCCAAGTCAGAGGAATATAAAACGGCCTTACTAAGCTTTTCGGACAAATTTTTCTTTTCGGGATAAGCGTCAATGATATCAGCACGAAGTTTTTCCCAGGATCTGCCTTCAGCTGGTTCCCAGGATTCGAACCATTTCAAGGCAGATCCCTTAAGGGCCTTACCGGCTTTAACTGCTGTCTTGATACTGCTCCACTTCATTTCCGTAGCGAGAGTTTCGATACTGCAGCACCAGCTCGTAGCTCCGCAGTCGCTCTGGTCTGGGTCGAACACTGGCAAGGCGATGTCATCATCCTTCTGGTGCGTTGTCGAGACAGCATCCCGGATAGCCTTAAGAAGCTCACCGATTGTTTCACAGTCCATCCTGAAAAGTAAATAATAAATTTGAATGTATAAAGCCTGAGAGGATCCCACTTCTGATGTGAGGATTTTCGTTAAATATAATAAAGCAATTCTACTTTTTAAATTTCATTGTTAAAAATAAATACTATGTAAAGGAAATAAAAGGGTAATTTAATAATAATAATATCTTTAATACTTAGAATTCATTATTCAATATATATTTACATGGAAAACTATTGAGCATATTAAGCAGTAATTATATATGAAATAAGAAAATAATTATGTATTTAAAATCAGTTTAATATAACTTAAATATAAATCATAGTAACTAAAGCAATTACATTTATAATTTTACAATTCTAAGTAGCATAGTAACAACAACAAAAGTGTACTTAACTTGGTTATTGTAGTGCTCCGTACTGTAGTCTATATTAGACTACCACCCCACCTCACAATAAGTCCCTTTTATATCATCCAAATCGAATCAAAAGTCAGACTAATGACAAACATCCTCTCAAAGATTAGTTTATTTAGTTTTACATTAATTAAAATTCGTTATAATAAATAATACTATTTATTATATTATTAATACCTTAATACCATTAATAATAATTTATTCACAAATAAAACTGTTTTAATCAACAATAATCAATACACTTCCTTCATAAATATTATAACTTTTTAAATAAATTGACATGTTAAAATTATTATAAAAAAAAAGAAAGTTCTTCAAATTGATTTCCTATTGATTAATTAAATGTAAATATTAACTATATGATATGTACATATTCTATTTATTTTGTCATGCGCTTAGTAAAAAGCTGATATAACATTACAAACAAAAATACACTTCAATTTAATTTATCTGTAAAGATGAAAAATTTCATAAATTTTTCATTCAGTTTTTCTTCTGATTCACATCTTAAAATTCTGATTAAAAAAACCGTTAATACTTTTGTAATATACAAATATATTTGCACTGCATCGCGGTTACACATCGTGTGCAAAACGACCGGTTTTAATACTTTTATTGGCACTTGTTTAAACTTGCTTTTTTTAATGGCACCGTTTCGGTTATTTGGGTGAATGTCTTTGGTTTCGCTAAAAATAAATGTTACTACTCAGTTCGTTAGCATATTTAATACTAGCGACTCACCCTTACTTCGTTCGGGTTCGTCTCTGGGTACGTTTTAACGGTTAGTACGGAATTGGTAGACTAAATATATCTTATACAGATAAATAAAATTGAAGTGTCTGTTTGTAATGTCAAAATAACAGCGTTAATGCATATGAAATTATATACGATACTTATAATAAAAACACAATTTTAAAAATGTTTGTGTGTCTGTTTGTTCAAAACAATCTCTAAAACGGATGGACTGATTTTGACGGGACTTTCACTGGAAGATAGCTGATGTTATAGGGAGTAACAGGCTACTTTTATTTTAAAAAAAGAATTGGGGTTCCGTTAGTTTAAGAATGTATCCCTATTTCCCTTGCTCACGCCATCACGTGAACGGGTGGACCAATTTAACTATATTTTTATGTTGTGTTTGTTATTATCAGGAGAAGGTTCTTATGAAAGAAAAAATTTAAAAAATTGCGCGGAAAGTTATAAAATTTAAGAATACTTATTTAAAAATACTTAACAACCATATTAAAATTTATATGGCTAACGCTGGGTAATAACTATTTATATATATTTAAAACGTACATATGTAAAATTAACCATTTTGCGATTTAAGTCCTGATATTTCATTCAATAAATAAAAAAAAAACCTGAACATTCTTGATTTATATTCTGACGGTATCAATGCTTGCAATTTTTAGTACTTCGGGGCTTTAATATCTGTAGCTCCGACACTCCGGTGAGTTATTCGCCTTTATTCTTCTTCGGACACTAATTGGATACGCACCGACCGACTGACAATAGCTTAAACAGTATGACATAAATCTGATACAGAATTATAACCTTTAAACCTATGTGGAATGTATCATTTTCGCATACTACTAATATCATAGGAATTTTGATAATCTATGAGGAAAATTTTATGTTACATTATTGGTTCATTTCTAAAGACGTGTTTATTTTTACGTGATTTCTTTTATTTTATTGACTGTTGACTGTTAGGTATTATTATGATGAATTAAAACATACCTACTACTTTCCTATAAGCTATTATATCTATATATCTCTGTATACATATATGTACAATGTAAATATTATATAAAAAATGCTGTAAACGGGGCGTAAATAAAATGTATAGGAGGTCAGCCCCATTTAAATTCATTTCGTTCATCAAAGACACATTTAATTTATAATTTTTAAACAATTCTTTTAAACCAGCTAATAAATCTTTCAGTTCAGTTATTAATTGAACAATGACTATATAAGAATTAATTATATATTTAATATCATAATTTTATATGTAATTAATAAAACAAGATATTTCATTTTCAATTACTCGTCATAATACGAATATGTTCGTATGACGGTAAATTTAATTTAATTTTAATTTAATCATTTATTTCAGTCAATATTTACAAAAAGATGTTAAATATGTAAAAAACTTTAAATAAATTAAATTAATTAAAAAAACTTTAATTAATTTAAATCGTAACATTAAAACGTAAAAAACATATATGTTTATTACTAAATAGCGATTACTAGGTACGTTTTTTTGTAGAATAAAATCTATGTCCTTGCCAAATTTTATCGAAATCTGTCTAGCGGTTTAATTATATAAAAGTTAATAGACAGAGTTAGTTTTATGTTTATAATAGTCTGGGTTAAAATACCAATAAAGTAGGTGTTGTAAATAGGAATTTGACTGTCTGTGTGATATATATATATATATATATATATATATATATATATATATATATATATATATATATATATATATATATATATATATATATATGCGTAATAATATGTAGTGTATATTACGAAATAGTGAGTAGTGACGTCATGACCTTGTCGCCTGTCGAATGACGCTTTCTGCCATCGAACTGCAAGACAGTGACATTACTAGACTACATTAAAACTCAGGAATATTAAAGTAAGCTCTATAATTAAGCAGTTTAGCTTCAAAATTGAATACATTTATAATTTTTTCATTATTAAGATGATCGGTAATATATTTTTTATGAACTAAAAAGTTAAAGTAAAATAGTTTTTGTGTTTAAATTGATAAGGTTGAAATTTCAAGCGTATAATACGAATCAAATGCAATTTGGAAGATAGCTGGTTTATAAAATAGCCGCGGCTGTAGACTAAAATAATATTTATTTCTGTCGAAAGTACATCAGAAGTCAGTACTCTCACGTATTATAATTGAAGATATTATATTTCTAGCTTTAAATTGTGTTTGTTTGTGTTTAGCTTTATGTATTACTAGCGACTAATCCTCGCTTAGCTAGGGTTCGCCCCTAGGTACGTTTAAACGGTTAATATGGAATATATAGACTATAATCATAATACATATATATACATAGGCCTAATTCAGTTTCATAACTCTTACTTGAGAAATGATTGATGGGGACATTCAAACTTTTATTCCATTTTTCACCCCCCTTAAGGGATGATTTCCGGTATAAAAACTATCCTATGTCCTTCCTAGGATCTAGAACTATCTTCATAGCAAATTTCATCTAAATCGGCTTAGTAGTTCCAGAGATAATTTCCTACAAGCAAACTCACAAACATACAAACATTACCTCTCTATTACTTTTAGCATATTAGCATATAAAGTCTCATCAAAATGTGTCCAGCCGCCAGAGATATTTAAATAAGAAGACAGATAAAAAATAAAGCCCTTATAATATATAAATATAAAATATTCACATTCTTTTTTAAAAAAATCTTTCGACCTATATGTGCATCGTATCGACCGGTAGAGCAACATTAACAAACACACAGCCCTATATTTCTGTCTAAGGATAAATATTATTGTTTTTTAAATAAGCAAACCAAAGGAGACCTGTCACGTAGAGTAAACCGAGAGTTTCTATCTTACAATCAAAATAAACTAACAAAAATATTGTGCATTGATGATTTTAATTTTAAGTATTTTAATTATCTATATATATATAAGCAACCGTACGTTACGTACGTATGTACGTTTTCAGTTCTTTTTGTCTCAAAAAGGTGGTAATATGAAATCACTTGAATAAAATTTACAATATTTTTTGATCGCAATAAATTTTTGAAAATTTTATAAGTTTTTATATAAAGGATATACGTCCCTAGTTACGTTTTAAATAGATATAAATTATTATTAGTCAGCGTTAGCCATGTAAAGTTTTATATTATTTTTCTTGAAGTTTTTCGATGTTTTAAATAATTATTATGCTATTCAGGACGAAAACAAATCCAACAAATCAAAGACCATAAAAGTCGGTCCAACCGTTTTTCACTTCTAAATGGTATAACTAGACCGACTTTGTTTTATATATGTAAGAAGTACATATATAAAATAAGATCATTCTTGCTAGCTTTGGACCGCTTAAGAAATCATTTGCTATGATTTGTCAATAATTAATTTGTACAGAATGACAGTAATTGTAATTTTTTTATATTTGTTAACTTGCATTAACTGCATTTTTGTCTGATTATCGACATAAGGTTTATACAAAGTGTGGTCTAAAATTACAGCTCTGGTCCAATATTACCCAAAAGCACCGTATTCCTTTCTACGATTACTTTGATCTTGTGCTTTCCAATCTATGAAAATAACTGAAAGCTATAAGAAACCGCATGAACAAGCTAGTGTTGTAATATGATATTATGACACAATATATGAATAACAAACATGTCACTGGCGCCAGTCTAAAACCGCAACATTCTAAGAAATCTTTCACAGCAAAATACATATTGTAGTATACTAGCGACTCACCCTCGCTTCGCTCGGGTTCGTTCCTAGTTAAGTTTTAACATTTAGTATCAACTTCTCTGAGATGAGATATTTTCCCGCAGTAAAAAGTATCCTATATGTTGACCCGGATAACCAGCTATCATTATACCAAAGTTCATCAAAATCTCTTCAGTGGCTTTTACGTGAAGCGGTAATAGAGAGACAGACAGACAGACAGACAAACTATAGATTCGGCCTCTGTATCGATAATAATGTCTATTTAGATAAGGTTTTCCAAAAAATATTTAATGTACAGTATCGGCTTAGTTACAATTTTATTATATGTATAGATTTATAGTGCAAATAAAAATATTTTTGCTCATACAGAACTATGTATATCAACTTTATATAGAAAAGAAGTAAAATCACAATACAAACTGGTAAATACTTCTAAATCAAAGAATGTTTGTCAATCTCTTTCACTTAGAGATAGTTTACATCTTTGGCTCAGTTTGTAGTGACTCTACTTGCTGTACCAACGGTCGTGGTTTCGAGTCCCGCTGGGGGCATTCATTTGTGTGATGAGCACGAATGTTTGACCTCCAGTCACAAAAGGATTTTTTTTCTACATGTATTAGTTAAACTGACATACTATTTTTGGTATGAATATTAAAATTAATACTATACATATTCTTATGTATTTTTAAGCATTAGTTCTATTCCCCTTGAAAGAGAGATAGTATTATATTCGCTCATTTCTTTCCTTTATTTTAGTAAAATCCGTTAGCTACATTTATTTATTAACAATTATTTACCTATCACTAAGCATAAAATAGTCATTTGTATACTATTTTAAATCATTATTGTTTGACTTCATGATTTAATTTCATCATCGGACATCGCGCTAAAATATTAAATTCCATCCACACCACCTCGATGTCCAACGTTCCACAACAGTGCGATTTTTAAGACATTTTCTGCCCCGCACAACCACTCTGTGGAACCAGCTATCGCCGGCGGTCTTTCCGAACCGCTACGACTTGGCCACCTTCAAGAAGAGAGCGTATTCTTTCCTTAAAGGCCGGCAACGCATGTGCAAGCCCTGCGGTGTTGCTGATGACCATGAGCGGCGGTGATCACTTTGCATCAGGTGAGCCTCCTGCCCGTTTGCCCCCTTAGTCCCATAAAAAAAAAAGTTAGTTCTATGACACTCTGTCCATATTATTCCTTAGTCTGTGCCTTAGAATAACATTATAGCATACTTTGTATCCCGCTACTTTAAATAGCGTGGGAAAGATGTTAGAAATGTAGTTCATATATTAGTCTTTATATATAACTGTATCGGTTATGCCATAATAATTTATGTATATAATCAAAACTCTAATTTTATTTACCTTGGCATTGATCGACTCACGACCATTAAATTAAAACCGTGTCAAATCGGACTTAACGCGATACGGTATTGGTTTAAAATATGTCAAGAAAATTAAACTGTAAAAACTTGATGAAGTTTTAAAGGTTATTGTGTAGATTACACATCTACATAAATTTTTTATTTATAATAAAGTAATGTTTTTCCGCAGCTCGGCCCGTTTAATTCAATTGTGTATTACTTGTGTATATCTTTAAATATAAAAGCCTATATGTTATTCTAACAAAGTTTGATCAAAATCCGTTCAGTAGTTTTTACGTGAGAGAATATTACTTCCATACATCCACATAAGCTCACGCGTTTAACATACATATTAGTAGGATTAAAACACAAAATAACCTATATACATACATACGTATTATTACTTATATACGATTCTTATATTTTTCTTTAAATCCGAGTTGTATCTAATACTTTTTTAGTATCTCATATAATATAGTATTTTAGAATTAGAGACATGTTTCGGTTCAAACGGTGAGGTGGTATGTTAAGACCAAGAAAAGAGCTCGCTTCTAACAATTATTATGAATAGCTCCTTCAAATGCGTCCCTTAAAAGAGGATTAGAGAACTTATTCAGTCCTGAGATCCTCATAAATAAAGGTTTTCTATAGAAAATATAAGGTCATCGACACACTTAATAATATTATCAATACCAAAGATTGTTAGCCTATTTTTACTTTACGAAGCAACGGATCGACATGACTCTTTGCTTATGACATATTTTAATATGACAATCGTATAGGATAGCTTATTTTATCTATTTTTACTATGTTTCAAGCAAAGGCTATGTTATTGTTTTATTTTATTAACTAGCGACTCACCCTCGCTCCGCTTGGGTTCGTCCCTACAAGATACGTTTTATCTATTAGTATAGATTTCTCAGAAATGAGATATTTTCTCGCAGTAAAAAGTATCCTATAAATTGATCCGGATAACTGGCTATCATCATACCAAATTTCATCAATACTTGTCCTGTGGTTTTCTCATGGTACGTTTCCAGACAGACAGACAAAATTTCTAAAAACTATAGATTCGGCCTCTGTATCGATAATAATGACTATTTCAATAAGATTTTCCAAAAAATATTTAATGTACAGGTTCGAATCAGTCAGAATTTTATTATACGTATAGATTATGTTATAGCATAGCCAAAGTCCAAAAAAGTATCAAGAGATTTTACGGCACACTATGATAAAACTAAAAACATCAAAGGAAGTATGTCGACTGTTTAGTATAATTTTACGGCTTAATATTATATCTATTAGATAGACGTCTGATGCAGCGGTCTGTGTACTTACAATAAAGTTATAATTTCCTTGTTTATTTAAATTGAAATTTGTATGGATCATACATTTTTTGTAATGAGTAAAATATACTTATACAAAAAATTAAAAGTGCACATAAAAAAATACTAGTTTTTGTTAAAACGACTTAAAATAATTATATCTTTCGCTGTATCATAGATCGTCTGTTCAATTTTCTTTTAGTACAAATTCAATAGAAAAAAAGATATTTTTGACAGGTAAGATATTATAGTGGGCAATACGTTATTCTTAAAAAGTTATTTGCGTTTTATAAAGAGATTTAACAGTAATTATAAAACATTTTTTTACTAAGTATCACATGAATGTTGGCTTTCTACGTAATAAAATGCTCATAAATGTAAAATTTTCATCGCTGACGTTAATTATGACGATAGTTATAAAATTTTGATAGCTTCATTTGCGGAGCTGTTGTGAAAATATTTATTGCGCACTGAAACTATGTGTAACAAACTTACAAATGACATAATAATATACCTTAATAATACAATAATTTGTCATGAAATTTTAGCTATATTCCTAACATATTATATGTTTTATTAATTTTAATTATAGCTCCAGAGTTAAATAGTAAGAACCGTTTCAAATTAAGTTTCGTTAGCTGTTTTTTTTGATAATGGACTAAAATGATGTATCAATACAAACACTATATGAGAATCGAACCGGCGAGTAATTTAGCCATTTTTAATACCCTACTGCTAATTACTGGCCTACTAAAATGCAAGGGATAAGGCAAGTCTATCGAAAACTAGCAAGGTTCTATCAGTCATGTAGTTCATTTAGGTTTTGTTTACTACATGTTTAAAAAACCTTCACACATGAAAATCTCAAAGGAGCGTGCAAGACCCGGGACTTGAACCCGCTTCACTAGATTTAGTGATACCATAAGCTGCTACTACACATACATACAAACACATAAATAAAAAACAACCAAACCCACGTTCATTTTTCTATTTACATATATTTAATTACATATATTAAAAAAAAATATTTAGTACGCCAGAATTAATAAGTTAAACTCGTTCTTTTCAACATGAAAGATGATTTATATTATGATATTTAACTTGAGTAAAATGTCAACGTTTGTCATACAGACAATATTTTTATACTATATATTCTACTCGGCTTCCACATTCTACGTCACGTTGCGTAAGCGCAGCGTGTCACACCACACTATTTACTCTTTCAGATTAGATTATTTAGTAACATTCTGAAAAGCTTAAACCGACGTAATAATAATAATATCTTTTATATTTCTAAGTAGTATAAAAGGGGGGTTACAAAATGTTGAAATATATTTAACTAGTTTTGCCAGCGGTTCCGCTCGTATATTAGGTTATATCAATTAACAAGTAGCGCACGTGTTAAGACAGTAACTTAAAGTATTCGAATAACGTATTTAAATACTTTACTTTAGATGTTATTTTTTTCCCTTTACTCGAGTAATAGATAGGGTAGCCTTTACAACAAACGAATTTAAATACAATCATTTATATATACATATATCGACCGTGTGACGCTCTATGGCAACTTTCTCTTAAGCTGCATACATTAAAGGGCCTTTGAATAAGTATTATATAACTTTATTTATACTTATCTATAAAGAGCTTTCTTTTAATAAGCTTTTAAAAGCTTCCCTTCTGACTAAAGAAATAACAATTTGCTTTTAAATAACCACTAAAAATATTAAAAAAATATTTGATTTAAACGACTCCGATATATTGGTAACGAAGATCTGATATCCACTAGATTATGAATATTAGAGATAGATTATTAAAGAAAAATAGATTATTCAAAATATTTTATTCAGCATTAAATTATTCCATTTTTTTACTGAACATCATGAGTCTACTACTAGTTCTGAAAGAAGTAGCCTCAGACCTGAGAAGAACTGGCGAAAGAAACTCAACGTGACTAATATTATTTCGTTCTCTTTTTTTATTATGTTAAATCCAAATAAAGAGAGGGTATGACATTAGTATTATATAAAAATTAAAAATTTAAAAAACCTCCTACGCAAATTAATTATCATTTAACGACTTAATCGATTTATCATACGCCAAAATGCCTTACATCATTAAACATAGCTAAGAACCACCGCAAGGAAACTGGCTTTCAAATGAAAAAAACCGCATCGAAACTGGTCCATCTGTTTGAGAGCTACGATACCACAGACAGACACACATACACAGACAGACAGACATCGACGTCAAACTTATAACACGCCTCTTTTTGCGTCTGAGGTTAAAAAAATAGCTGAAGCTTATCTGGTGTTTTGATCTTTAAGTGAAATGCATGAGTGTTGTCCTACATTAGTCATACATCATTATACTTGTTAACAATCTAATAAAAACAAACGACATTTGATATAATCTATCACAGGGAAAAGTCCATCCACTTAAGTTGAACAGCTCTCTTAAAATGTCATTTAATTAATCTTTTATAAACATGTGTTATCAATAAAAGTTCTCGCACACTGCAGAATTTCTTATAGAGAAATAGTTTAAGCAGGTTCTTAATCAATGTGAAAGTGTATCCAAATGTGAACATTATTATTGTATTCTAGCGACTCACCCTCGCTTCTCTCGGGTAGAAAAAATACATCTATCCCACGGGAACCATACATTTTTCCGGGATAAAATGTAGCCTACGTGTTATTCCGATGTATCAGCTATATTATTGTAAAGTATCATTAAAATCCATTCAGTAGTTTTTGCGTGAAAGAGTAACAAACATCCATACATCTATACATCCAGACATCCTCAAAATTTTCACATTTATAATATTAGTATAGATCGGTCTTTGTTATCTGTATGGGTATTTTATATCATATCGTTTTTAGTACTCAAAAACTAAACATACGACAATGAAGTATCAAAATACTCGCACAACATTGAGTAAAAACATCTCATTTAGGTAAATTTGAAATTCATTCTCATGCCATAGAGTCATGAGAAAGAATTTCATATAGTAGTTTAGACTACTAGCGGTGATCTTTCAACTTTATTGTTATAGGGTTATATTATTACCATACAAAGGTGTCGCTTCCAGTTCGTAAGTTATGAAAAATTACATAACCTAACAATAACAAAACACTCCATCTATAAGACTAGTACAGCTACAACTAGAAAATCGTCAAAACTGCTTTTAAATATTTAAACAATTGCAAGACTGATCCCCGAAAGACAAATTCTACGTTATAATGCTTGTCTATCTATAAGTTTCAAATAACTACTAAAACTAACGCTCAGTTTTAAAAAACGAACACACAATTTCTTTTAAATGTTTTTTTTTTAAATTATACTATTAAAATTGAAAGCGGGGAAGGCAATATGATTAGACTTACTCATGAGAGTATGCTGAAGTGTTAATAAAGCTCGTGTGTGGTCGCCATTAAAATATAATATACCGTGTAAAAATCATATTATCTGTGTCAAAATCACATTATTATTGTAAAAAAATAATTGCATATTTTATTCGTAAATGAGAAATATCATTAAGTGCATTATTTCTTCATCTGAAGGTGAAACTCAATTAAGTAATTTTAATTTATGTTTCAATTTACAATGGTAATTGTTTTTTTCTCATTTCTCGTATATTTAAATTAACCGAGTATATAAATTATAAGATATTTATGAACTTCAAAAATTTTACTCACATCTCTTAAGCTGTAATAGCTTGAAGAAGTAACACGCAGATATATGTATGTACATATAAACTTTCGCATTTATAATATTACATAATAGAGCTAAGTCATATTGTTCCTGTTTTAAATGAACAAACCAACAATCATTATAAAATCATTATCTCCCTGCCCATTTCTCAAATTACTTGGGGTCGGCGCAGAACGCCTTCCCCTTCCACTCTCCCCTATTACTCGTCACTGTGGTAACTGCCTCAGTGATCTACTGTCTAGCATGTACGACTACAAAGCTGGAGGTATTGGGTTCGAGTCCCGGATCGTAGCAAGTTCAGTTCATTGTGTATTTCTTTCAAGAAATTGTCAGTAACAGCCCGGAGTTAGGAAGTTGGCGGTGTTTCACCCCCGTGCCTCGGAGAGCACGTAAAGCCGTCGGTCCTGCGCCTTAACTCTCACCGGTCGTGTCGAGTGGTCGTCCCACCGGAGTATGAGAGTGATAGGAATAGAGAGTGCACTTGTGTCTGCGCGTACACTTGTGCACTATAATATCTCCTGCGCAGTTGGCTAATCTCATTGAGATTGGCCGCCGTGGCCGGAATCGGCTAGGAGAACATCATCATCATAATATCTCCTGTGCAGATGGCCAGTCTCAATGATATTAGCTGCCGTGGCCGAAATGAAATTATTATTATTTATAACTAGTCAACTAATCATTCATCATAGACGATGGGTTTGGCTCAGTTTATAGTAACCCTACTTGCTGTGCCAGCGGTCGCGGGTTCGAGTCCCGCTGAAGGTATTCATTTATATTATGAGCACGAATGTTTACACTCCAATCAAGAGTGTTTATATTTATAATATGTATGTATTTAAAGTCATATATGTGTAATGTATCAACTATCTGGTATACATAACATAAGCTTTGTAGCTTACCATGGAATTAGATGGTGCTGTGTGTTAATATTCCAACCTATTTGTTATTATTATTCACCCCTCTTCCTTCTATGTCCTGTCTCACACACCTATCCATATTATCTTTAGTCTACCTCTCCATACATCTACATTCATTTCCATAACTGTCACATGTCCATACCAACTCAGGCATTTTTTTTTCAAACCAACAAATAACAATCATAATACATATATCATAACATATACATATAATATCAGTATTGATTAAATTTCATACATATTTTGAAGGACTTTTTCCCTTTGAATTTTTTGCTCTAAACAATCAAGTTGCATCCGTAAACACTAATTTTTTATCCCGTAAATTTTGATTCGCAACGGCCATTTGTACATTTTGTCTTATTTTGTTAGGGTTGCAAAATTATATAGAAGTTTAATTTTCTAGTATCAAATTTAGTTTTATTTATACGACGTTGATTATACATATATGCGAATGCAATATAATACATAAGAATTAACATATGTACATATTTTATATTGTCTTTATTTAACTGGTAAATTAATTGGTAAATGATTAATCATTAAAGTGGCTGTGATATTCTTAATACGATTTAATATATAAAGAAAGAAGACTTTAGAATTACACATTAAAAAAAAATTATACTATTATGTATGTATTCAGCCCTTTTTAACGTCCCACTGCTGGGCACGGGCCTCCCTTCAATAGTAGGGGGATCAGGCCATAGTCCACCACGCTGGCCAAGTGCGGGTTGGCGGACTTCACATATCTTTCGAAAACTTGGTAGGTTCACTCAGACATGCAGGTTTCCTCACGATGTTTTTCCTTCACCGTAAGGCAAGTGGTAATCATGTTAGAAATAATTCGCACATGAAAATATCAGAGGTGCGAGACCCGGGATTTGAACCCGCTTCACTCGGTTTCCCAAGCAAGCGCGTTACCACTGGGCTACCACTGCCTCTACTATTATACTTATACCATATGCTTATTTCTACATTGAAGTTTTTTTTTTAATTTTCAAACAAAAGCAATCACTAATTTCATTAAAAGTAACATCCCTATGCTTTCATTGAGCTTCAAATATAAAATTGGTAGCAGAAGTTTAACAAAAAAACTCGTTTTGGCTCTAAAAGGAGAAACGAAATGAATGATTCAAAAGGTAAATTCGTAAATTCAAGTCTAAAGCACCGCATCGTGTGAGACATTTTGATTTGTACTAAAACACAGTCATGTTTATTTATTGTTCGATTACAATGAACATGGCTGGAATGATTTATCATAACTCATTTGATTTGTTAGCAATACATCAAAATATGTAATATTAGATATGGCGAATACAATGTGTATGAGCGATAAAAGTTATTTCTGATTTAATTAATAGCTTCTCGTGTTTTCGTTAAGGCATTGGGATAGTCTTTACTATTTGAAATGAAATTTATTTATTTAGTATCAAATTCCTATAAGTATACAGTTAACAGCAATGGCTACGATGATACTGCAAAAGTATAAACTGCGTTGCAGATATCAACGCCCGCCTCCGTACAATATTTAAACTATTTTATAAAAAAATCTATATATGTATATCTTTACGATGACATCCTGATTTTTAGCCATAATAGTTTTTTTCTCTAAAAGTAGGGCGAAAGGCTTTATTGTGCACAAGTAAGTGCAAAAACTAGTGTCAAATTCTCTATTAAAGCAACCTAAATACATGTTAGCACAACAATTTATAAAGATCCCAACGTGCATGGCCACTTTTTATACGACAATTGTTGGCATGGTTCTTGGTCTTTGAGACTCGGAGTGTATATCTACCAACTTATCTAGAAGTAGCGACTCACCCTCGCTCCGCACGAGTTCGTCCCTAGTTACGTTTAAAATTTAGTATAGATTTCTCAGAGATGAGATATTTTCCGCAGTAAAAAGTGTCCTATATGTTAACTCGAATAACCAGTATCATCATACCAAATTTCATCAAAATCTGTGCAGTGGTTTTCTCGTGATGCGTGCCCAGACAGACAGAAGGAAATTCTAAAAAGTACAGATTCGGCCACTGTATCGATAATAATAACCATTTCAATAAGATTTTCCAAAAAATATTTAATGTACAGATTCGACTTGGTTACAATTTTATTATATGTATAGATATATAATGTAATATCTCGCACTCACTTTGAAATTTGTCCTTATTAATCTTTTACTTTATACGACCGAGACGATCACACGATTGACTGTCGTAATGTTGATAAAAGAAAAACATAATAATCCCTTTTGGCATAAACATTAAAGTGAAGTTGGAAACTATTTTTGAACAACTTCGAAAAGGAGGGATCAAGGGGAGGTTTTAGCAATTTTGAATCGATTTTCATATTCTATACTAATATTATAAAGAGAGCAGAGTTTGTTTGTTTGTTCGACGCTCTAACCTCAGGAACTACTAATCCGATTTGAAAAATTCTTTTTGCATTAGATAGCCCAATACTAACCGTTAAAATGTACCTAGGATCGAACCCCAGCGAAGCGAGAGTGATTCGTTAGTTTTTAATGAATAGGTTATGAAACGTATCTTTATTTAAAAAAGTAATTTCTAATGTTGAAATAGTATTAATATCTTCGTATATCAAGAATAGAGTAATATGATAAGACGAATTGAATAATTTTATGTGTTCTTAATTATTTTTATCTGTTTGCATAAAAATGGATAACTCGACTGATTTTTGTAGATTGTTTTATTAAAGCACCTCACTTATATTTAGTCTAAAATAATATCTTGAGCTGACCCCAAATATGGTATGATTTTTCAGTAAGTGCTTTATTAACAAAAACACACAGATACACAAACATTCCCTTACAATAAGTGAGGTGAGCCATTAAATTTTTTATACTTCACCTGTCACCATGTTATCTTATAATTGAAGAATGCTTTTAACATTTCTCGTTAAATCCTTCATTTTCAAGTATTTAAATGTAACACTTTAGTAATAAACAAATTGACTTGTACCTTATCTAGCGATGTCAATACCGTCCCGAATAAAACCTACTTTTAGACGCCTTTATTTGAACGATTATGCTTATCAGTTCGATGACTAATAGAAGGTTCATTTTTTTTTTGCTTGATAAGGATGAGGCTATTCTGAAATTTCAATTAATATAATAAATGCAAGGTAGTAGTAGCCCAGTGGTGACGTGCTCGCTTGGGAAACCGAGTGAAGCGGGTTCATATACCGGGTCTCGCACCTCTGATATTTTCATGTGCGAATCATTTCTGACATGATTATCACTTGTCTTATGGTGAAGTAAAACGTGAGGAAACCTGCATGTCTGAGAGAATCGAACAATTTTTCGAAAGACATGTGAAGGCTGCCAACCCGCACTTGGCTTGACCTTCCACTTTGACTATGACCAGATCCATGTCTGGTCTCTGTTCTCCATATCTATTATGGATGGTAACGTAATGAAGGAAGGCCCATGCCCAGCAGTGGGACGTTAAAAATGGCTGAATACTTAATAAATGTAGCTTTTGTTGAAATATTGATAAAGAAATATAAAAACTAAATTAATGCAAAACAAATTTGTAAACTTACTAATAATCTAAATCAATAGTTTTAAAAGGAAATAGGTTATTTTCTTGAACCAATTCATTAGTTAATGTTAATAGATTTTAATTTATTTATGCTTTATTTCTATGGAAATAACAGCGGATATTCTAATTAGCTTTATAAATGTTAAATCAAGTAGTCAAGAGCCTTGTCAGTAAGACCATGTCAAGGAGTCTCAGCATTGACTCCTTTCATTTACTCTATCGACAAATACCAAAATAAGATGATTGAAATGTACGGGCAATAAATATATAAAAATACTAGCTGAACCCGCGGCTTCGCTCGCGCTAAAACTACAGAAAAACTAAAAAGCAGGTTTCATATAAACTTTCAACCCCCTATTTTACCCTCGAATAGGATGAATTTCGAAAAAGCTAAGACACGTATTTATTTAATTATATTGAAGAACATTAATTCCAAGTTTCAAGTTATTCTGATCATAAATAATTTTTTGGGTTGTATTATAACGTGCTGTCCCGTAGGAATGAGATTATCACCTCGGTAAAAAGTAACTAATGTCAGCCTCTCCAGCCCTCCAACTATCTTTACACAAAAAATCACATCAATCCGTCACTCTGTTTCGAAAAAAAGACAAACAAACAAACACACTTTCACGTCTATAATATTAGTATGGATGTACTGATATATGAACCAAGTAGTCAATTCGATTCTTGCTCAGTTCAAATATTAAAAAAATGTAGACAAATAATAACATTCTAGTCATATACCTATATTTTAAACAATATATTTGACGAAAATGTTGTTAAGGCATTTTATTATTTACATCTATATTTATATGTTATTATTTTAGAAAAAAATACCTACCTAAAAAATCGATAATTATTTTACTGTAAAATAATAAAATATTCTCTTGTACACCATAATGGCTGGCCTGAGTGAGATTTGCCATCGTGACCGAAAATCGGTCAATAGGACATTGTTTCTATTATATATACCTCCTTAACTCATGTTTAGAGACTGACCGTTGCGACCGAAGTCGGTCAGGATAGGTCACGAGCTATTTGGTACAGACCAAACAAATCGATGCTCAAATGTAATCATTTCATTAAGCTCGTTTGCAAAATAACCCATTAATTAGGCCTTTGCTTTATCACAGTAGAGCGTGCTTCGAGGCACGTCGCCAAATATTGACATCACACAATTCAGAGATATCGACTGAGTAGATACTTGAATTTACTTTAATATAGATCTATACATATAATAAAATTGTAACCAAGCCGAATCTGTACATTAAATATTTTTTGGAAAATCTTATTGAAATAAACATTTTTATCGATACAGAGACCGAATCTATACTTTTTTAAAATTTTGTCTGTCTGTCTGTCTGTTACCGCAACACAGAAAGCCACTGGAGTGATTTTGATGTAATTTGGTATGGAGATAGCTGGTTATCTGGGTCAACATATAGGATACTTTTTACAGCGGGAAAATATATCATTTCTGAGAAAAAATACAAAAACTGCATTGTAAGAGTATACTAATATGTAAAACCTAAGAATTTGGTCTTTGGTCATTGGCGGGCGGAGCCGCGGGCATTGCTAGTTACCTATATAAAGAAAAATAAAAAAAGCTACTTGCTTTTCTTAAATACTTTATATTACATTTTTTTTAGCTCGTTAGTCGTTACAATGTGAAAAATAAGCCGCAAAACAAAGATTTCATCGGTGCACTGGTGAAGATCTTATAAAGGCTTTCACTTGCAAAGTCACCAATCTATAGATATATAAACAGGCAAAGACGAAATAGTTTAAAACTTTTTCTCTTCTGTCAAACAATTTTCTTTTTTTTTTAAATTTAGTAGGTAACTATTTACGACCTTTATATATGAAAAATATATGAAAACGGTTAGTTTTTTACAGATATTTTTTTTAATTTTCAATAATGATTATTATTGTTGACTTTCGACCACTGGACGAACACCTGTTTGTATGAAATTCCATAACAGCTGCAATAATTTTTTTCATACTTTAACTTATTTCGTCACATATAATGAATTTATACACAATATATTTGAAAGGTACCGCGAGTATGAGGCCGCTTGAGCTTTTTGCAGTAACACTTGTGGGTCACGGTCAGACAAGAGTTGATAAAACTTTTTAATTATTGACATTTCCTTTTATATTATAATTATTATACAAAATATGAAAGCTCTTGTTGTTGGAAATGATTGCCGTTTTCTAGTATCATAGTGATATGTGTATGTGTATATGTGTAGCCTTTTTTAATATCCTACTGCTGAGCATAGGCCTCCCTTCATTGGAAGGGACTCTCCCTTCAAGGGACTCAGGCCGAAGTCCACCACGTTGATCAAGTGCTGGTTGGCGAACTCCACAATCCACATGTCTTTCGAAAACTAGTTACGTGCTCTAAGATAGCAGATTCCCTCACGATTACGTTCCTTCACAATATTAGCAAATGCTTATCATGTTTTTTAACATGATCAAGAAAGTAAATAGTAATAAATGAAAATAAAATTTGTAATGACTATACGTAACCATTTTAATTTTAAATAACATTATCAAAACTCACAGTTTTTATCTAAAGACGATCAAATTATATGTTAATAATATCGTTCACATTAAATTTGAAGATTAATTAATCGTTAATTAATTACCATGCGAAGATAAAAACTATATAAATTATTAGAAAAATTGTCTTATTAATATGTAATCTGTGACGTCGTAAAATGGAAACGCCTTCGTATGGCGTGACGTAGCATGTTTTCATATTGCAATAGTTATGTCACCTATACTACGTGATGGAATTAGTATCAGATTCGTTTCATTTATGGTAAACTTTCACCACCATTTTCACTCCCTTAAGGGATGATTTCCGGGATAAAAACTATCCTATGTTCTTTCCAGGGTCTCAAAATATCTTTTTGCCAAATTTCATCTAAATCGGTTCAGTAGTTTCAGAGCCTATTCCATATAAAGAAAAAAATATTTTTTTTCTTTTTATAATATTAGAATAGATAAAAAAGATTTTATACTTATTGTATAAAATATTTATGGTATGAAAATTAATAAACGATTAATCAGATGTCAATAAAACGTTTTTGTGTTCACAATTGATTTTATTGGTTTTAATAGTGCACACTCTAAAGAATTCGAAGTGTGATTTATTCATAGATAGATGTTATGAAATTATTTACATTATAGACTATTTAAATACGTTTTTATAAGTTTGAAGGCTTTGTTTTCCGGTATGTCTGTGGACTGTGCATCAATCCTATTTGGTACTAATATTATGAACGCGAAAGTTGAGGATGGATGGATGATTGAATGTTTATTACTCTGTCACGCGAAAACTACTGAACGGATTTTGATGAAACTTTACATTACAACAATATATGTAGCTTATAACGATTCACCTTCGCTTCGCTCAGGTTCATCCCTAGTTTTCACAGAGCACGCTAAATAATGACTACTATAGGCAAGTTTTTCATACCTTAGGTTACGATATTGCAATTTTCGTAGGGATATCTAATTTTTTTTTTGAAAATTAAAAATGGCGCATGTTACTCGGTGTTAATGTAGCTTTTGACAGATAACCCCCCCCCCCCCCCCCCCCCCCCAACGTGCCTTCACCTAGTCGTGGTGGGGGGGTCAGTAGTGCCCGGCAACCAACCGGGCACGAAACCAAGAAACGCACAGGGAGGTGGCCCACTTCGGTGGACGGTGGGAGGTTATCTTTCGTGGGTGGTGTGCCATGCGGGTTGCTCCTGGTACTTCTCTGATAGCAGAGTGGACCTTGGAGCAACCCCACGGTTGTTGTGGTCTGCTTCAGCAGACCTGCCGTCGGGGCGTCGTAGTTGAATGCGTAAGCGATCCCGCGATGCCCTATTAAGACGAGGGAAGGTTTTGTTGGGTTTTAGTGGGTAGTACTGGTTTTGCCAGTGAGTCCCACACCTCATGCGTAAATGCATTTCCCAACGTTAAAAAAAGCTTTTGACAGATAAAAGAATTTTTAAAATTGGTCCAGCCGTTTTTAAGTTCATCCATTACAAAGGAACATACAAAAAATCATTTTTTTTTATTAGTATACATAACATGGGATATATATAATTTTTAAAGATAATACAAAATTAAACTACGCTTCGTATTTTTTCACAAACTCATCAGTAGATGACGCTACCTTCGCAGTATCTATAGGTTACTGAACTTTTTACTAGCCAGATGGACGCTGTTCCATAATATGATTATTATTTGTGTAAGATATGGTAAATAAATATAATAATCAATTAATTTTCACAGAATAGCAACAAAGACAACACAACCCTTCCACGTGGCGCTCGCGGTGCTAGTGGTTATAGTGTGGCTCACAAAGTCCGGGTCCAGCGCTAACATAAGAGGCTGGAGAGCGTTGTACGTAGGGGCCGTTGCGACGCATCTCGGAGCTCAAATATGGATGACATTAGTCTCAGGTCAGTAAACATCTATACATATAATAAAATTGTTAAGGTACAAGTTTGGATTTGGGTTCTATTGGGAATCGAACATGTGACTACCGACGACCACCACTTAATAACTAGTAACACGACTTCATTTCATTAGCGCTTATTAACTTTTTTTACTTATTTATTGGATAAAAGTAGTTGTTTATGATTTTGATAAATAAGATAAGATTTGATAAATAAATAAGAAAAATAACGGATTTAATAATATATACAATAAAATTAACGAGCCCGCTATTAGGTCTTGAAATCTTGACATTGGATAATGTTATGTTACTGAATTTATTCAATTCAATTTTCTTGTTAATGGCTTCAAAGTGCCAGTTGAGCACAGATTACTTCGCCAATGTCACTGTTTATATAATGTATTTTAAAATTCACAATAATTATCATATCTTTAAGTGTCTGTGGTTTTAAGATAAAGTTTATAAAAAAATTAAGCCGATAACAACTTAAAGCCAAGTAACATGCAGTTCGATAAGACCAGGGTCATGGTCTCTAGTCTATACATTTTATTTCTGCATATTGGATTTTATACATTTTGCAAATGTAAATATTAAAGTGCAAAATAATAAAAAATCTACTAATATTATAAAAGCGAAAGTTTGTGAGGATGTATGAATGTCTGGATATATAGATGTATGAATGCTTGTTACTCTTTCACGCCTATGTGTTATTCTGATGTATGAGCTATATTATTGTAAAGTTTCATTAAAATCCATTCAGTAGTTTTTGCGTGAAAGAGTAACAAACATCCATACGTCCAGACATCCATACATCTTCACTGTTCGGTCCAAAGGTTGTTACCGAACACCTAAGCAATAATGCTTAGTAGGTGTGTTATAAATACATAGAAAAGTCTAACTTCTCCTAACTCTAACTACTCCTAAAAAAGTCGGTGCATGTTCGGACAGCAATGAAGCCGGCTGCATTCATTATTATTAATTAGCATCAATTATCAGTATATCATCATATTAAATAAATAAACTTTACAACGATCTCAGACTGTATTTAATTTAGCGAGCATTTAGTTGTAGGTCGCGTCCCCTACACTCAGAAATTTTCGCATTTATAATATTAGTATGAAAATTGATGTTTCGTTATAACTGAGATCAACTAAGCCTAGAATGTAACGACTGCAGTGTGAGTAAAAGGAAAAGATCCATATACGAACATTATTGCATATTAAGAAATTTTAAATGTAATTGCTAACTTTATTGAGGACTTTCGAAAACACTTACATGTAATACTTTAAGACACTTGAAGGCGAAAGAAACTGTTAAATGTAAAATTTTAAAGGGAGAGTTTTAAGAGTATCGAGAATATATTATTAAGTTCCCAATGCTCATAAGATCGAATAGACTAAAATTAAAATCTAAAAAGAAGAGCCTGTTAGATAACAAGTGGCTTGTTTATTATGATATGGAAACATTATCTTAAAAAATTCCAAGGCTATGGCTTTTTCTTTTTTTTTACAAATAAAAAATCATAAGCCTAAAAATTTTCAAAATTCGCTAAGTTAGGATCTTAATGTTTTTTTAAGTCAATTATTTCGTTTATTAGAATATAAAACAGTGGCAATTATCCATGACATACAAATATAATCGGACGAATTATACCTTAATCATCCGATTATCGAGTGAATAGACACTTCGTAAATTTAATAGTTTAAATAATTAACAATTATTTAAATATATTAATTAAAAATAATTAACAATTATTATAACAATTTTCGTTCATTTCAACTTAAATGTTTCTACATAAAGCGTACCATAGAGTAGTAGATACTTTTTTCACTCTCTATCCCTGTCACTCTCAAAGTCCGATGGGATGATACTTTGACACGACCGGTGAGAGCTATAGATGTAACACCGCCAACTTCACAAACCTGGGTTGTTAATGAGATTTTCTTAACAGAAAGACTCAATAACTAAACTTGGTCCGGCTCGGTACTCGAACCCACGACCTCCGGATCTGCAGCCGTACATGCTAGCTACTATACCACCAAGGCAGTTGACGAATAATAGGCTAACGATGTAACTCTAAAGAAGAATTACATTTCAATTATAAAAATTGCACAATGGACTTCCCTTGATAATGATCAAATCATCTCATATTACTTGTACATGTAAATAATTGTTTTGAATTGAGATCTCGTTTAATTTAAATGTTTCAAAGAACAAATTAAATGGTTTTAAAAAGTTTAAACATAATTAACAGTAATAAAGGCCTTATGCCTTTGTAATAAAGACTGATACATAAAGTACTATTATAGGATGTTTTGGCGAGCTTTTCAAAGTTATAACGAGCATGTTATGATTTTTAATTATTTGCACGAATACTGAGGACTCTTTTTATTGCATCGCATCATATTTTGTGTATGTGAATAATAAAATAAATCTAATTTATTTATCTTAATTGTCTATATTTTAAAAGTAACTATCTGTGTTATATCAAAAAGCCTCTTCGCAAAGTAGGTATTAACACCTCCGGCCTCCAGGTAAATTTCTAAGAAATTAATCAAATTTCTAAGAAATATATTGTTAACTGTAACGCCGGCGTATCCGCGGTCGTGGAGGGATTAAGTAAAACTTTGGTCACATTACATGTGTATGGATTGTAAAATTTTTATATGTGAAGGTAAATAAATATTCAAGATATTTTTCAATTAAAATTTGTCGACCAATATTGAAATAATCCAAAATATTATTAATAAACATAAAAAATCTATGCTGGAATTTTAAGTTTTAACTAATTTTATATCTCGACGGTCAACAATTTCAAGAAGGACAGAAATAAGTTTGGACATATTTATGAGAGTATGTAATACGAAAATATTTTATAAAATAAAGTATTCAGATAATGAGCGTAGTAATGGTTGTTTATTGCAGCAATAAGACGAAGTTAGATCTTTATGGGGTTATGTACTTAAAAGTTGTATGCCATCATTTTTCAAGTAATAATATACTGTTAAATGATGTACCATCTGTCTGCGGGTTTTGCCCACATTTTTCTTCTACTTTTCTGCTTTTTTTATCATACAATTTAGGTTCTGTATGAGCTGCTTAAGTTATTGATATGAAGCAAAGCCAATTAGCTGTGACTAATTTATTGAAATTTATTGAAATTTCAGTACATTATATAGCAAAAACAGTTATAAACGATAATAATTGCAGAAGTTAAGAAACTCCACCAGCAAAATTACAGAAAAAATATGTAGGTACATACATTCAAAAACTAATCAAAAATAACATTTATAAACGAAATACATATATATTTGAACTACAACTTATCTTGAAATAAGTATTTTAGGACATGCGTTTGGAATAGTTGAAAACAAAAAGAAGAAAAGAAAAATGGACTAAAATTTAACAAGAATTTAAAATCAGATTGACCCTTTATCCATCAATAAATACCTTGACGCCAAAACTCGAAAGCAATAGCGACTGTAATAAAACGGCAGGTACAAGGAACTTCATATGTTAATCCCCAAACGTAATTCGCTCCAGCGTGTCGCACAATTTGTGATCCAACGCTTCCGAGTTCTATTGATATGACCTTTTACTCATCGACCTATCACTTGAATTATAATAAAAAGTATATTTTTATATTCAAAACTGTGCGATTTGATTGTAATTACTTTTATTTTTTATTACTAGCGACTTACCCTCGCTCCGCTCGGATTCATCCCTAGTTACGTTTTGACGTTTAGTATAGATTTCTCAAAGATGAAATATTTTCCCGCAGTATAAGTGTCCTGTATTTTGACCCGGATAACCAGCTATCATCATACCAAATTTCATCAAAATCTGTCCAGTGATTTTCTTGTGATGCAGTCATACCCAGACAGACAGACAACAATTCTATAAAACTAAAGATTTGGCCTCTGTATCGATAATAATGACTATTTCAATAAGATTTTCCAAAAAGTATTTAATGTACAGGTTCGACTCAGTTAGAATTTTATTATATGTATATGTAGATTGTGATATAACCTATTCAATAAAATATTAGGAAAATCCATTAAAAACATACGAAATGCAGCGTAGGTACTTGAGTACCAACAAACTTGAGTATCACTTTTTTTTTGAAGTTGGTCAAAAAGTATAAGTAACATTAAAATTATCATAGTGTAAGTACCTACATAGCTGATCACTTCACCTAAGTGCCCTTGACTGCAAGGAGGTCAGGTGGCAATCGTTTTGTTCATTGTGTAAGGATAACTAGAGTGGTTACTATTCTATGAAATAAATAATAGAAGGTGAAGCGCAAGAATATAAGGAGTTAAGATCTGTAGGTTTTAAAGAGTCCGAACTTTAATTATCTTAAAATCGTAAAGTATAAATAGATGTTTTTAAAAAGATTACACACGAGATCAATAAATCCCACTAAGTATCCCGTTATTATATTATTATACTATTACAAGTATATATGTGAAAGTTTGGATGGATGTTTGTTACTCAATCACGTCTGAATGAACGCACACAGCTGAATGGATCTGAATGAAATTTGGCACAGAGATAAATTTTACTCTGGAATAGCACATAGGCTACTTTTTATCAAGGAAAAATTTACAGTTTCCGTGGGATAGATTTATTTTTGTATTATTTATAAAATACGCAAATCGTATAATATTTTTTGTATGTTCGTCACGCTTCGTTTTCGTCTTTCTCAATATAATCGGTCTTCTTCCTCTTGCATTCTACGCTATACTGCACTAAACCTATCGTTTTCTTCTAAAGCCAAAAATTAAACTATTTAATATATTTTATGGGATCTAATATTGACAGAAAAATTTCCTACACCATAAATCATGTGATTTTTACCCATACTTTTCTAGTACTGACCATATATCATCGATAATTGCTATAAAAATATTTTTGTTTATATAAACGGGAAATAAATAAATGTGTTTCACATAAATAATAAGCATATCACGTCACACGATATTTGCGCGAAGCCGTAATAATAAATAGGTTGGAAAAAGACGTTCATCTAGAAAATATTATTATTTACATTTGGAACCTAAAAGGCCAAAATAAACATAATCTAGTTAATTGGTTATTTTTGTAAACACCTTCGTATTACTTTTGACTGGGATTATGTAAAAAAAATGCGGTAAATGCCTAAATAATTTCGAAAGCGACTATTAATCCAGTTACTGTACAACTAAAATATAATTATTGATCCAGCTACTTTGTTTTGTTTTTTTTTTGTTTTTTTTAGAGCATCTAGATAAAAGTTTATTTATTTATAAGTTTTATTTTCGATTTTGTGACAGACACGAGAAGGCGATAGCGTAGGTTGAGACGGCTATGGCGAGAGCGAAGCGTAGCTCTCGCTTTAGCCTTCTCGTTAGGTCTTTTTTTATTTTTCAATTTCATCCAATATTTAAATTTCTTCTTATTTTCAGGCATAGTACTCTACTTCTCACTCCCCCGGCATGAGTTCGGGCGCGTGCAAACTATCCTCTTCCCCGTGTACTACGCCTTCAACTCGCTAGTGAGCCTGCTGGCGGCGCTCGCGTACTTCCGCACACAGTGTCTCACGCGCTTCGAGAACACTTCCTGGATACAAGTAAGTATAAATAAATATGTAGTAACTGTCAACATACGGAAATGGTAGCTTATACAATATATATAGATTATTATGTCTTATGACTTCAAAGATATATATAATATACTGTCGACTGACCTTATGCTTCGGTTACTCTTACGTACTACGCCCATTTAGTAACCCTTACCTATATAAAAATATTCCACGAACAATACAATAATGACAACGACCAGGTTATTATGTTACTCTTAAGCCCACAAAGAAAGAAAGAAGTTTCAATTGCAGTACATATTGTGTTTGTATTACCATTGCATAGATGTCTTTTTAATTCTCGAGAGATAAAACTTGCAAAAAATTTTAATTTCTTGTTGAGTCTATGATCTATATAGATTATAAAGCACAACTCAAAATGAATTTTATTTATTTTATGTTAAGTAAAAACCCTAATTTAACTACAAGTAAAGATGTTTTATCGATAAATGAGAATTCTTTATGCAACAATGGGTTATTTATAGAAATCACAAATAACGCAGGTACTTACTCGTGCATTTTTTCTCACGACTTCAAACAAAAATACGACAAGGCTAACAGAGAAATGTAGAAATAAACTTTAGCACCTGCCTGTCAGTCTTAGGGCTTTCAGTGTGAATTTTGCACATCATTCACTTAATTTTTTTATTAAAACTATAACAAACTAGCAACTTACCCTTGTTTTGCTCGGGGGTGCCCCTAAATGCCTCTTATAGTATTATATAATACTGCCTATATAGGCAGCCCCAATTTTCAGGATTTTTTGTAAGTCCAGACCATACCAGGTCTATGTTTGTTTATCTGTATTTAGTTTTATCCAAATAAAAAAAACACACACATCCAAACTTTTCCATTTATAATAGTTAGTATATATACAAGAATTGCTCGTTTAATATAAGATTTAATAGTAAATTAAATCTTATATTAAACGAGCAATTCTTGTATATATACATAGGTACCTTTATTTCTTATATCTGAGAAACAGCTCTAACGATTTGGATCAAATTTTGTATTTAGATAAGGTTACATATATTCCGTAAAAGGTACAGAAATCTTCAAATACACTTATTTTATTAAATCCGATGTCGAATTATTATTTTTTTGTAAAAAGCTCTACACAAAAATTCATCCATTCTCATTTATTTTAATGTAGCAACCCTGCCATTCCTTGAATTATTTATTTATATGGCGCCTGTGCAATTTTATTTACATTACCTTGTCCATTTGACTTTTCACTTAACTCCGTTGACCTTAATATACAGGATTAAAGGCTCGAATTATAAATTATATTGTATGGCAGCACGCACAAGTGACAGACACACAAAACATGGCATTTAATATTCCACTTGTTAATTGGTTATTACATATTATTATCTACCACATACTTTACGAACATAAAATAGTTTATGTACGATTAATTTTAATTTCTACAAATGAAATTTCTTGAAAGAATTTGTGTAATATATATTTAAATACACTGTCCTTGTCAAACGTGTGTTTTTTTTTTATTATTCTTGGACTTCGGATTTATTATATATTATACTTAAAGCTGGTTCATTTAAAAAAAAATACAATTGACAAACGTTTGACATTTTAAAAGCGTTTTGTTTCTTTTTACTATATATAGAAACTATTGTAGTAATCATAAATTATTATTTAATAACGCATAAGTATTATGAGCTCAACAAAAAAGGCAAATTAAAAGTAAGTACATCTTATAAATTAATGCCAAGGTTTAAAAGTAATGTAACTTTGCAATTTTGTAATGCAATAGATGTACGAAAATAGCAAGTTATCATTAATCAAATTAATTTACAATAACATAGCTGTCAATATCGAAGTATATGATTAGAATAAAATTAGAGGGCGCCTCCAACTTATAAGCCTTAATTTAAGCAAAAGTATAGTAAATCTATACATATACGGAAATACAATTGAGGTGTCTGTCTGTGATCTCAAAATAACTATGTTTTCTCGAATATATAGTTATTTATATGAAGCCAGTACCTAATCGACCCTTTTAAATTTTTTTGTCTGTCTCTCTGTCTTCTGTTTGTGCGGCGTAATCTTTCGAACGGCTTTACCTATTGTAATGAGTCTTTCACTGAAAGATAGAGGGGCTTGTAGAGCTACATATACGGTATATTATATTCCACAAATATTAAAAATATAATCAGTTATTATTTTAATATAATTTATCTAGAAAGACATCAATTTAGTACAATTTTTATGTAGATTTTTTCCTTTTAAATAAATCGTCTATAATGCACGCCACCATTGACATTTCTTTCGCAATAAATTTGTATACTTAAGCAATTTATAGATAAATATATCAAATTATTGATTAGCTCATGTTTTAATGTTTGTTAAAATGATTCCGAAATATGCACGGAAATAGAACCGGTGACCTTCGAGTTAAAAGGCTACCTACGACCTACCTATTAATCATGGCGCCACTTTGCCAGAGCTTCATCTGTTTAATATTAACAATTGCCAATTAAGAAGTCAGTCTTGAACTAAATGTATAGATAAATATTATAATATCTATTTCCATATTGAAATTAAAATTTGAATAAAACTTAAAGAGCAGTTTATCTCTGATTGACGCTATCACAGATAAGTATAAAAATAACTTCAGTTCGTCTAGTGCAAAGAACTATATTGAAATATTGAAATATAGGATTATTGTGAAAATAAAAATTTGAGTTATCTTTTCTTTTGACGTTATATATTTTATGTCAATTATTTTTTATAGATAGGTAATCAATGAAAGCGGGAAGAACCTTAGTGGTATTGCCAACCTTCCGCCAATTTTAAACTCATGACGTATAGTGAATATGGTATAAATAAATAATATTAGCATTATAATGCATAAAGTATCACGTTTCGAGATATTTGAAGGTAAAGATTGCCATAAAAAATCGATGGCAATCATTAAAACTGAACTAATTATGTAAATACAATATGTATAATTACTTAAATGTTATTTATTTAAATTTTATTGAAAGAAAATGGCAGCGGATGAATCCTTGAACATCTTTGCCTTATATATAAGTAAAAAACTATATCCTAATAAGCAAGGCATTTTGTTAACGTCCATGGCTGCGCAACATAATAATTTGACTACATAAATCGAGAGTAATGAGCGTGCTAAATAATCGTAAAACGTAATCCGTGAACAATTCATATCCAAACTAAACATCCACGTTCAATATCAATTATATTACAACGGTTTTAATAAACTTAGAAATCTTATCTTTCGAGTTATAATAACTTTTTTATTACATCACAGATTACACGGAAGTTCGCTCTTTAGTTTTTCACTGTACAATATTATTTACTAAGAACGCTTATTAATATATAGGCAAATATCTAGGATATCTATGTTGTGAAGGATTTTATCTAATACTAGCGACTGCCCTCGTTACTAAAAGGTACATATAGACGAGATATTTTAGAATACCTAGGTAACTTACAGTAGTAACGTATGTTTTACAATAAATCAAAGTCTATCTGTATACATTCTAGCGTTTTAGCGTGAGAAAATAATACTATACGTACCTTTACAAGCTTTCGTATTTATAACAGTCTGAATATCATTTTCCCTTGTTACAGCTAACCTTGCTGTTAGTCGTATTCAGCATAGAAGCGTACGTGCGCCTTTGGCTCGTGACACCGATGCTGCGTGCAAAACACATCAAAACTCAAATGGAGGAAGCCGCTGGTGGTGGACAGGAAGTAAGTTTTTTTTATACTATATTTTTTTGCTATTTAGGATGTATTGTAGTAAATGGATAGAAATGAAACATAATTATCATTTTTCCGGCGCTCTGTCCGCTTAGTTTATAAGTTCTAAATACTTGACTTTCATGCAAACGAACCCATTTTTAACCCTTTAAGAGGTAAATTTCTACCTACCTACTTCCTATGAAGAATCTATCTGCTAAATTTCAAGTTTTTAGCAATTACACATAATATTATGTACATAGATTTAAAAGAAAAATCAGTTTGCATTTTTATAGATATAGATTGACACATAAAAAAACAACACCAAATAGTCTCTTCTTTTTTTTAAATCGGTCTCTTACGTAGAAAACTGCAATTTTTTTCTTTGTGCACCGTACAAAGGATATCATGTGTCTTAATGGTACGATGACATTTTATCAAGATTGATTATCTGTCAAATGAAAATTTTAAATGAGTTGAATGAATATTATTATGTGAAATTATATAACCAGCATTTAATGTTTTTATAAAACTATATAATATGTATTAGTGTCTCTATTTAATTTCACCGATTACTTTAAAATCCCGCTCTTGAAGAGGATAGAGTTCCTTGAAATTTATATGGGATCGCTTTTAAGACTTTGAAAACGTGTAATACCAATTGAATAAAATATAGAGTAAAATGTATCGTATTCTTTTTAAAATTGGTCAAATATAAATAATATATGTATAATAATACTCGTATAGGCAATATAAATAAATAGACGATCGTTACACGGAACGTTTAGAATTTTGCAAATAATAATTGCTAAGTCACGAATAAAAATATAATTTGATTGTTATACAACTATGCACAAAAAACACAAACAAAGCTTAACGGTAGATTTCATTCGTAATACAGTTTTCTAATAATCTTTTTAGATTCTTTTATTTTTACAGTGAGTTACATGAAATAGCTTAATTTTAAATCAAATTTATTAATTAATACAATTAATTTGGTTCAATGAAAAAGCCTGAAATAATAACGTACTTGTAAATATATTAAAAAAAATAACATAGTAGCAGATCCCGCGGCTACGCCCGCGTTTAATCTACAAAAAAATCTCTTTGGCTTTATGTTATACAGTTTTGGCTTTATGTTATGTAATTTTATAATATTGTTCATACAAAAATACTAAAATCGCGATTAAAAATGGGGAGTGGAAGTAGAAGGGTTAAAAATACTTTATGACCTATTCTCATACCTACCAAATATACAAAAAAATATATATGAAAATCGGTCTAGTCGTTTCGAGGAGTTCGACCACAAACACCGTGATACGAAATATTTAATATTAGATTATAGTGTAAAATTAAAATTAATAAAATAGAAATATTTTTAATGCCACAGACGACACATAAACCTGAAAGTGTTATAGTATTAATGAGTTCTGTCGTCTTTATTTGGTGATGACGGTGTATGAACACATTTTCTAATTAAAACCTCCATACACGGTCTAATTGCGAACATTTTATTCTATCATTGGTTATAACATGACATCGTATCATTGATTTTTAAAATTAACTATCGCTCATACTCTCCTATACATATATCCTACTCTTATATACATTATACATAGAAGAAAAAGAAATAAGTTATATAATACTTTCTTAAATTTACGCTAATATTTGACATTTTAAATAAAATTATCTAATAAGTTATAGTAATTTAGAGTTAGGTGCTAGTTTTTATTTTCTTCTTAATATTTTAAAGTGAAATTTAAGCACCATCATTTAGTGTAACCACACTATAAATATAGAATAATTTACATATATGACGAACATGTCTTTATCTGGAGCAGAAATCGAAGTGCAACCCTTTTTATCTAAAAGGCACATTCCTACTGTACGACAGAAACCAAAATAATTTAAAATTAGCCATAAGAATCCATCCATTCATCCATTTTACGAAGTAACAGTGTCTTGCCTGTCAATCATCTTTGAAATGTAAAACACATGTCTCGTGTTAAATTTCAAAAGATGTGGCATTCTAAATATTATAATGTCAATTTATATATGTAGAAACTTCTTCAATATCTTTAGAACAATAACTTTATACCTATATAATATAATCTGTTATATATAAATACTACTCTTTGCCTGTGACTCTGCTCGCATGATAAGCGGGGTAGAGATAAAAAGTATCCTTGTAGTAGGGCTCACGGTATCCACGAATGTAATATTTACATCAGTAATAAACAGGACATAAAGGTTGTCTCATTTAATAACATCATTACACCCTATGTTCGTGTTTATGATGCAATCATTTCTCCTATTCATATTTCATTGAATTCTGTTCAAACAGATTTCCCTTGATATGAAGAAAGAGAATATCTATTGAATTATACTTTATTGTATGTGAATCTTACGCGATATTTTCAACTGAAATAAACAAATTTTTGAAATTAAATATATGTATGTATATTGTAATTTGTATACGTTAATTAACAATCGTGTCTATCTTTTCAGGTCGGCCGCTTAGTCCTCGGCGAGTTAGCCCACTGTCCGCGCTATCTTCGCGTGCTGAAGACTTTCAGAGCCTACCACTCATTTATTGCTATGGGCACCATGATCACACTAGGATGCTCCTTCTACTCCACCATGATTGTGGTAGATTCCATGTGCCATTGATCAAACTCAGCATGGCTAACATCAACTCAAGGTCTCGAATTAAACTAGTATAATATACTATTTGGATATGATTTTAGTTTCGGTTGTTTATGTTAGCAACCAAACTTGTAATAATAATCGTTGTTTGATTGTTTTAATCAACAACATAAAGAAAACTAGAATAAATTTACATTGTTTTTGTGAAGTTTTCTTTTCAAAAAAATATTCAAAAGTTAATTATAACACTCGAAAATATACTAGATATATGAAATTATGGAATGAATAACCAAACCTATAATGACATTGTAATAATGTATGACCATAGCCTTTTCTATGTGACTAGATATCGAAATTAAAACATGAAGAACGCAATATTAATGGAAATATTTTCAGTTTTCACTATATTCATAGTTATTGTAATAAAACTCCTTTATATCAAATTATGTTTGCAAGAAAACGTAGGTATATTGGATTATCATTTATGTGATAAATTTCAAAGTTTGCTTATATGGTTACAAAATTTTTAAATACCTAATTGCAATAACTTTAATTGCAAGGAATTTGATTTAATACAACTGCGTCGTTAAAACGATTAAGGTGCATTTCAGTAATGCGACCGTCATTACTAGTTCGATATCAGGCTGTGGTACCTATATATTATAGAAGTTTTTTTTTTTAGATTGTAGCTAATCGAGTTGGTGTTTAAGGCGCTGGTCGCAAATAATGAGAAACATGTGTGGGGAATGTTTGAAAATGTATAAATTATTATATTAAGTAAATTACTATGTATTATTAGACGTGTGTTAGATTGTAATAATTAAAATTTTAATTAAATTAATTAAATAAAGCATATAGCTACAAAATAACAAAAAAAGTTTTCATAACGCTATTTACTAAGTCTAATTCACGTCTATACATTGATTTTAATATATAACTTATATGTATGTATAAGAGAGTGAATAATAAATTGTATCATTTGTTTCTATAATGTAGCCAATGGTTTAAGAAAATTGGCGATTTTATTCTTGCCGTGTAATCTATCTCGCTGTCAGCCGCAACCGAAGCTGCTTGATTAGATCTCGAATTGACTGCTTTCTCACCTACTGCCATATAACATTTATTATATTGTAGAAATAAGACTTGTGTATTCAAAGACAGGCTATAATAATAATCGTTAAACGCTGAAAGCAGCATTTACGAGGTCAGCTACACTTTTTATTCACTGTAATTGTCTTGAGTTGTTAGATGCTTTATTGCAAAGATCTAGTCAGCTATAAACGGTGTGTGTGTGATCGTTAAACCGCAGTATTAATTGCTTTCTACATGGAACCAGCCCTTAAGATCGCACGTGACGCGATCAAGCAGCTTACGCCGTTAAGGCTGAGTTCGCAATTCATTTACATTAGTTTTATTATTTTAGCTCTAGTGTAACGTGTGTAGCGATGTGTTTAATCTATAATATATTGATGATCTGAATGTTAAAGTAAGGTTTTGTTATTTATTCGAGAGAATGAAAGTTTTAAAACATAAAATATACGAATAAAAGTGAGCCGTGTCGTTTATTTCGCAGGTGGTTTTACCTGTCAGTTACCTACTTCATAACGTATTACTCGATTTCCCAGTAATCCAATCGTGACAAATACCTTACGAAATTAGTTGTATGGCCAAAACGAGTCCCTTACAAATGCAATGAAGCGTTATCTTTCACTTATTAAAATTTATGTCAGATTTCAAAATATGTGTTGAGGAACAAGTAATGGATTTATGAGTTATGTTTGAGAATTTTTATTTATTTTAAACATTGTAAATAAAACATGGCATAATTCTATTGGAAAAATGGCCAAGTATATAAAATGAAAAATACATTTATAGAGTTCACTCTTTCTTTTGTGACGAAGGTAATCTCTAAAACTAACGATCAAATTCTAAAATACTTTCAATAATAGGGAGCTACATTACCACCGAGTGCTACAGGCTATGTCTTTATTTCGATAATAATGTGGTCAGAAGTCATAATAACATTAATTGAAGACTTAAAAAACTGGCCGTTGTTTTATCGGCCTGCGCTGCCTATAAGGTTTAAAATTAAGCAATAAAACCTATGATATCTAAAAAATACACCTGAGTAAATGCTACAAGTAAGTTGTAGTAGATCAATCGAAGTCATTCGCCAAATAATTAAAGTGACCGACATCGCAACTAGATTAGCACGCTGAAGTGGAAATAGACCGGCCATGTGCCCAGACATACTGATTTTGACCGATACGTGTTAGAGTGGAGACCGCGTTTTATCAAGCGTATTGAGCGCCCTGCAGCAAGATGTATAGATGACCTAAGAAAGATGTCGGGCAGTGGATGGATTCGGACGGATGGATGATGCCTTGACCCTTCGTTTAGCAATGGACGACGATAGACAGCTTGATTGACTATCTGAATATAATAATATTGATAATTACGTTACTTAGAAAAACCAACTTTCAAAATTGAACATCAATAAATATTATAGTGCTTACTGCTTATAAATATTGTATAGCTAAGTAGCTTGTCCTTTATAGAATTTTATACATAGACAAATTATCAACCTCTCGAGCGTAGACTGAGAATACTATATCTGTCTACGGCTACGCTCTCGAGCGACCTAACGTCAAAATACTCGTAGGTCTGTTGAATGTCACTGTCACGAACAGTGTTGGATTTCGTAGTATAATTATACTATTTGTACCATTATTTCATAGTGTGTAGTATGTAGTATCGTATTGCCACTATACTACGTAAAAATACCATAATTTTATCTTCACGTCGACCGACTTGTATTATTGGTGAGTACTTTTACTTTTTAATATTAACTCTACAATCTCGGGAATTTCTGAACGTACGGCAACACCAAATCACGCACTGACAAGGTAGGCGGGGATTCCCCATGTGATGTTAAATGTTTTACTATTCCGTCCGTTCTGACAAAAAGGATTTATAAATAAATGCGAGAGAGACGATATCATGTTCATAGCAATATTTTGACTAAGTACAAAACTTGACAGTATGTGACGTGTGTACATTATTGTTTCTTACGCTTTGACAATTTTGAGAATAAACTATTTTATAATCGCAATTTGTAAACATGAGTGAAAGTGAGGGCGAACAAAAGTGCGGTGTTTCGACGCCAAAGAAAAAACGCGTTGATAGAGGCGATTTAAAAGTGAAGGAAAAACATAGACAACAAAAATACAGAGTTGAATGGGAGAGTGATCCAAAATTTAGTAAGTGGCACTCGTGATCCTCGAGATAATTTCAAAGCACGATGTAAAGTATGTAATGTTTCAATGATGGCCGCAAAGCATGTTTTATCAACTCATTCGGAGGGGAAAAACACGAGAAAAAATTATATTCGTCATCAAAATTGTATATTGAAAGAAGATTTGTTTTACAAATCTTTTTCCATTGTTTTTTTTTCTCTCTTTTAATTTTAATACTTATACAAGTTTATTCAATACAAGAACGCCGTAAAACGAAACATGAAAAACATGAAACGTCAAACGTAGTATAATTTTGGACAAGTAGTATAATTTTATTCTCTGTGTACAATATTTTTTTGAGGCTCTGGATCCAACCCTGGTCACGAATGTCAAATTGAAATGGAGTCAATCAGCCAGCTGTCAAGCAATGGCCTTACGTGTTTTTTTGTTATTTGAGTTTAGAAATTTTATTGCATTACACAATGAAATCTAAATTATTTACGCTGATTAAGCCCGAGATTTTATCAGTAAGTTTAAGTTTCAGTAACAGAAAACATGTTGTTCTTAGATAGACAAACAAATAGAGAAACAATGAAGGGCGAACCTAGGAATTTACATGTAAAAATGATTATTGATAAATGTAAAACCGTGTTAATTTTGTCCAGTGCGATTTGTACATTTGCTGTTATAATATCATTACACAAGCTACTAAATCATGATGTTAGATTATCGAAACCATTCTCACCGATACCAGCTGGTTTGTATGGAAATTACCTCGAAGCCTTCGTTGAAAATTCTCCGCCCCCTGAAAGGAAACCAGATAAGGGACGAGATGCGGAAGCAGTGGTGTCCTTGACCGCGGCATTAGAAATGAAAAAGAATGGTAAGGCAGATAAAGCTTTGAAGCTGTTTCAACATGCATTCGCTCTTTCTCCAAAACATGCAGATATTTTAAACCATTATGGGGAGTTTTTAGAAGAAACTAAAAAAGATGTAGTAAAAGCTGACCAGCTATATACCTTAGCTCTTACAAACTATCCACATCACACTGGTGCTCTAATGAATAGACAAAGGACAGCAAGTATAGTTGAAAATTTAGATAGAGAAATGCTTCGAAAAATAGATGAAAAACGGGACACATTGCTCTCTATACCAGAAAATAACGCAGCTTTATGTAGGGCTAAGAAAGAAGCTTACTTTCAGCATATTTATCACACAGTTGCCATTGAAGGTAACACAATGACACTACAACAGACTCGGAGTATTTTAGAAACAAGAATTGCTGTTGCTGGGAAAAGTATAGCAGAACATAATGAAATTCTAGGCTTAGATGCAGCGATGAAATATATCAACTCAACATTATTGTATAGATTGAGAGATATTAATATGGGAGATATTTTAGAGATTCATAAAAGAGTTTTAGGACATGTAGACCCAGTGGAAGGAGGTCAGTTTAGAAGAACTCAGGTATATGTGGGTGGTCACATACCACCGGGACCATCTGAAATACAAAAACTAATGACACAGTTTTTGGAATGGTTGAATTCTGAAGATGCATTAGAGTTGCACCCTGTAAGGTAAATTAATTTTTAGCATAGTACTGACATACTGCACCATGTCTTAAATTATCTGTTGATATTTGTTTTAATTATCATGTATTTAAAAAAATGATTCTATCCATAAAATGATATGATGATTAAAATTATTTTATGGGTTATTAAATTGCAAATGAACATATTATAGTACTTATGTTATGTAAACAAATAAATATCTATTGAAAGAACTTTCAATGATCACTTTTCCAAATAATTCTTATAAGTTATACATTTACAAAATTGTAAATATTAAATCTATAAAAATGGTTTATATTTGTGCCAAAGTACAACATAACACATGTTACAGATACGCAGCCCTGGCACATTACAAGCTAGTCTACATCCATCCCTTTATAGATGGCAATGGCAGGACGTCAAGACTGCTGATGAATTTGCTCCTGATGCAAGCGGGCTATCCTCCAGTCATCATTGCCAAACAGCACAGGCATCTTTATTATCAACACTTACAAACTGCCAATGAAGGGGATGTAAGACCTTTTGTGAGGTAATAAAAATTTAAAAGAAATAAGCTTGATGCTTTTTTGTGCTTGCACTATGCAGTCTATTTTGCTCTCAGACAAATCGTTTATCCATCAGTGAAATTCCCATAGAAATTGGTTTAGCCATTTTCAGCATTAGTTAATGCAATTTTTTTTCCTTGCAGTTGTGAGTCCAAAAAATACATATTATCAACAACTACCTTCAGTTAATTGGTTTTATTTTTTAAATCAGTAAATTGTTTTATTTTAGTATTAAATAAGTTTTGAGTTACGTAACTCAAAACGTAAAACATAGAGACTTAATATATTAATATAATTTTTAATAAAATTAATAACTTAATTTTTTTCCGTTATATTAGCTGACATATTTTAACGAAATCATTTAACAATAGAAAAGAATCAACTGTTCCCATTTTTATTTATAAGTCAATTTTTTTTTTATTTCTTTGCAGATTCATTGCACAGTGCACAGAGAGAACATTAAACCTATACCTGTGGGCTACCAGCGAGTACAGCCCAAGCGTGCCGGCTATAGGCGACCCACATATACTCACTGGAGAGGGATTCGAAGAAGATATTATAATATGAAAAGGTGCAATTCTAAAAATATAAATAATAGCTCACAATTTTTTTTTTAAATTTCGTACTCTTCTTTTAAAGTGTCCTTTGCCTATTTATATTTTTTTTGTTTTTAAAAATTGATAAATATTCGCCATGTACGCAGTATTATTATTAAATATATAAATAAATATTTGTAGATTTTTAAGGTTAAATTTGCCAAGCAAAATTATCTATCATGGACTTAATATAAAGTAATTAGTTTCAAGTTTATTTTCGCAGACGTCGTACACTAACAAGTCAAAACGGGCACTAAAAAGGATAAAAAAATTTGTCTACTATTGATAATTTTATATATTTTTGTCGAATATCGCCGCCCCCGTGCTGTCGGTGGAAAGACGTTCATGAAATACTTAATACTAAAATAATGTTTGAAACGAAATGAACATAAACCTTAGGTGTATATGTTTAAAAGTTCCTTTCAAATGTTAGATTTTATTAACTGAGTTCTCTTATTTATATCGTAGAAATAAGAATGAAAATCTGAATTCCTAAAAACAATTTTAGATGTCAATATATTATTATTAAAATCTTCATTACGCATACGTTTTACCATACCTAGTAACTAGATTCTTTTCAATTTATTATAACTGTACATTTCAGAAATATACTCAAATCATTGAGATAAGGGTGAACATGACGTATTTTTTATATCAGCTTGAAATTCAATCAATATGATAGAAAATAATACGACCTTGAGGTTACGCAGCTTTGCTAGTGTCCTCATAAGGCATGTTTACGCCTATAATTCGATGTGCTAAAACTTAGTACATATGTAGGTATATCGTTTTGTAATCTATTTTAACACTAATTTAAAAATTATTATGCTCAACTACAAACTATAATTTTACTCATCCTTTAAGAGGATATTTAGATTTTTTAACATATAGGTACATATAAGGTACACAAAAACGTACAAAGCATACCTACCTAAGTACCTCCTCCTTTTATATGTCATAATATGTAGATAGTATACTATCTTGTTTTTCTAGGAATGTTCTGTGATATTCAGCTAAATTATTTATTTAATCTAGGCTATTGAGTGTTGACTTAAGTATTATAATGCCACAGGTGTGATCTTGCATTTATGTCGAATTTATATTTTAAAAATAATTTAAAAAAAAAAACATTTTAACAAGTAAAAAATTATATTTAGATTATTGTTATATATAAAAATATTAAATAATAACAAGTTTTATGTTTTAGAAATTGGCCAAAAATACTACCTATTACATCATTTTATATGTTAATAGTTTAATAAATGTGTAAAAAACTATTTTTATAATATAAATTCGTCTGTAGTGAAATTTGCTTGGTGAAATATATGAAACTTGACGTTCATATAAACACAGTGTGAGGCACTGTGTGAGCAATGTGTGTCTTCCATGGACAATTTAACAATCAACTCCAATCCCACAACTTTCCAAGATACTAGTACAAAATCTGCTGTAACTTTACACTAAATAAAAAACTTTGTAACATTACTCTCGTTTTATTTTACTAAACTAAAAAATGTTGCATATAATGTATAATTTTTCTTATTAAAAAAAAAACATTTTCCCAATATATTAATAAAAATTTAACTAATAAGCAAACACTAATCAGGTAAAGAAAAAAAAAATAATACGTTATCAGTCACTTCTAAAACCAAGTCTTTTTGTAAAACTTCAAGACTTAAACCTTTTCAAACTCAGTAAAATTTACAAACAATTTAAAACTAGAGGAAAATAGGTATTAAGAAATAACACAATACAATTTCGATTAATTTATTATAATGTGCGATGTTAAAATAGGTTTATTATAATAAAGCATTTCAACTAGCACGTCTCGCTGCACTCCTTTCCCACTCCCACTCCTCACTTCTATATAGCTAATTCATTTCAAGGCAAAGAAAACAAATAAATGTGCTTCCACACGAGACGCGTCCCGAATGAAAGGATTTAATTAACATCATCGGCGCGAACAGTCACTCTGATACAGAGTACCGATTTTTTATTAATAATAAGCACTATCTAATAAAATGAAGCCGTCAGGCCTCGACGGTCGAAATTGAAAATAAATACTCTTATTTTTTACATATATATTTATATCAAAGTAACGATCGTATATTTGAATGCAGGAACACTACTTTCGGACAAAAGTTTTCACGCCTTGACCTAATTTAGGAACACCGTGGAATTAAAAATTGTATTTAACCAACAAAATGACAATTATTTGATACCGTCGAGGCACTATTTAATGATTTTTATATCCTAGCACCAATACATAGTCAAAAAAAATTAAGTTTATACTTTTGTTATCTGTCCAAAAAAAATTTACAAATAGATGAGAATACAGTGGAAGGAAAGTAATATAATTAATACTTTCTTAGATTTACGCGAATATTTGACATTTTAAATGAAACTATCTTATGATATCTCCCGGGATCACGATCGCTGTAAAGCATTCGAAACATCGGAAACCATAAATCAATATAAATCCGCGAAAAAAGCCGAAAGGATAGAAAGATAGATAGTAATATAATTATATAATCTGTGAAAAATTGGACAGATAAAAACGAAAAATCAAACGATATGTTAATACAAGCGATTTTTATTGAGGGCGCTGAACTGAACGCTGTTCAAAGTACAAATACGTTTACAATTATTATCACAACATAATAAATAAGTCGTATTACAAAAACAAAATAAAGTATTGACTTGAAAAAAAAACCTACAATCATATTAGTCTTTTAGTGTTTTTACTATTTTTTAAATAATAATTTTACGATTTTTATGAGATGAATAATTAAAACGATGATATTAACGCAATTTGGAAGGGTAATATCTGTGTATAGAAATTTATTTCACCGGTTCCTTTCTACAGCAGCTAGAGACCGACAGCACTAAAGCATATAATACATATATCACTCGATATATTTAATTGAAACTAAGTTAAAAATTTAGATTTTAATTTTTAATTTACAATGGCAAATTTTCTCTCATTATCTTTACAGCATCTTAGTTCTCTTGCACCTTTTATAATAACATGTCGACAGTCTATTTGCTTAAGTTCAAAATGGTTCTGAAATGAATTTTACGTATAATAAAATAAACTATTTAAACGAAGTCACTCGTCTCAATGAGAAAAAAATAAAAATAAAATGAAAAATACAAAAAATTAAATTAGCCTTGTTATATTCACATCAATCTATCGAATCCATCTCACAACTGCATGAGTATTTTTTCTTATTTTCAGAAACTATTTCAACTAAATATTTACTTCAAAATACAGACTAATTAATATTTATTTTTTTAATGTAGCAACACATGAATAGGCCACATAATGTGGTCAAACAACACTGAACTACGCCATAGTTACAACCAAAATTAATAGCATCTTTTATAGTTGTTGGTCCTACTATAGATATAAATTTGACAGAATATGCATACTTATGTCAAATATATAAATCTTAGGCCAAGCAATGGAAAGGAAAATGATAACGTTTATTAATTTTAGCAGAATTTACAGTTGAAATAGTTTCCTTATAAATCACGATAATAATTTCAATTAAATTCAATTCACTAAAACATAATATCTTAAGTGTCATGTGAAAGATTCATGGACAGACGGGGTGTCGGCGGCCCCCGTATCATATACAAACATAGGCCTTTAGCAAAGTTAAATGCATAAGTTAAGGGTCATTTGGACCGATTTATACTGTTATGATGTTAATGATGGACCGATTTTGGTCCATTCTCGATTTATTCTCTCCATTTCTCTTGGTACATAAATTAGACCAGTAATATAAATTCTTTAATTAAAAATTTAATTTTAATATAGCAACATTCAACATGTATACTAAATCTGAAGAAAATTGTATAACAATCAAGGTTGGACCAAAAACGGGCCATCACTAGCAAATCAATGTAAACCGGATATGAATGTTAAAAAAGTCTATAAATTAAACGTCGCACCACACTGTGTCGTCCATACACGAAAAATTATCGATACTCAAAATCGATTTAGAATCGATTTTATTGCAAAGCTAAGTCTATTAGATCTCGTCTTTATATAATTAGCTCGTAGGGTTTTCATAGCTCGAGATATCGTTTACTGAAAAAAAATCGCATCCCAACCCTTTTGCAAATAAATCTATTTCTATAATTTACATATAAAATCGGTTTGTTCTTTAATTAACAATATTCTTCATGCAGACCCATCCATCTTGTTAAGAAAAACGCTTCCCAAAATATCTCTTAAAGGGGGATGCGATTATTTCTCTTGAAAATATACGATATAGTAGCGCCTGGCGTGTTGTATACAGGCTTTGTGCTTATAACACTATTATTACGTCTATTTGACGGCACTCGTTCCGAAGTATACAAAGCTTGCTACGGGAATTTCTTCTTTCATTTTAATATCAAGCAAATCGGGTAGGCCAGCTACAATCTCACAGTTTCAATACTGCATTGGATTTTTGTTTGGACCCAGTCATATGGCAAAACGTGCCAACCCACACAATGAGATCAATCGTTTACAAGTCATGTGTTGTCTCAATAAATATACTTTTTAAGCACTTCGCAATAACGAACACAACTTTTAACATTTTGTGATTTGGCACATTTCAACATAAGCGAGTCCACATTTAAAATATCATTATAGGCTGGAATCTAAACAAATCTGCATTGGACAGTGTAAATACATACGTAGTGTCGATATAGTATATTTTATACACAAAAAGCAAATCTGTTCAGACGGCAAATAAAAATTTCCATACTGCATGTGTTGCATACAAGTGGTCTATATACAATTAGGAACTTCTGACACAACAATCAATTTGGAGATATCATTATATTATAATAATCGATAAAACAAATGAGAAACAAACAAGCAAACAAACAACACAAACATCGACACTACGCGTTTACACGCGGACGACATGCGCTCACATATACACATGAGCATACGCTATATGCATGCACGTGTATACGCACTTGCATATCTACGCATGCATGCATGCATGTATATGTATGTGTGTGCATGCATGCTAGTGGTGTCGCGAGGGCTGTATGCGGCGGGAGATGTGCTCCTCTTGCTGCATCTTCGCCCGGAACTCGGCGACGAGGTCACGTGACTGCGCCAGTACCGCCAACTGCTCGTTAAGCAACTCCTCCCATTGGGTCGCGTACGCTGGAATCGATTTAAATTTATATATTAACTTAAATTGTACCATTTTTAGTTTCCAAGTGATGTGAATTTAGTGTATTTAATTTATTATTGATTGAATTGGATGTTTTATTATACATAAAATGTCATATTAGTGTTCTTTAAGCTTATTTTAAAAAAGCACGTAGCGTAATAATAATAAAATAAAAGATCTGAATATACTACATAAATGTAACATAAATATTATATAAGATTAGCCAAACTAAAAAAATTCATCAAAAAATATTTTTTATGATATAAATAAAAAACCAGAGGATTAAATACATAACCGTACAGTTAATATAACATCTACCCAACACAAGCCCGTGATAAAGAGCGATAGCATTGGCATTACCGGAAGCGATGAGCCGTATATTAATATTTTAAAATTTTGATTTATGGAATAATACTACACTGTACTATGTAAAGGACTAAAAATACACATATATTTACTCAACTCCTATGTGATCGAAACTGTCAGCAGATTTTTGCAAATAGGTATTATTTGAAAACATGTATTCATATTTATATACATATTTTCATTATTGTCATATAAACTTTCAAATCAATTATTCAAATTAAAATTATCTCATTTCACAATGAAATTCATATAATAAGTAGTAACATTACATCCTACACCTATCAATAACAATATGTAAAAAAAAATATATTAAAATTACATAAGATAAAAAAAAGAATTCACATCAACCATTATATCCGGCGCAGAATTTACACTAGAGGCACTCAGGGCTAGTGCCCAGGGCCGCAAATTTTTAGGGGCGGCAAAAGTCGGTGTGAAAAAAATCTCTTCGCGTTATCGAAAATACTTTTTTTATAAATAATAAAAAAACTTAACTAGTACACATTTTTAGAAAAATTGAAATCATTTATAAATTATTATTTTTTTTGCATTTAACAAAAAATTGATAAAAATTTAAACGAAACTTTACCCATTTTATACAAAATTTGGATAATTGGGCAACATTTGTTACTATGCCATGGGGCGGCGCTAAGGTTGAAACCGGCACTGATTATATCAATATACAAATACAACCTATACAGCATAGTACATATTCCATAAAAAACTCCAATAGAATAATGATATTATTACATATATTATTCTAACTGTTGGTTCAAACCTAACAAGCGGCCATTCCGTCGCGTGCCAAGGCCAAAGCTCGCGACGGCGCGCAGGCGCTTAGCGCGCCGGCGCTCTGCTACCACTGCTTAGGCGACCACACACACGTGCATCAATAGTGATACAATACCATCCATCAAAAAAGTACTAGACACGCAAACCCATGCAAAAGTTCTCTTAAAACTATCACCAATTGTGTTTCGGTAATTATTCTAGTTGAAATAATTATACAACAATGTAAATTGAACCTTAAATGCAAGGCATGAAGTTGTTTTCACAAAAAAAAATTAAAAACGCGCTCAAATGTTCAAATAAGCGCTCATTCGGTGACGACATCATATCGACATTTTTTATCGTCGATTGTGTATCTAGTACTTTTTTGATCGATGTACAATACATATTAATATTGGAGTGAAATAAAAATATCTTAACAGATACAAATATTACTCAGAAACATCAAGCAAAAGATTTATCGCATTGCATAGTTGAAATATTGTTGTACATAAAAGTGTAATAAGTTGCTATGTACAATGAAGCCAACACGTGTACAGTTACTGAATTCTATTTAGAAGAATTCAAAAACAAGACAGAGTATGTACCAAAAATAAAAAATTAAAATTACATACAAGTATATGTTTAATTCACAATTTACAAGCAAACGTATTATGAATGCCTTCAATAGTATGTATGTTTGTGTGTATATATGTTTGTGTATTATCTAGCTCATTACACCAAGAAAAAGATTGGTAACATATAACTTTACCTACAACTGTGTGTACACACATTAAAAGCAGATGCATGCATTCAATTATATATAATATGTATGTCTTTGTGTCTGTATGTAGTGTATGTGTTTGTAGTTTTAGATAAGATAGCATACGAGATTATCTTAAATGTGTATAAAATTACAAACAGACATATGCATTCTAATGTATGTATGTTTGAATGCATATATTCAGCTCTTTTTCAACGTCCCGCTGCTGGGCACGGGCCTCCCTTCAATACAAGGGAGATCAGGCCACAGTCCACCACGCTGACCAAGTGAGGGTTGGAGGACTTCACGTCTTTTGAAGACTCGTCTAGGTCCTCTCAGACTTGCAGATTGCTTCACGATATTTTACTTCACCCTTAAGACAAGTGGTAATCATGTTAGAAATGATTCGCACACGAAAATATCAAAGGTGCGAGACCGATTCACTCGGTTTTCCAAGTGAGTGCGTTACCACTAGGCTACCACTGCCTTTCTCGTGTGCATGTACCGTACATGCAATGTGTGCACGTGCGTGTGTGTGTGTGTGCGCGTCTCACCGTCCTGGTCGTAGTCGACGTCGCGCGTGAGGGCGAGCAGCGCGGCGCAGCGCTGCAGCGCGTGCTGCAGGTAGTCGGAGATGGCCTTGTGGTTGTCGAGCACCTCCTCCTCGGCGCGCTGCAGCTCGTCGATCGCCTCGTGGAACGTGTACATCTCCGCCGACATGTCGCCCTCCTGTAGTATACATTACGTACATATTGGATTATGTTTGATTTAATATCTGTGTTTATACAAAAATCCTATAAAAAAATCGTTTTCCCTAATTCCTATTTTTTTTTTTGACAAGTTTTCCTTTAATTTTTTCTCCCATTTAACGAAGGCATATAACAGTGCATTTGAGGGAAGGGACATTATGGATGATGATCCCGGTTGTCATACTGTCTTTTGAAGAATGGAAAACGGCTTTAAGGTCGGCAGATGCATTTACGCACGCCGTTCGCTCACAAATTTTGATTACAAAACAGGGGCAAATTCGGACATACTTAACACACAACAATATTACAACCCCGCTGCCAAACACCACAGTGAGCTTAGGTAATACATCTGTTTCTTAGATTACTAAGTAATAATACGAGTATAATAATACAATAATAGCTTAAATTTAAAATCTCACGAGAAGTCTTACTTTAGTCGAAATATATCTTATACTCCAAAACATATTCTGAATCTAAGCTTAGCCATAAATAAAGTAACAAGCAGACAAACAAACAGATAAACGGCTACACCCACACAAATACAATATTCCAAAGAACACAATTATATATATCCGCTCACATTAAGCGAGCGCAGATGCGCGAGGTCGTCGTGCGCGGGCTCCATCTCCACGTCGGCCAGCGGCGACTCCGGGCGCCCGCGGGACCCCTCCGTCGTGCCCAGCTCTTTCACTCTGCAAATATACAAACATTATGATATAGTCATACATATATCGTCCTCGTTTCGCTCGGGTTCGTCCCTAGCTTGATTCCCCATACAAACTTTTATCCCCATTTTCACTCCCTTAAGGGATGATGTCCTTCTCAGGCTACTCTTCACAAACTATTTTCTTACCACATTTCATCTAAATAGGTTCAGTAGAACCAGAGATTACCCCCTACAACGTCACAAACTCACAAAATTCACCTTTTTATAATATTAGTATAGATAAAATTCGAATCTGTACATTAAATATTTTTTGAAAAATCTTATTGAACTATTTCATATATGTCTATACATTATTATCGATACAAAGGCCGAATCTATAGTTCTTAAAATTTTTGTCTGTCTGCCTGCCTGTTGTGACCGCATCACGGAAAAACCACTGGAAGGATTTTGATGGAATTTGGTATAATGATAGATTATACTATTATAGTTATCTGGGTCATATAAGGATCTTTACCTCTGTAGAGATCTAGAGGCTAAAAAGTTATTTACTCATGTGAATAAATCCAGATTTTTTTTTAAATATGACTTTCACGGGTTTTTGAGAAAAAAGGTCTTGACAGATAGACAGACGGACAACAAAGTGATCCTATAAGGGTTCCTTTTTTCCTCTCGAACTCTAAAACTACGTGTTTGTATGTGTGTGTGTGTCACCTGTCGGCATATCTGAGCGTGTTGAGGCTGTGCTCGCAGGAGCTCATGGCGGGCGAGATCATGGCGATCATGCAGGTGCGGGACTTGTCGCCGATGAAGGAGTCGCGCAGCACCTGCGTGAGCTTGGACACGCGGAAGGGCAGGTGGTTGTTGCCCTTCATGCCGAGCGCGCGGATGCACTCCTTCAGCGCCAGCAGCGACTTGTTGATCTCCGCGCTCTCCATGCCTAAGGAACGATGTATACATACACATTGTAAATATAATTAGACTAGGGTGAGTTCAAACTATTTTATATCACACACTAGATTGTTCGCGAGTCGCGACTTTAATCCGGATACGAAAAATAATATAATTTAATCTTTATGTATAAAGCAATAAAAACATAAATTTTTGTTTCTCTTTCACGCTAGAACGGCTGAATGGATCTGGATGAAATTTGGCACAAAGATATATTATGGTCTGGAATAACACAGACTATTTTTTATCTCGGAAAAATGTACGGTTCCTGTGGGATAGATTTGTTTTTGTTTTCCTAGAGACGAACCCGGGTGACGCCATTATAGAAGATGGCACAACACTTTGGGAATGAAGTGATCGCTCCAAACTACTTCAATTTTATAGAAATATTGCAATTTATAATTTAACTTTATAAAAAAAGATAAGAAATAATATTAGTCCCGCTGAGTTTCTTTCGCCAGTTCTTCTCAGGTCGAGGCTTCTTCTCTCTGAACTGGTAGTAGACTAGAGAAATAAAGCTATTATAATATATATATATATATATATATATATATATATATATATATATATATATATATATATATATATATATATATATATATATATATTTCCAAAAGAACATTTACACATTTAAAAAATTAAATGTATGTAAAATTATAGCAAAATAACTTTAAGGTAAGACGTCTCGTATGGATCCTTCGCCACTGCTGCACAACAGGGCGGCGCGTGAGTGCGAGCAGTGTGTACGTACGCGTCTGGCGGTTGGCGGAGGAGGTGTCGGCGCCGCGCTCGTTGCCGGCGAGGTCGATGAGGCTGAACTTGCCGTGCACGCGGTGCATGCCGGGCGACCGCACCACGATCTGGAACACGGCGTGCGACCGCGACGAGTTCGAGTTCGCCGACGTCTGCAACGGACGACGACACACATACATACGGTTATTGTCTGTACTTAGTGCGAGTTATCAATACTTTCGGAACTGCTGGACTTAAAGACTTGAAATATTTAATAAAGTTGATCATTTTTAGGGTTCCGTGCACGAAAGGTGCCAACGGTACCATATCACTAAGTCTAAGGTGTCCGCCCGTCGGTCTGTCAGCTAAAAAAAAACGACTAATAAATAGTGCTATATCTTGTACGATAGTACAGAACCCTTCGTGTGCAATTCCGACTTGCATTTGACTGGATTTTATAGAACTCTCATACACAATAATGAACACATTGTTACATAAACACATCTTTACATAAAATTAAATTGCGTCAAAGCTAATTTCTTATTTAGCATTGCTTTAAGAATAGGAAATTTTCCGAGTTAAATGTATGGAGTGCCATTGCATTTTTTTTATTTCTTAACAGACAAACGAGACATTTTGAGGTCTCCATTTAAGCCATTTAGCTGCGGTGTCAGTGTGGTCAAGTGTCACTCACCTGTCCAGAGGTCCTGGCGGCGTTGCCGTGCTGTATGAGCTTGAGCACCTCGTCCACGTTGTCCACCACCTTCTCCGTCAGCCCCACGATCTGTACCTGCTGCTTGCCGTCCTCCAACACGCGCAGCTTCGCTTTGTCCGCTAGTAGATCGAAAACCTGCAATACAATATATTATGAACATAGTATATATGTACATATATTGACGACACATTTGGCTCAGTTGGTAGTGACCCTACTTGCTATGCCAGCGGTTGCAGGTTGGTTTCCCACTGGGGGGCATTCATTCATTAGCGCGAATGTTTGTTCTCCAGTCATTAAAATTATTCATTAAAAAAAAAAAAGGACATTAATTTAATCATAATGTTTTATAAATATATTCAATTAGTCCGATCAAATAACTGTAAAACTAATTGTAAATTTTATTTTTTATTAAGGAAATAAAAGGCTTATTATTATTATTATTATTAAATGAAAATAATACTCGATAATAGTATTCAAAATGGCGGCACCCACCTTCCCGGAATATATCTCAAAGAAGGAGGCGGACACGATGAGGTTGAGTGGCTTATACTTGGGCGACTTTAGGTATACAAACACGTCGCGCGCTGCCATCGCGTATATACCCTTCTTGCAGTCCTGCATTTTGCCCTGGAAATACATAATAAACACACATAAATAAACACTTTATATTCAGCCCTATTTAACGTCCCACTGCTGGGCACGGGCCTCCCTTCAATACGAGGCGGATCAGGCCATAGTCCACCACGCTGGCTTTAGCCATTTATGCGGGTTGGCAATTAACACTTTATAACTCTTAAATTAAAAATTTAAAAAACCCTCACACAATAACCTATTGAGGCCATTTCAATGAGCATAAATATATGTTTGCAGTATTTTAGTAGACTCGAGCGCATTGCAGATTCCAGGTAACGGGAAGGTATACTAAGTTTCGAATCGATTAGGTCTGTGGAAGTTGTTCATATCATTGCACATTACCGTCTCGCTGAATGGATGTTCTTGATTTATAGCTAAAATAACTCTCGATCAACTCACTTTTCAAACAAAAAACTAAATCAAAATCGGTTCATCTGTTTAAGCGCTAAGATGCCACAGGTAGACACACATTAAACAGATACACACGTTAAACTTATAACACCCCTCTTTTTGAGTTAGGGGTTAAAAATACTAAAATCTACAAAAAAAGATGATTTTTTTCTTAATAATTTTTCTGTTAAATAATAAATTTTATTTGAAGTAGTTAAAGCTCGCTTGTGGCGCTTGAACGTTTTACTAGCACGTTATGTGGGAGGTATGTCATGTGGGTTCTTCCTAGTACTTGTCTGAGAGCAGAATGGACAGGCAACCCCATGGTTTTTGTGGTTTGCCTCGATAGGCAGCTTACGGGGTATAGTTTTAAGCGTATAAAAGTAAATGATTGCAGCATTAACTCCCAACTCAATTAACAATTCTTTGATTTGAAACAACATTTTATAGTTAATTAAAAATTATTTCAAGACTACAGGGCTAGAATAGTTTTTTTATTTAAGAAATTGTCTTGGAATGTACCTGGAAGTCGCCGCCCATGGTGTGCGTCTTGCCGGAGCCGGTCTGCCCGTACGCGAAGCACGTGGCCATGCCGCCCTCGAAGATCGTTTGCACTAATGGCTTAGCCGTGTACCTGTAACATTTATAAAATAAATAAATATCTTGGGACATAAATACACAGCACCATCTAGTTCCATGGTAAACTACGAAGCTTGTGCTATGTATACCAGATAGTTGATACAGTACACACTTTAAATACATACATATTATAAATCATATTATAAACACCCATGACTGGAGTATAAACTTTCGTGCTCATCACATGAATGCCTCCAGCGGGACTCTCACCTGCGACCGCTGGCACAGCAAGTATGGTCAATACAAATTGAGTCAAACGTGTCGTCATTCATATTTATTATATTACAATATTATAAGTATAAATATATTTACAGGGCAAAAGTGACAGGTCATCTATACTAATATTATAAAGAGACAGAGCTTGTTTGTTTATTTGAATGCACTAATCTCAGGAACTACTTATTAATAAGATTTGAAAAATTATTTTTGTATTAGATAGCCCGTTTATTGAGGAAGGCTATAGGCTATATATCTTAAAATATATAGTCTATCTATTCCATACAAACCGTTAAAACGTACCTACCTTTATATAAACATAAAAAAACAAAGTAATTATTAATTATATATTATAAGTCCTTTTTTTAAGGCTAAAGTAAAATACCAAAATATGGTTTCTCATGGTCTCTTCGGGAAATAATAATATTCACTATATGTCGTGAAGAGTCCTTGACAAATCAAATTCAGTCAGTTTTCAATACATAATAATTTTAAACAGCTCTATTCATATATTAAAAAATCTCTTACTTATAGACTACTTCGTTCGTGCAGGAATCGTCAAAAGCATAGTCAAATCTGAATTTCTGGTTTTCCAAATATTTTGTGAGATCCACTTTGTTCTTCGGCTCGTGAACTATCATTTGATCCTTTGTAGGAACACTGATAACGTCCACCTGAAAATAAAAAAAATTGATATGTACTACATTTTTTATATAATACTAGTGACTCATTCTCGCTTCGCGCGGGTTTATCCCTAGCTTGCTTCCCCATACAAACTTTCATACCTATTTTCACCACCTTAAGGGATGATTTCCGGGATAAAAACTATCCTGTTTCCTTTCCCGGGTTTTACATTATCTTCTTACCAAATTTCATCTAAATCGAGCAATAAAAAAACAAGCAGACAAACACACCTCTTTCTTAGCCACCTCCTTCTTATTGAGCGGCCTCTTCCTCACACACACGGTGATCTGGTGGTCTTCCACCGGCTCGTTGCCGGTGAGCGGTCGGAACTCGATGCTGTTCTGGTACTCCCTTATCATGGCCAGGAACTCCCAGTTGGGGTTGCCGGGGTCCATGTTCATTAGGGCTTCCTGAAAGGTGGTGAGTATACAAATATGTATTGTAAGAAACCGTGTGTGTGTACTTATGTACGCACGTAAGAAGTTCTCTCACGTAAGAACTCTTTGGCGTAACAAAACTAAAATAGCTAAAGATTTCATCCCGTATGTCACAACTCACTGTTTGTAAAAGGAATGCAGCTAACTTCATCATGTCGCTTTTTGGCTGTCGGTGTACGCGCGCGTCGTAAAATTTTTACTCATATTTTTTTCCAAACGTGCCAAAAATACCAAATTTCATCAAAATCCCTCCAGTGGTTTTCTGTGATGCGGTAACAGACAGACAGACAAAAATTCTAAAAACTATAGATTTGGCCTCTGTATCGATAATAATGTTTATTTCAATAAGATTTTACAAAAAATATTTAATGTACAGATTCGGCTTAGTTACAATTTTATTAATATGTATAGATAAAACTACCTTTTGGAATTTTTCATGGTCCCGTGACCATAATTGCCGGTAACCAAAAATCAAAATACATCCGCGACAAAATCCGAAACTTAGTTTTATTTAACATATAATAATCAATAATACTTAAGAAATTATTTACATAGATAACAATTAGCTAAAATAAACATCCACAGCACCCACCTTCTCCTCCTTCAGCTCCGCCTGCCGCTGCCTCCTCTTCTCCCTGTTCTCCTTCAGCCGCTCCACCTCTTTCACCACGTTGGAGCGCCGCACCGCGCCCGACGCCACCGCGTGCGGCACCGACACCGTGCTCGACACCGCCGCCGGCCGCGCCGACGACACCGGCGGGTTGAACTGGGGGGCGATTGTTTTGTTTTACCGACTTCACAAGGTGGAACTTATGCGTTTCTTATTTTATTGAATAAGTTACAGTGGCGAAGGGTCCATACAAGACGTCTTACCTTAAAATGTATTTTGCTATAATTTTACATAAGTACATTTAATTTTTTGAAAATATATGTATAATAATAGCTTTATTTCTTTTTGCATTAATACATATCATGAACGAATTAAAGACTGGACCTGACATAAAATACAAATGTATGAAAACTAGTACAACCAAGTGACGCATAACGCACACGAAGATTTTATTACATTATTATAAACACTGATAAACAATACAATATTTCTAGTGCTTGAACGTAATCGATAAAATATGTACATATATCGATGAACCAATGAATGACATTTTAGACATTGGTTAGCATAGTCATCATGTTTTACATCTTTTAATTTAAAATATCTGTGTTTATTATAATAAATGAATTAAAGAGGCAATAATAATGAGTCAAATCATAATTATTTTTTTATTTGATTTATATAAATACGATGGCATTGACGGCAACATTCTGTTGGCCTATAATAATGTTAATGAACAAATGAATATCGGGTGTGTATTCCATTATATATATTATTTTGTAAAGATTAAAAAAATATTAAGCTGATTTAATTAAATAAAGTGATTTTGGTGATTCTGTTATTGAACTATTTTAATTGGCAATTGATTGTCTCGGGTAGCTTATAAAAATGTGACACTGTCCTAATATTGCTCAGTTCTTAATAAACATTTGTGAAATTAGGAAAAAGAAGAAGTGATTGCAAATTGTAAAAAAGTGAGTGTTGGATCGTGAAAGTAAAATAATTAGTGCAAGTGGAATCATTAATAAGTGTTTTATTGCAAATCGCCAAACCAGAAGTTTAGTGCTAAAACATTATTGTTTGATTTTGTGTAATTTATGTGTTGAAATAAAATGATCTTTATTATTATTACAATGGAATAATATTCCAAAGTATATAAATGTGGTATAAAATAAAATAAAAAATTAAGTACACATACTAATTATAATTTTTGCATTTATATTTTTATTTGATTTAGAAAATATTTTTATAAATTTACTGTCATCAGATTGTAGGATACTGTGATAAAAGTATTTTATGTTATTGTACTGTACAAATAACACAATTTGTTCAGTTATTTCGTCAAATATCGATATATTTTTCGACATTGTCAAGCACTAGTCGATGGCAAATGGACTCTCTCGACAGTTTTGTCATTTGTTCTGAATGGTATAATCCAGCCATTTTAAGATAGTTGTCAGATGTCAATAATACATAGAAATATCGACTATATTTAACATAGTTGCATAATATGACATTTTATTTTACATTTAATTAAATTTTGTGATAAATAACAATAAATGTAATAAAATAATGTATTTATAAGTGAAAAGAAATAGTGCTGCTTGCGCCGTTATAGTTTTTACACCATTTAACAGAACATTTAGTCATTTTTGGGAGATGTTTTGTTGACAAGTATGTGCTTGAGACTGACACAAAAAACAAACGACCAAGGCTAAAATTCCCTGGTTACTGACAAGACCGGTAAAGGTACGTCTGCTTATATGTCTGTTCCAGTGGTTAATTTGTTCATGATACATATATAAAATTTGTTTATCAATGCTGTTTGGTGTTTTTTTTTTTTTTTTTGGGAACGGCTTACCTCTGCTAAAATTTTACCCTTCGACACTGATAGATTATTAGGTTGATTCTAAATACAAATTTAAGAAAAACAATAACAATTTTCTGAAAAGTCCACGCTATAATCTAATACGCTCACGCGTTAGGTAAAGGAAGAGGATAGAGAGAGGGGGACAAGAGAAGAGTGTGAAGAAACTATCATTTTGACTCCATCCTTTAAAAGTGAATTTACTAAAGTAACCTTTATAAAAGGAATATATAATAACATCCTAAACATCTTTTACACAATCTAAAAAAAAATTATGTATTAGTGTTCAACGTTTAAATATAAGTATAATCTTTTACACAATCTAAAAAAAAATTATGTATACATGTATTTTTTTAAAAGAGCAATAACTATGAAACAAAATATGAAATCTGCGATTATAATATATGGTGAATTATGAAATGAATCTAAAGGAGCATGGGATAAGGACAGGAACCTCTTTAATGTTAGGCATTCGTCGTTGGGCCTGTAGAGGCTGCATACTCGGCACTACCGACGACGCGCTAGGCGTGCTACCTGTGCGGGAGCGTCCGCCGGACGATGGAGTGTGCTATGGAAAAGGATTAGTTTACAGGAGTAGGTGTGTAATGTGATGTTTTGGCTTAATTATTTGTTAGATTGCATATTTTTCAATAATTATTATTTAGTGCAGAACGCAGTGGTAAGGCGCTCCTTTGGAAACCAAGCAGGTTCCAACCTCGGGCACCTCTAATTTGTGAACCATTTTCAATATGAAATAACAGTGAAGGAAAACGCCACAAGACAACCTGCATATTTGTAAGCAATAACACTTTTATCCATATAAACTATAGGAAATAACAAAAAAAAGATTAAAACAGTGACGAGAAAAAAGAAGGCTTCGCATAAAAACTAAACTTAATAAGTAAGTACATGTATGTATTGTTTGTCAAAACACAACATGTTTCGGTTATCCGCTAAAAGTATAAACTTTACAAAAATCACCTAATATATTGCTTATAAAGGTTACACATTAAACGCCCACCTGTTGTGTAATCCTAGAATTGGGCACAGGCTGGGCTTGTGGTGGCGGCACATTCTCCGCACCACGCCGCCCCGTGGTGTCCCCGCCGTGACCGTTCGTGTACGCGCCGCCCGCGTTCGACAGCCGCATCTGATTGTTGCGGGTGACGCGCGACGGCGCTATAACCCAAAAGAGATTTTTATTTTAGTAGCGGTAAAAATTAATTTTGTTTGTTATAAGTCCATTAAATCAATTTGGTTTTTTAAATACCAATAAGTATTTAATTGTGAAAATGCTGAAGGTAACAAAAAAATCTACTATATAAATACACAACTTACTTTTAGTACGTAGTTTAGCCCTTAAACAAAATATAAAAAAATAATAAAGCAAAAACAATATCGCTATAATAAAATGAAAATGGATATAAAAAGACACGGATTGAAATAAAACCGATATATTCTGTATGATAGTCTGATAAAATACCATAACACACATTATCAATAAGCAAATGTCTAAATGCCTAGATTGTGGAATGAAACAAAAAGGACCGTGCAAAAGCGATGAATGTAACGTGCGATAACAGCCTACGTCTTACGTGACTTAGGCTTCTGTTCCTCCACTGGTTCCTCCGGCGATGCGGATTTCTCAAACGCCTCAGTGGGTGCTGAGGTTTCGGCCGAGTCGGCCACTCGCCGCCGACAACGCAACCACGAGCAACACATGTTTGGCAATATCAGTCTCTATGTTATATTTGGTCGATTAATGTCTTTGGCAATTCATTGCGCTGTCATCCTTTAAAATTAGCTATTATATTTCTCTATTTGGTCTAGATTTTAATCAATTGACGTGTGTTCTGTAGTTGACGGATAGTTTGAAATGGCAGTTGAGCGTTGGCGCAAGGCAATCTTGCGCCTGCCGACCGCCATATTAGGATCTCTTTCCGTACTCAAGGCAATGAACCGTGACGCACGCGCACGGCGACCGTGTGCGAAACTGCATATATAGAACAATGCCCAAAACAAGATATCAGACGGCCTTGGTTTACAATAAAACTACTTTTGGAAATAGTTTAAGTACTCGTAACCACTTAAGAGGTATTATAAAAAATTAAGCGCCTGCAGTAGTGTTGATGCCGCCGATCTTCTATAAATAGAATTTACCCTATTATTATCATCACGACAGAAAAAGATAATTCAGAGATAATTAAAATAAAATTTAAAACAATTAACGTATTGAAGGAACTCAAATAAATGCGACACCAAAATAAATTCAAGACTAGTAAAAGAAAAACAAAGCACTCAGCACAATAGCAGACACACAACTGATGTCATCAGAATTGAACAATTGGTATCAATTGTAAAACGATAGACTGAAATTGGAAAATAATAGCTAGCAGTGGCTGGCTTTTGAAACGCGATGAAAAATGTAACACCATGACGTCAGATAAGCATCGATCGATGTGTGCTTTTATGATTAATGTGGCAAAGTTCTTTGAATGAAAATCGCGTTTTATGTCTATCAAATACTCGAAGAAACTATTTCAAATTAAAAAGTATAGATAAAGATGTCACTAAAAGTAAAGCAGATTATGGTTGCCTTCATCAATGGTACGAGGGTGCGTTTTTAAGTTCGCGGAATGAGAGGGTTGGAATATGGAAAAAATCGAATATCGTGCCGTTATAACAAGGATGGTGTATTGAGTCGAATTGTTACTGGAGACGAAACTTGGGTTCATCATTATGAACCTGAGTCAAAACAAGACTCTTTGCAGTGGCATAAAACGGTCTTTTGGGACTCAGAAGGAATTATTGATCGATTATAAAGATAAAGGTGTTTCTATAACCGGAGAATACTACGCTTCAATATTAGAGCGACTAAAAGAAGCCATTAAACAGAAAAGACGGGGAAAATTGATGAAAGGTGTGCTGCTTTTGCACGACAATGCGCCCGTTCACAAGAGCCGCGTTGCGTTGGCTGCCCTGCTTAAAGTGGGCTTCGATATTTTGAACCACCCACCCTACAGCCCAGACCTGGGGTAAAAAAAGCGTATTTTGAGGACAAAGACAAAACATTTTTTTATGAAGGTATAAATAAATTAATTGAAAGATCTGAAAAATGTGTCCGTCTTGCAGGTGAATATATTGAAAAGGAAAAATAATTTGGTTTTTTTTTATTTCAACCCCTTACCCTTCATTCCGCAAACATAAAAACGCTCCCTCGTAATAAGTATATCTAATTAGTTGCAGCAGTCTGCCGAGATAACTGCCAGGAAAATACAAACAGGTTTCAATATCGATTAAAATTTGAAATGTATATTTCGAGTCATACTGGCATAAATGCACGTCTCTCAGATCCTAAGTTTTATCGATGCCAGCCGATACAAATCAAAGCACACCGACTTCGAAAATATTTGATTAGGTATTTATGGTATATGAAATCTACCAATCAGTTATTTTTTACTTTTTAGTGTTTTTTTAAGTCGGTTTTTATTAAAAAAAAATTAAGTTTTTATCCAATGTACATTGACTTACCCCTCAGTCATGTTTTAAGAAGTTTTACTACAAAAAAAATGCTCAGTATACAAATATCTTCATGTATAATATTATTGTTCTCATTCCATACATATTTACAAATTATTGTTATTACGTGAGTGGGAAAATTGCAAATAGAAAAAGCAGGCATACGAGTATATGAACCTAGTAAAAAATTTGTAACTTGGTAGATTCAAATATATTTTACAGCTAGCAAATGCTTATGGAACTTTACAACGTAGTAAGTTTGTTTTATCTAGCTAAGTCATGTTAGCATAGAACAGCTTAATGCGGAAACGTCTAGATTGGCAGTGCACAGGCGCGGTATGATTGTGCCTCAACTTCAAGTATTGTGATTAAACGAGAACCACAAACAGCTCTAACAAACCTAATATCAACTTCGTAGTAAAATTTTAACTCGAAATCCTGTAAACCACATATCCTAAACCTAAATTGGTAAGCTTTGCAGTCTAGATCAACCTAATTCTATGAAAGGCAATTAGCGTTTCGAACAATCCGTTAATAATGTTTTCCTTTTTTTTAACGTTGGGAAATGCATTTACGCACGAGGTGTGGGACTCACCGGCAAAGCCAGTACTACCCACTAAAACCCAACAAAACCTTCCCCCGTCTACATACCTAACATATTCTAATTTTCTATATTGTACATTGCTAATGAAAATTCAATCCAGTCCATCGTCGAACTGCTTCAATTGACCCATATACAGGGAACTCTATTATAGGTACAGTATATTTTATTATTTTATCCGTTTTTTTGTTAGAAAAAGAAATGGTTTTAAAAAATGAGTATTTTTAATAATAAATACAGTTAGTAAGTTTTATATATTTTGCTCAATTACACTATATTAGCTTGAAAAATTCACCTATTTAAAATAAATACTAATACAATAATAAGGAAATTTAAGAAGACCAGACATAAAAACAATCAACATATATATGAAACTAGTATTAAATACGTTAAAAATTTATAAAATATTTCATCAGCACATAATGACCATTATAAATCCTCGCAAGTTTACTTTGCCCTACGAGCAAGTAAGCGTGGAGATAGACGTTGCAAGGCGTTCAACGAGTCAACGTCGGGCATTATCGCGCGTGAAACCTGCCCGTTTCCTTGCAAGGAACGTCGGCCTATTTATGCACTTCTATTGTAATTTATTAGTCTCACGGACTTATCAGACTGGAAAGTTGGACGTGTTTAGGTTTAAATGGATTAAACAATCAATTTTCCGGAAGAAATGTAATTTTTGTGTTTTATGTTTATTGAACTAAGAAGATCGACACGGTTATTCTGTCAATAATTTTCATAACACGTGCGTGCAAAATACCAAGAGCCTAATTAATTACAGCAACCTTGACAAAAGTGCGATTTCACTTGACCCTACAACGTGACCGTTACCGTGACGAACGGACGATGAGAACACATTGAGCGTAGAGAATCTTATTTGATTTGATGATCTCACAATCCTTCATCGTCATAAATTATTTACTAGATTATCTTAATGTCTTGTCTTTGAATAACTAGCAAGAATGTTTAAGTTATTTCAAGTAGACAATTTACAGCAGAAAATGCGTTTTATCATGAAGTCGCCATTCTATGCCATCCCTACTTTCGTCGTAATCTACAAGTATACATAAGAGTACATCAGTAATCGAAAAATTACAAAATAGAACCTTTGGTTTTTATGACTTCGGAGTAACGTACGAGTAGTTTAAGCCAATAACTTAAATACTTGAAATTGATATAATTTTAAACTACATTTACAAACCTATATTTCGTAAGGACCTATTATCATGGGCGCATTTGAATGACATGACTGTTAAAGTCTTATTCTAAAGCGCTTGTACAAGCTTCCCAAAAGATTTCAAAATAACGACAAGTCACAATATTATGAGATCCTGATGTTAAAGCACAGTGATGATAGCTGTGAGAATTCGCCGGTCGTTAGCATGCGCCTACACATTGCAACTTGAATCATACGGTACGTTGTACTCGTTAATAAATAAAAACTCGACGATGTTATGCGCGTCTTCATCTCACGTGGGTAGTTTGTCTTAAACAATGCGCTAAACACTTATATTTGACAATTTAAAAAAAACGACAAATTTTATACAATTGCACATAATATTTGAAACTATAGATGCTAAAATATTTGTAAATATTAGCTTAAATATCGTAGCATTCCATTTAAATTGCCGTCAAAAAATATCGCAGTTTCAAATATACATATTTACACGAAATATCCGCAGGGAACCGTTTAAAAGTATGTAATTCACTGTCAAAACAAACTTTCCGATAGCAACTCTCCTGGGGGGAGAATTAACATGCACCACACGAAGGGAAAACCGTCATACATACTGGTATTTTTATCGCACTGAAATCAATCACTTACACACTACGATCACTTACGGCCTGATTTTGCGCGCACTTGCCCAGATCTCTGGAACAGCCCCGGCATTTTGGTTACCACGGTATCGTCGAAAGGTCAGGTTTACACTATTCTGATTGTTCCATTAGGAGGTTTAGTAAAGCGTCGGTGCCAGGCGGCTGTGTGGTACGCGGCCGGCCGTGCACTGTCCGCCGCGCCCCCACTGCCTACACTTATACATGCTGACCGCCCTATACGATATTCCACCCCGAATCAACATTTTTTATATATTAATGAGGGTTGAAATGTCTTATTGACATTTATTTTTAGAATAACTAGTGATGACCTAGAATATTTAAGTCTAATATACCTGCCAGCATTTACCACTGAAAAGATATTAGATATTTGTGGTTTTTATTTTCAACTAGATACAACATAGAACATATTATTGAGTAGAGTCGACTTGAAATAAAAGCAGTAAAAATTAAAACTAAAAGCTAAATGAAGATGAACATTTTAAATGTTATTGAACTCTCGATGATGCTTTCTGAACTAAATTAATGATGAAAAATTGCGACAATATTCATTCAGGCTTTGATTTATTAGGCGCGAAAATGATAGAAATAAAAAAACAAAAAAAAAACTGCAAAACTAGATGTAGATACGAGAGTTTAACAGGCATATTTGCTTTTATACAGATATACAGACCTTTAATAAAACAAATAAGTAAAGTTAATGTTTGTTAATAAATTTGTTTAAAGAAAGAGAGCAAACGAGTTTGTCTTTGCCATTTTGTTTCTGAAATAATAATATAATCTTATATAATAAAACTATAGTTTTTAGAATTTTTGTCTGTCTGTCTGTCTGTTACCGCATTACACAAAAACCACTGGAGGTATTTTGATGAAATTTGGTATGGTAATAGCTAGTTATCCGGGTCAACATATAGGATACTTTTTACCGCGGGAAAATGTCTCATTTCTGAGAAAAAATACAAAAACTCCAACGTAAGAATATACTAATATGTAAAACCTAAGAATTTGGTTTTTGGTCATCTGAACGCGGGCGGAGTCGCGGGCAATGCTAGTCAATAATAATATTCAAATTAGAAATGGAACATTTTATGCTGAACAATATTAAAAAAAAAAAACAATATATTTGTACTATTGTGCTCAAAGCCAAATTAAGCCAAACATATAAGAATTGCAAGTAATAGAAATGGCTTCTATGTATTATTTTCACTAAAACATAAATCATATTATTAAACTATTTATAATAACCGCTAAATCATCCATTAGGTAACTGCGTGATGCACGAACACTGATGACCAAGTTATCATTAGTATAGATTTTTTGCTTGCGGTCAATGCACCCAGCCATGAAACCTAAAAGATAGGTGGGAAAACTAAATTTATTATAAAGCCTGTATAATTGTGGGAAACACGCCATCAGTTATCTTCTGTAAAACTTTTTAATATATACTATTCACGTAATTATGTTAGGTGATTATTTTTACAGCTTAACGTTATTAGAGAACGTGTAACATTCTTATTGCCTCCTGAAAGATTCAATGCATGAAAATTATAGATTTGAATGGTTCTAGCTACACTATGAAAAAAATATTGCGAAGAGCTAACAAAAATTACGAAGAGCGTATATTCAACTCGCACCACCTACGAAGAAGGCAGTGCCGATTAGTCACACATCATAACACGCCACTGTCACCGCCGTGTATTGTTATAAAATATTTACAGCAGTACATATAGAACGACATGATATGAGTTTTTCCTCGTATACTTGAATGTTATTCATAGAAACTTTCATAATGCTTCATGCATTATATACCTCTTATGTTCCGACTATAAAGATAAAATCATTGTTATAGGCCGCAACGATATCCAAATGAGGAATTTTAAAGGAGGTTGACTTATACGTACATATGCCGTTATTTTATAAGACCATATATATTTTAATTTTATTTGATTAGATATTAATTGTGTTGAACTATACATGTTTATCAACTAAATAAATATTTATACTTTTTTTCCAACATGATTACCTCTTGTCCTACGGTGAAACCTGCATGTCTGATAGAACCTAACAAGTTTTCGAAAGACATGTGCAGTCCGCCAACTCGCATTTGGCTATCGTGGTGGGCTATGGCCTGATGCCCCTCGTATTGGGAGGCCCGTGCCCAGCAGTGGGACGTCAAAAAGTACTGAATACATACATATGTATCAAAAACTAGCTAAACGTCCTATCTTCGCTCAGACTTTTAATAATAACTACGTCACGCTTTCTATACTAACGTTTGAACGTTTTAGTAATAAAACGGCATGATATGTATATGCTACATCATTCCTGCAGAGATTAGGGGTAGGAAAGAATTTTTAGAATCGCATCAGTAGCTATAAGGATTATCCTCTACATTTTATTTCACACACTTGATAATATTAAAAATTATAGACATAGTGTTTAAATATTAAAAAAAGAAACAAAGAAAAATGAGATGAAATCAAATAATGGGCGTAACACTATATATATTTTATTGTTGCATTTTGATATGACACAACTTAGTGCACACACTTTTGCTGTGCTGTGCTTTTTATATTTAGATTTAGCGACTCTCTCTCGCTTCGCATGGGTTCGTCCCTAGTTACGTTTTAACGTTTAATATAGATTTCTCTGAGATGAGATATTTTCCTGCAGTAAAAAGTATCCTATATGTTGTTCCGGATGACCAGCTATCATCATACCAACTTTCATCAAAATCTGTCCAGTGGTTTTCTCGTGATGCGGTCACACGACATAAATTCAAAAAACTATAGATTCGGTTTCTGTATACATAATAACGACAATTTCAATAAGATTTTCCAAAAAAATATATATTTAATGTACAGATTCGACTCAGAATTTTATTATATTTCTGTCTACTCGGTAGCGCTTTCTGACTGTGCGCAAAACATCGACATCTAGCAGCTGCTAAGGCCGAAACAAAATAGTCCGTATTTAAATGATCCAACAGTTACCGACAGGTACAGTTCTCACTAATGAATATTGCGCTAAAAACTTTTTCCACGAAACAACTTTAGCAACACAAGTCCAACGTAATACGAGTATTTTTCTACTCTTGACCTCAATAACACTTAGCCTGAAATAATAATTCCATGCATACATTAGCGGCCTTCACGACGGTACAATGTCAAGATTATATTACAATAAACGCGGCCATGACCCCAGGACAGGACATAACGGGCGGATGCTAAGCGGTGCAAAAACTAGGAAGTCAACTGATTCCAATGACACTTACGAAATAGCATTAAAAAATGGAATGGAGAGTTCAGTTTAAATATACGAAAATTGGTATAAGTTTTTGTTTACGCAAGTAGCTAATTTATGCTTTTCTCGCTATGTAAAGGCAATAAAAAGAACAAGATTCTCAGATTAGTTAGTCTATATACATATAATTAAATTGTAACTAAGCCGAATCTGTACATTAGATATTTTTTTCGAAAATCTTATTGAAATAAACATTATTATCGATACAGAGGCCGAATTTATGGTTTTTAGAATTTTTGTCTGTCTGTCTGTTACCACATCACAGAAGAACCACTGGAAGGATTTTGATGAAATTTGGTATGGTGATAGCTGGTTATTCTTTTACTATACTACTTTTTACCGCAGGAAAATATCTCATTTCTGAGAAAAAATACAAACACTGCAATGTAAGAGTATACTAATATGTAAAACCTAAGAATTTGGTTTTTGGTCATCTGAACGCGGGCGGAGCCGCGGGCAATGCTAGTTATCTATAAAATCAATGTCACTCCTAGTAGAAAACTAAGTAATGAATGATAATAACATCGTCTATATGAGAAGAGTGGACCTGCTACATTCGATGTATCGATCTCAGATGACGTCCTCCACTCTACCCTGTCGTATACATGTTTATTACATTTCATCTTGCTTGTGTTGATATATATGGACTTAATATTATTATTTCTTTTGAAATGAATTCCTTATTTATTTATATAGTTTCACAACTCATTTGAGCCTTGTAGACGGTGCACATACGTTATTAAATTATTTAGTCTATTTAGATTTTAGGTTCATCCAGCATGAATTTGTATGAAAATGCGCACACTATAAAAAGTTTGATTGAGCCATGTCTTTAGCTTTCAACTGACAGTCTGCAGTCTGCGGGAGCTTTTAATCTACAGCCTACAATGGAGTAAATCAAGACAGCACTATTACATAACGAGATAGTACCATCAATGTAGTTCAGTTGTATTTGTAGTGTAAGAGAGTAAAGCAATAAGGCGTTCGGCGTCAAACAAAAAACGGGGACAAACAACCGTTGCCAAATTAAAATTACGCAACGTGAGCTACCTAACCCAGCTATACTCAACCTGCGGCCCGCGGGCCGCATGCTGCAGTATCAAAAATCGCATTATAACATATGTTTATTAAAAAAGTAAATACATCGTTAACTTGGAATTACGTTTTCATTAAGACCTAAATAATTTTTGCTTGCGGCCCTCGACACCATGACTGAAACGTGTTTGTGGTGTTGTAACCTACCTAACCGATAGAATAACGTGTAGTGTGGTGAAAAATGGCTCCTGAAGCACGCTATAGCCCTTACTTATAAAAATACGTCAAGGTCAATAACATGCATTGAATGAAGCTTACTGCTACGCAGATTTAAAAAAAAATCTTTTTTCAAACAGTCTAGTGGCAGTGCTGTCAATGCTGATAAATGATGATGAAAGCTCTGACATTATTCTGGAATATTATGTTGGAATTTAGGTCCTAATTAGCGAATCACCTTTATTCCGCTCCGGGTTTGTTCCTACTTAACGTTTTAACGTTTTTAGCGTTTTAACGTTTAGTATAGATTGAGATCAGAGATGAGAAATTTTCCCGCAGTAAAAAGTATCCTATATGTTGACCCGAATAACTAGCTATCATCATACCAAATTTCATCAAAATCAGTCCAGTGGTTTTCTCATGATGCGTTCCCAGACAGACAAAAATTCTAAAAACTATAGATTCGGCTTCTGTATCGATGTATGACTATTTCAATAAGATTTTCCAAAAAATATTTAATGTACGTACAGATTCGACTCAATTAAAATTTTATTATATGTATAGATAAAGACACGACATAACAAAATGAAGTTTCAAAGATCTACATCTCAAGAAAATAGCACATATACTCGTACATAGATTAAACTTCACAATAGACAGTTATTTATAAGATATACATAAACAGTTAATGTTAGCGAAACATCGAAACAAGTTAAAAATTACTTGAAGTCAAATTTAATCAATACATTTTATATAGCTACATCGCAATCCTGTCAAACACAAGTTTGTCATAAAAATTAGCATCATTATAAGCTTTCGGTTCAATGGATCTATTTTCAATCACATTTCGAGCAAACAATCGCAACGCCTATACTATATTTGATTAACGTTACAGGTGACACAGTTGCTGTACATTGCCCTTGGATTCTATCTATATAGTTTATTGCTATTGCATTCCCATTTAAAATATTACATGAAAATTAAGATTTATATATGTCATAATTTATGTAATCCTACTTATACCTATTATAAACGCAAAAGTGTTTGAGGCTGTATGGATATACCTACGTATGTTTGTTACTCTTTCATACAAAAACTACCAAACGGATTTTGATAAAACTTTAGAATAACATAGATTAAACATAATTATAATTTATAAACATGTGGTAATATATAATTGAATTACATGAGCGGAGCCGCGGGAAAACGCTTTTAAAACATATTACATAAATTGTTTATTTAATCTAGTGACTAGATTGTACCGCTTAATATCACATTTTCAGTTCTGGATCTGACCAAAAGAGTCTCTTAGTCTACGAGAGAGTAGTACCATAAAGGTATCGATAGACATTATGTTAAAACGCACATTCTACTGTTTACTCATTTCTTGTTTATCAAACAAACCCCACGACCGTTGACCTCCACACCGTGCCGTTCATGAATAAACAGACGTCTACATCTTTCCTGAAGCTCGATGGTAGACGTATGTACATACATACGTGGCTATTATACTTGCATTGTGCATTGTGGTAGAAAGACACATAGTGAAATACTAGGATTGCCCACGGCTCCGCCCGTGTCCCGATGACCAAAAACCAAATTCTTAGGTTTTACTTATTAGTATACTCTTACAATGCAGCTTTTGTATTTTTTTCTCAGAAATGAGATATTTTCCGGCGGTAAAAAGTATTCTATAAGTTGACCCGGATAACCAGCTATCATTATACCAGATTTCATCAAAATCTGTCCAGTGGATTTCTCGTGATGCGGTAACAGACAGACAGACAGACAAAAATTCTAAAAACTATAGATTCGGACTCTGTATCGATAATAATGTCTATTTTAATTACATTTTGGTGTAGAGGAAGATGTGCATCATTTCTTAGTGGAACGTGTTCGTAACGCGGATAGGAGACAGGAGTTGATGCGCCGTTTTAATGTTTGCTGGAATGATGTGGGAGTTTTTCAAAGCGCACTGTCTAAACCTAACTCAGAGATAGCCAAAACTGTATATCAATTTAAGTTAAAATAAGTTATAATTAGAGGTACTAGTATTATTAGTGGTATACATGTCTTAAGGGAACGATGGGACTGACATTTAGCTCTGTTGCTAAGAAGTCCCTCAATAAAAATAGATTAAAAACAAAAAAAAAATTACATTTTCCAAAAAATATTTAATGTACAGATTCGATTTAGTTACAATTTTATTATATGTATAGATTAAGGGCACCAAAATAATAATTATTAATTAATTATTTCATACGCCGAACTACAAAAAGATGTAAATGTTTGACATGAAGGAAAATCCTTTCTTCACGATTTTTTACACAGAGATAGTATATGAGTAGCATCTGTCACTTGTGTACAGATGTACAAGTCGAGGTTTTTAACAAGTCGCAATAGCTACCTAAGAATGCACCCGAAATCCGTATCTAGGAAAAATAATAATTACTATTACACTAATAAAAACTAATCGAGTAATCCAAACCAAACTATAAACATCAAGTTTCTTGAACTGAAGTTAGTGAAATATCATAAGGACACACGTCAGTGTGCCCTACTTCAATGATATATATACTAAACAGCTGTATGGAAACACGATATGGAATATCGCGTGAGATATCAAAGAAATCGATGGAATTCGGCCTATTTTTTACAATCTATACTTTTGTACCTACGATGTGGCTGGTGCCTTAAATAAAACAACTACATATCTATATTATCTACATAAATTTTTAACTTTACAATTCTTTAAGATTAAGAAAATGTACTAGAAAATTGTAGGTCTTAAAAAGGGCCCACAGAAAAGTATTATATAACAATAGCATATTATATGTATCTATCTCTTAAGGTACGTTCGCAATAACCATTTTAATCAATTTCAAACGTACCTAGGGATGACCCCACTTAAATCAAGCGAGTCGCTAGTGTAATATAAATAAATATGTATTTAATAATTTAAAATGATATTATATTATTTAGCTTTGTCTGAGTGAAAAACTACAACAGCCTGTCATAGTAAACTTAAAAAATATTATAAAACCATGATAGTGTACTAATAATAAAACTTCAAACTTTTGCAACATCAACTTAGTTTTTTTATAAGCGTCAGTACGTCCATGTAAAAGCGCGGGAAAACAAATGAATATCCGCGTCCTTTTTTTTTAAATACATTCCTATCGGCCAAGGTCACATAAATAAATGCTTTACACATAAATCATTACAAATTAATAAAATATTTGATTAATTTGAATATTTGATTTTTCATTTAGTAGTTTATAGTTTTTAACTTTTTAATTTGAAAGTAGTTCACATCCAGCTAATTTTATGAGAGCAATTGAAAATGTATATGTAGTTTAAAAATACCAAGTTATATATAAAAAAAAGTAGAATGGGTCAAATTCAACCGCTGACAAAGAAAGTAAATGTAATAGAAACACGTCATGACAATCAAAAATAAAACAACGCCGAACAAAGCAACTTATAATGTAAAGATCGTCATCTGAGATAAGTTTCGAACGGTTAAGAGTTTGGTGAGCTCAGATTCGTTTCTTTGTGAATTGCCTATATATAACATCTATGATTCACGGACAGACAGACGGGCTCTACGCAAGATCTACCGACATATATTTGGTAATGGAGGTATTTCTATTATCCTTTGCCGGACTAGTTACTACGCTCATGTGCTAAGACTTAAAAATATTAAAATTATTGCATAAAAAAAACTTTATCACGTGACATAGGAACTTTGTTATTTTCCCTCCCCCCAAAAAACAAGTCTACAAATCTAGGGTCTTAGGAGATATCAAACTTTCTAGATTCTTTTGGTTGGGACTAAACTTAGGTTTTAAAATAAACCTAATGCTAAGACTAAATAAATAAATATTCAAAATATAAATATTTATTTAAACTTAGTTATGTAGGTTAGCCTTTCATTTCTCCTTTGTTGTTTACTTTCTCAAAAGCAATAACAATCGCATTCGTTACACCAAGTATATAAGAACTAAATCTAGTGGTATTTGAGTGTATAGATAATAATTAGGATACAATATACCAAAAAAAACCGATTATAAGGTCAATTTTCTAAAATATAAGAAAAAAATGTTCCGTTGATATTAGAATGATCAAAAGTGCTATTAACAAGTTTTAGATGTTTGAACGCTACTTCTTTTTGTTCCGTTGTCACTTAAGAAAAGCCGGATAGGTTTCAAATTTCAATGTGAAAAACATTAAAATCCATAGATCCTTTTTCTAATTCATTTCACAACTAGCAATGCCCGCGACTCCGCTCGCGTTCAGATGACCAAAAACCAAATTCTTAAGTTTTACATACTAGTATACTCTTACAATGCATTTTTGTATTTTTTCTCAGAAATGAGATCTTTTCCCGCGGTAAAAAGTATCCTATATAATGTTGACCCGGATAACCAGCTATCACCATACCAAATTTCATAAAAATCCCTCCAGTGGTTTTTCTGTGATGCGGTAACAACACACAGACAGACAAAAATTATAAAAACTATAGATTCGGCCTCAGTATCAATAATAATGTTTATTTCAATAGATTTACCAAAAAATATTTAATGTACAGATTCGGATTAGCTACAATTTTATTATATGTATAGATAATAGTTTGATTTAAAAACATTTGCAGCTTAGTTTTATTCGAAACGGTCGGCTGTATCTATAGCACGCAGCTTCAACTCCCCGTCCCACGCGCTCCTACATTAAAAGAACCTATCAGTATCAAATGGATAGAATAAAGTGGCTTTAAAGCATTATTACGATTCCATCGTGATGTCTCGTAATATATCCAAGGCAGGACTCACTTCACTCGTGAATCACGAACAAACATTATTAGACGTAATTTTACTGTCACAATAAGTTATATTAATAGATTGCCTTAGAAGCACTAATAAAACACACTTAGCGTTATATGTCATGGTAAAATATGGTATGTGTGCTATTGAAAAATTAGTATTGGAGATAAAATTTAATAATAAGCAATTTTCAGTAGCAATTTTCTTGCAAAATAACAACGAGCACCTTTTAGCGCCACGTTTACTGACGGCTTGGATCTTACGGTTTACGAATAGAAATCATATAAATTCTTAATAAATATACTATATCAATAATAACTATTTAGCATTTAGTCAAAATAATAAGTAAAATTGTTATTCTTATTCTATATTTTTTTAATTTATATCCAATCTTTAAAAAAAAATGTTCACCTATTAAAAAAACTAAGTATTTTTGCTTTCTGTTCGATTTATTGCTGCTAGGTAATTTTAAGTTCACATCATTTATGTTTTTAGTGGAAAATTTATTGGCTTAAGATTTTTGTTTAGAAGTGTTTATCTAAATTTTATTAATTATACGCTGTATGTTTTTCAATGATAAATAAATAAATCTTCACAGCTAGTAGAATATACTCGGTAATAACTATCTATAAAGAGACTAGCAAACATGAAATAGATGTACAACCTCAGCATTTTCACAATATCACTTGAATAGTAGTAATATTATATATTTTTTTTTATATTCTTACCTTTAGTTGCTACCGGGATCGACTGCCGTGTCATGTCCTAAAACAGAAAAAAAAGTTAATTTACAACCTAGAAAAGCTATTTATTTTGCAAAAAAAAAGTAAACTTAAGCCAAAGAATGAGAGAATTAGATTCTATTTACAAAAAAAAGTAGCCATTACCAAATGCTATAGACAATAATAGAAACTATAATAAAATAAATATGTAGCAGAGACAAAAAAATATCATAGAAAAAAAAAATTAAAAAATACGTTATTGTCACCCGCATATAAAATAATGGAAAGCGCATTTTGCATGCGGGTTTTTAAGAGTAAAAGTCAACCTAAATGAAATAGTAACTCAATTTCATTATTTATTAATTAAAATTAAAAATCTAATTGCTATATTATAATGAAAAGCTTCGCAGCCTTACGACAGCCTTATCCTAATATCTACCAATTGGGTCTAATTCATTACACTAATATGCAAATAAAGTATTTTATTATTCAGAGCAAAAGTGACCCAAAATTAACATAATTAAATAAATATGTATATTTATTTTATAACATAAAGTTAATAAAAGCAAATACATATTTATAATCTACTGCCTATTTTGTAACAAACAAACAATTGTACAAGCAAACAAACAAACAAAATAAGTTAAAAAAAATCTTATATGGTTTTCAACTTATATTTTTAAATATTCATATAGGTATTTTAACTTTCTAAGCACCATTTTTGAAATTATATAAAAAAGGTACATTTAGAACACTTTGTAGTAGGTACTTGCATAATATGGAACTTCAATATGAATAAATCTTAAAATTGCAATTCCACAATGTATCCAGCCCTTTTTATCGTCCCACTGCTGGGCATGGGCCTCCCTTTTCAAAAATATACACACTAACAAATGCTTCACTGTCCATTTTAATTTGCTTTAACAAAACAATCTATTAAATTCAAAGCAGAAAATAAGGAAACATAAAATAGGCGAGTCAATAAAATAAATATGTATATAGATTATTCATATCTTTCGGTATCTAAGGAAGCAACTCCATTAGGCATTAATGGCTTAAAAGTAGGCTAATGTTTTTATGCTTTTGGAAAAGCAGGTTTCACACTATCATTCACACTATTTTGTAAGGGATACAATATAAGATGATATTTGTTTAATATATGTATAGTATATTCTATACAGTCAACTTCCTAACGACTTCTTCCATTGGGTCCATAATCCTTACCAAATTATTATAAATCTATACATATAATAAAATTGTAACTAAGCCGAATCTGTACAATAAATATTTTTTGGAAAATCTTATTGTAATAAATATTAGTATCGATACAGAGGCCAAATCTACAGTTTTTAGAATTTTTGTATGTCTGTCTGTTACCGCATCACAGAAAAACCACTGGGGGGATTTTGATGAAATTTGGTATGGTGATAGCTGGTTATCCGGGTTAACATATAGGATACTTTTTACCGCAGGAAAATATCTCATTTCTGAGAAAAAATACAAAAACTGCAATGTAAGAGTATACTAAATAACTAGTAAATCCTAAGAATTTGGTTTTTGGTCATGTGAACGCGGGCGGAGCCATGGGCAATGCTACTTATAAATGTCATAATTCTTAAGTACATACATATACAAATTTTTATTGAATATTTAGTAATTGGTATATCTACGCTCTTTGTAAATATGAATAATAAAGACATTTTCATGAATAAATTATAAAAGCAGAGACGTTTTCTCAAAACAAAAAGTATTTAATACGGGTTCTTGCCACTAAAGCCAAATAAACGAATGCTATTCGAGTAATTTACGTTCATGAAAAAGGCAACTTAATAGCTATGGAGAAACAAAAAAATATCCATTATTCAAGTTTAACGGCAAATCAACAGTATCGTCCTGTAATCGTGCAAAAAAATGCAAGGACATTTTAAATACACACTTCACTCTTACTCATATAATAAAATAAAATTATTATCAATTTGTACAGCTATACTAATGTTTTTAAGCATGGCAGTATTACGATTTTCAGACTATTTAATTTGAAAACTATAATTCAAGCGTTGCCGTCAATTTCTGCCAATTTATACTTAAACTAAAAATTGATAACAATATATTCTCATTAAAAGCCACGAAAAATAAGTCATTTGACAAAATATCATCACAAAGCGAGTCCGCAGTCAACGGAAGCATTGCCTTTTTAAATGCTGAATAGCCATCGCAAAATAATTTTATGACTCATGTTTAGTAACTGCTTAAGCAAATTCACCTTTCTAGCGATGGCAATACGAACAAAACGATTAGTGTAGAATACGGTGGTAGCACTGTTGTTGATAAGTAAGCAAGTACCCTATTTAATTAATATAACCAGTTTAAACCTGTTCACCCTGACATAATCATTTTTATCACTATATCTATTTATAAAAATCGATGTGTGTATGTATGTTCCCTATGGGCTCCAAAAGGATTTAGATGAAATTTTCAGGCTATCTTCAGATCAGAAGTTTGAACGCGGGCGAAGTCGCGGGTACTATTAGTTTTATATCTACAAAGAGTCGGTGAATAAATATAAGCACTTACAATGAACTTTACAGCGAGTTACGCGTTATTTAATTTCAATCGATTACCCTTTGGAGGTCAGAGCGTATGTCATTTATTGCACTTATAATATAAAGAGCAGCCAACATAACATCGTTATCTATAATAATTGTCATAGTCGTGTTATTAAAATTTCTAAACATATATACATATATGCAAATATTATGTACAATTTGTGATGCCTAAAATTAACATTAAAGATATCGATCAGATCTTTTCACTGTCGCTACCAAAAATGAATTACAAATCATTTAAAAATATTATCACGTTAAGTATGTGCGTCGGTTGATGAATCATCAATAGTTTGATGATGTCATTGTTGACAATCCTCTTATAACCAAATTTTACGTAGTACATACTTACTAAATACCGTTAGAATTGTATAGTCTAGCAGGTGATTTTAAAGACCATATACTTATATTACTTAAATTAATTATTACAAAACTACAAAGTAAATGATTGGTTGCGGTTTTGTTGAAAGAGAAACGAATCAGATCGTATATGAAGGTTATTTATGTACTTATTTAAAAAAAAAAAAACAAAAACACAACCAAACAAAACACCATATAATAAAAAGCTATTCGTGTGCAAATCAAAGATCGTGAGCAACGCAATCGAAAAAGTGGTAAAATAAAGGTCGAGCGTTGTGATACTCCATGCTTCCAAGGTGTGAATTAGGTGCTTGAAATACCGATCGAGAGTTGCGCACGGGCAGCGTGTGGCCCGAGTCGCCGGCGCCCTCGGTCTCGGCGCCCTCGCGCAGAAACCCGCCGTCGTCGGACGACGAGCCCGATGGTTCCTTCGCAGCCACCACAAACAATCATGCCAATAGACTAAAAAAACCTTCAAACTTACTGCACATCTCCTAGATTCCATTTATGAATAAATCAGAACCTCCTAATGGTCCAATGCGAATGGAAAGTGAAACTATTGCTGACGCGAGTGTAGAAAATCGATGAGCCTGTGTCCGGCATGCGTCGAACGTTGGAAGGTCACCTGAGCATCAATCATTTCGGATCGGACAGTGTACTGAGCACGCAACTATTATCTATATAGTCGATAAACGAACGGAAACGTGTGTACAAACAACCATATTTATAAAATGCTATTACTCGTTCTCTAAGAGATTTGTAACGGTATATGCGAGTGTATTGATGAGCGATGTGGCGTGTTTCCTTGGTAACCGTGCAATTTCTTAGCCAAAACGTCAAGCTATGATCTCTACGTGCATATTGCAAATTATCACCTGCCAATTGATGATGTACGGAAACATGGCTACATGTTTTGCTGGCAAGTGACACGAAGACTTTCCGTCACGTCTGTACGGTATATTGCTCACTTAACATTCACTAACCCGATACTAGGTCCTCTTTGTATGTGATTCTAATAATGTCATGTTAAAATTATCTAAGATATGGATAAAGCGCGACAACGACATGAGCTGATAGCACATTCGGCGTTTGCGGATTTGGTGTCCCAACTGTTTGGCGTCGATTAGCAACGTGCTTCACGACCCAAACAATGAGGGTGATCGCGGCTTGGTACCGTACAAATGCTCAGCTAATCGATATAATGTTTCCGTACAATTCACTCGCTAAATCAAAACGCTTGCGGCGTCGCAATTACTCAATACTCATTTCAGGAAATAGCATTTATGTAAATTTCCATGCAAAAGTGCCATATTGTAAGATTAACATAACGTTCTCATCTTGAAAATGAAATGTAATGCATGTCTGAATGAACATACAACAAAGTTCATATTAATTACCTTATTACTACGAGTATACTACTGCCAATATTATATTCAATTACTCTTTCACGCTGTTTCAGCCTGAACTGAAGGGATTTAGATGAATTTTAGTATAACTTAGTACCTGGAGTGACACATAGACCACTCGTTAGGCACATCTCTAGATGCCTAGCGAATGTGACGTAGAAGAGTCTACTCACCCGAGCAAAGTGACGGTAATCTGATAGTTAATAATAAACTACAAACTAATTAATACATGTCAAAAATTTAATTATTAACGGTCTAACGTGGAACGTGCGCGTAGATAAGGCGTCACTTCCGCGAGTGAATTGGCAAATTGTCTCACTAACAGCGGCGAGAGTGATGTGTCCATTGACCTGATTGAAATAGATTAGTGGCTAGCCGGTACACGCCTCTCAAATTGCATCATATAAATAAACTAGCTTTTGCTTACAATTCTACTTCTGTACAGTAAATACTTTGTTCTTGGTTGATTTGGGTTTTCAACAAAAATAATACACTTCTTTCCACACCATATTCATTTAAAAGAAAATATATATAAAAATTACTGAAAAAATCTTCTACAATAACAAAGACAATGCAACTATGTTTTATAAAGTGTCGTACAGGTACAATTGTAGGTAAAACACAGAAATGCACCCATAACACTTCTCTTTGCATTGCAGTCTCAACAACCTGTTCTAGTTTGACTCGGTGCATGTGTGAGACGAGAATAATATGAAACGTGACTTTTTGTAGTCATATGTTGGTCAAACCTCAAAAATAACCCATACATATAATAAAATTCTAACTGAGTCGAATCAGTAAATTGAACGTTTTTGGAAAATTTTATTGAAATATTCATTATAATCGATACAGAAGGCGAATGTAATTTTTTAGAATTTTTGTTTGTATTTCTGTCTGGGAACGCATCACGAGAAAACCACAGGACAGATTTTGATGAAATTTAGTATGATCAAAGCTGATTATCCGGGTCAACATATAGGATACTTTTTACTGCGGGAAAGTATCTCATCTCTGAGAAATCTATACTAACCGTGTATAAAGAACATGTAACATGTTATATAAATTTCCATTCTCTTAAAATAAGTTTCAATTCAATGCCAGTTATTTCAAAATTAATTAATTCGAATTGCTGTGAGATTACCAACAGATTGATGCAACATAATGTAGAGGCTTATTACTTTTTATTATTATGCATTAATGAATATAAGATAATAACGTGAATACATGAATAGTTCAAACACTGTAGATTTTCGTTGAAATTTGCAATAGATATAATGAATACTGTATTCATAATATTCTCATATCAATAGTGCACTACTAAAAAGCTCTCGCTCATTTAAAAGCCAACTGCGTCAGCTCAATAGTTCTTCAAATCTCCAAGTAATCAATATACATACCCTGGCCAGTTTGTTAGGCATCGGCTGTAAATGGGGCGTGTGATGCCGTTGACCGGCGAGTTCTGGGTTGAGTGCGAGGATGGCATCTATCTCCACCTCCTTGCCCTTTGTCTCGCCTCGCTCGTACCATTCCACTGTCACTGATCGCGTCTCGAGATTCACGCCGGAGACGATCGCAGAGTGGATCCGGCCTGAAAAAAAACAGCATTATTATTAATAAAAAATTTCAGTACGTTTAACTCATAAGCACTTTGTAATTGTCAATGTATGATCGTTATTAAAAAATTATAAATGTGAAAGTCCGTGAAAATGTTTGGATGTTTGTGAGTCAGTCACGCGTAAACTGTTAAATGAATTTTCGTGAAACTTGAAACAAAATAGATCACGCTCATCTAAAATACAAGATATTTTTTTAAACAAATTTTCGGGGACAATATTTTTTTTTTTATTTTATTCCAACAACATTTCAGTTCTGGCTTTATCAATAGATGGCGTAGCTCAAGAAAGAAACGAACGTTAACGAAAAAAAGAACATTTTTCTCGCTGGCACAGCTGCGGGCAAAATGTAGTTAATGCCAGAGTCAGTCGATCCCATAGGTTTCTACCACCGGATAGAAATGCATTTCTGCTAAGAAAAGATGAAACAGTAAATCCGCAAAAGCCAGTTGCATCGTTTGAAATACGTATTTCAACTATAAGTTTTTTTTTCTTCAAATAAATTTAAATCGTCATGTAAATACACTTGACAAATACGTCATCTTAGAATGAATTTTTTGAATTATTATTAATATTTAAAACATTTTATCTTCTATATGTACATACGTTTTCATTAAATCCTTTATTACACCAAAACAAAAATACAATTTAAAAAAAAATACATAACAAATATATATTTCAGTGTAAAGGCGGCCTTTTCACTGAAAGTGATCTCTTCCAGGCAACATATATTAGAAAGAAACTCGTATACATACCTACGTACATAATATACATAATAAAAAAAGTACATAATATATACACAATAAAGTGAGTGCTTATATTTTCTCGTATATATGTAATATAACAAAAACCCTTCTTTTACATAACTACAAATCCTAATAGCAATCCAAAACTATAACATTGCATGAACCCAACTTTAAACAAAAGTACCAATACAATACACAACATCTGTTGAACCCCATTGATAGTCTGAAAGGGGAGACTAGACGCATTAACTTTAAAGAGGAGATGTAAATGAATCGAAGCAATTTAAGCACTAATAGCTTGAATTTGAAACAATAGAGTTTTTGTTTCACAGAATATTTACTTCATACAACTATACTAATATTATAAAGAGGTAAAGTTTGTGAGTTTGTGACGTTGTACGGGATAATCTCTGGATCTACTAAACCGATTTAGATGAAATTTGGTAAGAAGATAGTTTGAGATCCTGGGAATGACATAGGATTTTTTCCCGGAAATCATCCCTTGCGGGGGTGAAAATGGGGATGAAAGTTTATATGTAATGTGAGACGCTAGTACGTACATACATATGTTTGCAGTACACATTATATAACCTACACTATACATATTACTTACACGTGATATAGACAATTTATCATCAATATGCATTAAAATAATAATAATAATATTACAATGTAAAATATTAAGTGTCAATGCTATTATTTTAAACATGTAATCCATTAATTATTTCTTTATTAATAATAAAAGATACGAATACGATTTGTTTGTTAATTAACTGATTCCAAAACAAAATTCACTAGAAAGAAGAAATCTACATCAATCATCCTCAAGTAACAAAATCTATTCCATACTGATGTAATCGAAACATCGAAAGCTAGCATTTACTGAAAACAGTTAAATCCAACTTTAAATGTCAATGTCAATTGATATAAAAATCCATACTAATATTATAAATGTGAAAGTGTTTGTTTGTTTGTTTGTTTGTTTGTTTGTTTGTCCTTCTTACACGTCGAAACAGAGTAACGGTTTGGCGTGATTTTATGTATGGACATAGTTGGAGGGCTGGAGAGTGACATACTTTTTACTGCGGAAGATTAGATTTTTAGAGATTTCATTGTAGTTTTATTTAGCGCGAGCGAAACGCCAACTATACCGAATTTTCGTTTAAAAATTGCATGTCTCGAATGAAACATATCATACGATTCTAAACATTCGACGCAAGTAAACCAACTTATTCATGTAAAGAAAGAGCGTGTATTTATGTACACATTTGTTTAGCGAGATAATTCAAGCATAATATTGTTGTTGCGTTCTATTATTTAACGCTGGAAAATAATACATTCTACTTAATATTTCAATGTTCATGTTATTATCGCACTACTAATTGTATTATAAATGCGAAAATTTGTATACGTTTGTATGTTTGTTACATATTCCTGCTGAAACCGCTGTACGGGTTTGGATGTAATTTTAATGTACAGATAGATTATAACTTGAAGTAACACATAGGCTACTGTTTAGCACCTAAGGACGAACCCGAGCGAAGCGATAGTAAATAATTCGCTAATAATAAATATAAAATATAAAAATATTTTTAGAAACTATAATTATTCGAAATCGAAAGTGCTCTAACCCTTTTAAAGATTTATCTAAGAAAGTAACAAATATATCGATTTACTATAGAAACATAATTTAAAAAAAAATTAAATATCATTCCAATGTATGTAAATATAATACGAAAATATACAGTATAGTCCAATGTTAGAGTATCTATTCTAATATTAAAGAAGATGGTTTGAGACTCTGGGAAGGACATAGGATAGTTTTTATCCCGGAAATCTTCCCTTAAGGGGGCTGAAAATGAGGGTGAAAGTTTGTTTGGGGAAGCAACCTAGGGACGAAGTGAGTCGGTAGTAACAAATAAGATTGTAAAATTTTTTAGAATAAGCTACATATCTTACTATAGTTCATGTAGTTCTACAGTAGATAGCCAAAAATACAAGGACAGCTATATCCAAAGCAATCAGTGCAAATGACCTACATCACTATTAATTGCACACGAGCAATGAGCATAGGTGCATGCATCTTGCAGACGGTGATGCAATTCATTGCATAACGCGTCCAAAGAGGATTATATTTTATCTTCTCATATTACTGGGAAGAAGAAGCGTGCGAAATTATTGATTTCATGTATTACTACGAGTATACTTTTATATGGAAACAATTACAAAATGGTTACATCGTACTTTTAACGTAATCGTTTTAGAATATGAGTGAATGTTTCAGAAGTCATTTGGCTAATGTTTGATTTATCAATGTTCAATTGAATTTTTGCCATTAGGTATTTAAATGTTTAATGCCATTAATTTGAAGTTGCTTTATATTACATTAAATTTTGAGTAATAAATAATTGGTGAAATTGGATCTTAACTTCCGCTTTCGCTCGCTTTAACTTAAATAAATTGATTGTGTTGTCTCTTCTTAATTATAAGAAGAAAAACTCGCACTAGGCACATAAAAAGCAACTAAGGTGTTACAAAATATAGTGTATATATATATGTTGATACATATTTATGCCACTCTAGGCCTCGGCAAAGCCAGAGCAGAGACTTGTGATTTGGCAAGATATATAGTACATTGTTTATAAATACACAACATCTTACTAATATTATAAATGTAAAAGTTTATATGGATGTTTGGATGTTTGTCACTCAATTACACCAGAACGGCTGAACACAGCCGTTCTGGCGTAATTGAGTAACAACACAGATCTAAATGAAATTTGCCACAGAAATAGATTATAGTCTGGAATAGCACATAGACTACTTTTTATCCCGGATGTACGGTTCCCGTGGGATAGATTTGTTTTTGTGTTGAGCCGCTATTAATATCATAATTGAATTAAGTACAGCAACTTAGATAAACGAATAAAATAAAAGAAAGTTTAAATAAGATAAGCCATAGACTTTAGTTAAGACTGCAAAAGCGAGTATAATCATCTCAAATGCGGGACAAGGTCACTGACCTCGGACAACATAAAGATAACGTATGGTGAGCCAGGCACGAAGCATCTATTATAGGATGTAAACAAATAACATGAAAGAGCGTTCATTAAATACATGAAAATATACGCTTTAAGATAACAAATTAGAAAGGCTGCTATGAGAATTAGAAGTTCAAAGGGAAAGAGAAGTATATGTTATACAAATCAACAAAATACGTTATTTTTCCCTTTTAAGTTTGTTATAAAGTTATTCGTGGCATTAGACACGATGTTCTGAAAGTATTTTTTTTTTCAATAAAATTCATCACTGAACTTTTTTCTGCTTTAGGGCGCGTATTCGTAATACCAACCTTTAGAAGGACGAAAACGATGGAAAGCACAGTGGGATCGCGTCGATTTTTTTTGCGCATTCTCAAAAGTACCTACCTACCTTAAAACCTTTCAACCTTCATACTAATATTCAAATATGTAGGAAAATATGAGAAATCAATCTCAGATATGTTGAAATTTTTATTAAATTTTCTTTCAATATCAAACTACTCAAAACTATTTGAATCTCGTAGAATCAAGATATAGAATAAAAAACCAGCCGAACGTCCCCATACTTTATAGATAGATAGATAGTATATATAGGTACTATAATATAGATAACCATTTGTAATTTATTTATTACATAGTTACTTTGGTTGTAAGAACCATTATTTATGTTATCACTAGAGAAAATAGCTGATCGCGATTGATAGACAGATATACTAAACAGTGAACATATTTATTCAACGTCGTATGTACATATTTAAATACATTGGAAAACCAATTTCGAAACCATGAAAAAAACAATTTCGAATCAAACATCAAGTGTCAAGTGAAAATGGTCCACTGTGTATAGAAAACTAAGCGCTCGTTCACGGGCAACAATAAATTACCTAAACAAAGGTTTTTACAATAGTACGGCGGCATCATTGTAATTTTGATATAACGAAGATAAAATGAAATTCTTCGTGTATAGATAAATAATGATACAAGTTATTAATTTTACTTTAGTCTAAAACACTAATTTATACTAGGACAATATGATGATCTACATACGTACATACTTTCTCCATATTATACCGATTTAAAATTTATCGCATCGTTGAAACAAATGAAAACTCAAAAGTGAATATCTCGTTGAACATACTTGATAAAGCATTATTTCAGTAAACTAAAAATTATAAACAAAAAGGTTCAGTTTTTATAAAACATAAAAAATTAATTTAATTACGAAACACCTATGGAGTAGGTAACTACTAAAAGTTGAAGATTATGTAGCTTCTCTTTGCGTTGGTGATATTATATTGTTTCATACTAGCGACTCACCCTCGCTTAGCTTCCGGTTCATCCCTAAACAAAAACAAATCTATCCCATCGTAAATTTTTCCGAGACGATAAAAAGTAGCCTATGTGCTATTCCAGACTATAATCTATCTCTGTGCCAAATTTCATCCAGACCCGTTCAGCCGTTCTGGCGTTAAAGAGAAACAAACATCCATCCATGCATCTATCCTCACAAACTTTCACATTTATTTATTTATTGAACTACCAACAAAAGTTACAATATTATAATACTTAAACCTAGGTTACATATGATTTAACATGATAATTGCACTTTAAAATATAGGTAGTTACAACTTGCTGCTTTTTTTTTACATGCACATTTATAATATTAGTAGGATATCTTTTGCCTTTATGGGTACTATGTATATGGAAGTTGGCTTTCCAAATAATGTTACAATACTCTGTTTTATATAGGATTTATTGAAATATTTTTTTTTATTTATGGAAACATCGATGCTGATGATTCAATCACAAAAAGTCGTTGTCAATGAAAGCGTCATTTTATTTATCGGTTGAATGACGCAATGTGCGATATAAATAAGCAATGTAATAACATTATATGACACAATTTATTAAATAATAAAAAAAAACTTATCATAATCTATATTAATATCATAAGCAGGCAGAGTTTATTTGTTTAAACGCGCTGATCTCAGGGAACTACTAATCCGATTTGTAAAATTATTTTTGCATTAGATAGCCCGTTTATTGAGGAAGGCTATATATGTATGTACCATCATGCTACCCAACGGAGCGGAGCAGTAATATAATATGAAGTCTACCTATTCCATACTAACCGTTAAAACGTACCTAGGCATGAATCCGAACGAAGCGAGGGTGAACCACTAGGAAGTACATAAATAATTCAAAATTCCTTAAATCGTTAGAAGCTCCCAACTAATAAATATCCAGTCATTTTAACAAACTCGAGAATTCTAATTAAACAATGCAGTTTTTATATACATATTATTTGTTGTTGCATGGCAATGCGAATTTTCCTTCTATATGCACAAAGCAGTTAGTAGAAAATATTAAGATTTAAAGTACAGTAAATACTATTTTTCAGCTACTAGATGAGGAAAACGTCACCATCATATCAAATATCTATAATGAGGATTGCCAAAGCAAACACGGCAAAATGCCAATACGAGAAGCGAAGTAGTAGTAAATTATCGAACACACATCCATTACCATGGCAACTCGACGCAAAAGAGCGAAAGTGGAACGAACGGTAGAGTAGAACAAAACAACGACACACTTAAAAAGAACCGATGATAGTAAAAAATGTGTTCAAGAATACTATAGGTATATAGTTAGTTAGATTGTATATTTCAATTTATCACATCAGAATTTTTTTTAAGAAACGGTTTTTATATATTGGCATTGCGTTAAGTCGGGTTCGACTCTAGCAACGGTAATATATTTGTATAGACTAATATTATCTATACAGATAAATAGAATTGAAGTGTCCGATTGTAACGTCAAAATAACAGCTTTTTTCTAAATGCATATGAAATTATATACCGCTACCTATAAGCAAAAGACAGCTTTTTAAATTTTCGTCTGTCTCTCTGTCTTTTGTTTGTTCCGGCTAATCTCCCGAAACGGCTGGACTAATATTAGTATAGTTTATTGTAAAAATTTACTGATACACAGATGTGTAGGGTGAATTGGGGCCTACAAAGTGAGGACAGATCGCTAGTGTATATTTGTCCGAGGACTGCATTGACCACCATAACGAAATCTAAACTTTGGTCCGTAGAACATAACGAGAAGTGTTCTTACAGTATGTTTAACAAAAAATATATATAAATAATATAAAAGTGGATACTTAATCACGCACTTTAGCATCCTTTTATTTTGAGTCTTCAAGTAATGCAAGTAGTACAAATACCAATAAATTTATATTACATAAAGCTTCAAAAGTATGAGTTAACTTCGTTCTTGACCCATAAAATTTGTTGGAAACCAGATTGCCGGTCGTAAATGGTTAAAATAAGAAACATGGCAATACTGCGATGTATAAAGCTTATTACTACATTTTAGCAGACGTTACTATAAATAAAACATAAATCTTTGTTCTCATAAGTCATCACTATTTTTAAATATATTATAATTAATCAATGTTCGTACCTTAACATATCAAGTACAACAAGTTTAACATATCATACTATCCAAAAGATTTCGTATAGTTTTCATGACCAAGATATAAAATATACTTGATATTTATAAATCTGTCCAGTTTTCAGACAGACAGACAGACAGACAGACAGACAAAACTTCTAAAACTATAAATTCGGCCTCTGTATCGATAATAATGACTATTTCAATAAGATTTTTTTTTTAAATATTTTAATGTACAGATTCGACTTGGTTAGAATTTTATTATATGTATATAAGAATTAATTAATAATTATTAATTATAATAACTGTAATTTTACTATGTCACAGAAACACAAAGCAAGCAACTTCATTCAAAAATACAAAGAATTATGGTGAACAATTGCAATATAATAGTATGACATTGTTTAAAATCAACCGCAGTTTTCAATTACGGTGTCAGTTCATCACGACTAGAAAGTACACTGAGAAATATCGTTCTTATAGAAAATTACACACAATAAACGATACTTACGAAAATTATTACAAATTACTTTCAAATGGTAACTAATTTTATGGTAGTAAATAGAGATAAACTTTAGTAGGTATGTAATGAAAGCAATGTGCCGCTGTAATTATGTTGAGACATCATACTTGCTAGCGTGGCGTGGGTTTTAGTAGTTCTAACACTAGATGGAGTTTCGTTAAGAATACTGAATGAGACTTTTGTTATGTAAAATAAATACATACATATAATAATAATTTAAAAATTCAAATTCTTATGTACATTGTGCATATATCTCTAACTTTTAGTATAGATTTCTTAGAGATGTCATATATTCCCGTAGTAAAAAGGTATCCTATATATTATGTTGACCCGGATAACCAACTAGCATCATACCAAATTTCTTCAAAATATGTCCAGTGGTTTTCTCGTGATCCGTCCCCAGACAGACAGACAATAATTCTAAAAATCTATAGATTCGGCCTTTGTATCGTTGATAATGACTATTTCAATAAGATTTTCCAAAACATATTTAACGTGCAGATTCGACTCAGAATTCTATTATATGTATAGATTATCATTATTTCCACATAGCATTTACAACACATGTATTGAAATATACATTTTATTTTTCACTGTTTATGTATTATATGCTACATAATATGTACTTAAATAAATAGAAATGATTTGTCACGAAATTGATTTTAGTCATAGTTTTTAACGACCAATAAGGAGGAGGCTGGCAATGACTTTTAAAATATTTGATTATAGTAGATACCTACTTATATGAAAAGTGAAAACTCTCGTTCAGTTATTTTTTAATTTTTAGTACTTAATAGTCGCTTTAGTTTTTAAGTTTTTATTAGTTTATTTAATTTAGGCTTAAAATTGCTTCTCTTTAGGAAATTTTCGACTACATTAGAGATGTTTTGATAAAGCCTACCCATCAAGCATTTAATTACTTAATCCAATGAACAAGTTCAAATGTTGTAAATCTTTAACAATTACTTCACTCGGTGTAAAAGCATTTGAGTTAGTGAACTTTTTTTACCTCTCGAAAAACAAAAACAAATCTATCCCTCGGGAACCGTACATTTTTCCGGGATAAAAAGTAGCCTATGTGCTATTCCAGACTATAATCTATACCAAATTACATCCATATCCGTTCAGCCGTTCTGGCGTGATTGAGTAACAAATATCCAAACATCTAAACTTGCACATTTATAATATTAGTATAAAAACATACCATTCCTTAACATTCAAATATGCGAATTGGTTTGACACTATCATATTTGACACTAATTAGCGTACAATCACATTGATAAAGCAAATTACGCCGTCCTTTATTCATAGCTGCAGAAAGTGCAATCTGATAAGTTATCACATACCAAGATAACTGAGACAACTCAGACACTTAGGAATTTAAAAAGTGGAAAAAATAAAAAAAAAAGATAAAAAAGCAGTTTATTGAAAAAATAACCTGGATATTGACGTAATGCCTAGAATTCATATAAAAATAATTATTATATGCATACTATTATTATTATTAGGCATTAGTAAGAGCACCAAGTAAAAACCTAACACTATCTTCGTGAAACCGGTCTTAAAAGAGCCCTCAAACTCTTTATCCGACTAAGAGTAATACCTCATATCGGAGAGCAAAGAATGATGGTCGTGAGGTCGCCATGACGTTTTTAGTTTTGCTCGCAAGCCGGTGTCATTGACCCGTTAACGCATCGCTTTGAGCTAATTATACGCTGGGTGTTCCTTATGCGTTACGATTATCGTATCAATGACGAATTGAAAGACAAATAGCTGAAAACTCGATTTATAAAATAACTAGCACTGCCCGCGGCTCCGCCCGCGTTCAGATGACCAAAAATAAAATTCTTAGGTGTTATATACGAGTAGTATACTCTTACATTACAGTTTTTGTATTTGATCTAAAAATGAGATATTTTCTCGCGGTAAAAAGTATCCTATATGTTGACCCGGATAACTAGCTATCACCATACCAAATTTCATCAAAATCCTTCTAGTAATTTTTCTGTGATGCGATAACAGACAGACAGACAAAAATTCTAAAAACTATAGATTCGGCCTCTGTATCGATAACAATGTTTATTTCAATAAGATTTTCCAAAAAATATTTAATGTACAGATTCGGCTTAGTCACAATTTTCTTATATGTACCTATACCTATAGATATTTAATTTTGCTTTATTTAAAAATTAAAGTCTCTCACCGAACTGAGTTTGTTTGTTTGTGCTTATCTCATAAACTGTTGAACGGTATTAGTTTATTCATACGGTAATATTTTCATACAGTTTTGCACTAATAGCAAGACGGATTATCTAGTATAGGCTACTACATTTTGGGAATATATTATATAGTGTTATACTTGTATTCGTGAATTAAGTCAAAAAAACCTTCTTTATGAGGGTTTCCGTAATATTATAAACGCGAAGTGTAGTACAGTGTCTAGGAACGTTGATGCTAGTTTAAAAAAAATACATGAAAAAATGATTACTTTGTAAGGCAAATAAATAGCAAGGGATCAATTAATTTTTTTTCACGAAAATAGTGGGTCTTTGGATTAGCACGAAAAAAAACTTTATGTACCTATCAAGTTGTTTCCGTGGAATATTACTTGTTTGCAAAATACCGTAAAACTCGCGCTCGTATTGACGGATCAAACAAAGCGAGTACATGGTTTCAAATATAAATCACGAAACATTTTAGATAATTTTAAAATTTAATTTTTACCAACTTTTAATACGACCATTACAGAAACAGTTTATAAATGCAAGTAATTTTATGATATCCCATTCTCCATCACTCGTAATGTTTAATTAATATATAAGTAAAAGTAGAAAACCCGGTCGGCGTCATTTCCCACGACCAAGTTTACGATGAACTAAGAAAGAAAACGAATAATCATACCTCCAATGCATAGATTTATATCAGACGCTTATATGGTTTTAGAATACATCATTCTAAATAATAAATGTTAGCAAGAGAGTTCGTAGGAACTTTATACTTGAAATACTCTATTATTTAATTTTAAACAAGCTTTAAGGCTCTTAAACAGTTTTTGCGTCAAAGTTTAAGTTTTTAGACGATATGACTAACATAGACCTTGTAAAAATAGTTTGTAAGTCTTACATCTATTGTCTCTTTGAAAGAGCTTACTTACTACAACACTTAACAATATTTATTAATGTAACTGCATTTGGATAATATAAATCTTCAATTTTAACAAGATCTTTTGAATTTCCATAAAATTTTATATTTCCCAATTTGAATTTATTTCCAATTTCCTTATTCAACAGTGAACCACTGTCGTCATAAAAAATGGCATAAAATCAAACCTAGAGGCGAAAGCCGTTTAACTATTCATTGAAGGAATCAAAGGTTACACTCGTGAAATGGCAGGGCATTGCAGCTTTCTTAGATAACAGTTTACTGCCTTAGGTCTTACCTAACTAGACTGTTTGGTATATTGTTAAATCAATGCAATAAAAGTAATTGAGATTGCAATTTGACTGTTATGTTTGTTTGTATATAAAGTGACAATATCTATGTAAGTTTCTTTTTATGCCATTAGAATAATAAATTATGTTTATAATTAGTCATATAACCAAAATTGGAGAAGAAAATGATCACCTCAATGATCTACTTACGACATTCGTAATTTCGCGAAACGGCCGTGGCATACATAGACGATGCATATAATGTTTAATTTAATTAATTTATGTACATACTTTAATGAATACTCTAAAGTCTTATTAAATTGTCTAAATATAATTCTTTAAATTTTATCATAGGTAAAACATTTACATTTTAAGATTTTAAATTGTTTCGTATTTAAGAAATATTTCTATATACTGGGACGAATAGTAAGTTAGTAGCCTATCCGTTCCAATACAGAAAGGTCTCTATACGATTTTTATATAATACTAGCGACTTACCCCAGCTTCGCTTGGGTGCGCCTCTAGGTACGTTTTAATTTTTTTGAGCGGGACCCTAATTCTTTTTCTAAAATAAAAGTAGACTATATTACTCCTTATAACATCAGCTATCTGCCAGTGAATGCCCCATCAAAATCAGTCCAGCCGTTTCGGAGATTAGCCAGAACAAACAGACAGACAAAGAGTTTAAAAAATTGTGTTTTTCTTATGAGTACCTACCGTATAAAATTTCATAATAATGCATTTAGTAAATAGCTGTCATATTGACATTACAAACAGACACTTCAACTTTTATTTATCTGTATAGATTACTGTTTGTAAGTTACAACAGAAGAGGTGATATAGTAAGAAAACAAAGTAAAGGAGAACGGTGTTGTTAATATTTATTTTCAGATATAACATTTAAGAGTATTTCTTTCCTTCGCCATTTTGTTATTAATTAGCATGACGTAAATAGCATTTGGAATGCCCACGTTAATAATATTTAGCCTTCCACTGCAATTCAATGTTATCCGCTGCAGGAGATATAGAAGCCGTAGAAAGCTAATTCCTTCCTTTTTGCGCGTATCATGGTTTTCCGCTCACCGCTGTACTTTGCATGAGATTATCAAAACGATTTTCATTTGAAACCTTACAATGGGACGAACAAATGGTTAAATAAAATTTAAGTTGATTTTAATTATACATAATACGTATATTCGAAACTTATCCATACAAAAATAACTGCGTCGGTGGTGTAGTGGCTAGCATGTACGGCTGTACACCCGGAGGTCCTGGGTTCGAGTTCCGGGTCGGGTCAAGTTTGGTTATTGAGTCTTTCTGTACAGTAAGCCTCAGTAACAACCCGGGGTTGGGAAGTTGGCGGTGTTTCACCCCGTTGCCTCGGAAAGCACGTAAAGCCGTCGGTCCTGTGGCTTAACTCTCACCGGTCGTATCACGTGTCGTCCCACCGGAGTATGAGAGTGACAGGAATAGAGAATACACGTTGTCTGCGCGTACACTTGTGCACTATAATACTCCTGCGCAGTTGGCTAGTCTTAATGAGATTGGGCGCCGTGGCCGGAGTCAGTCAGAAGAACATTATTATAAAAAAATATCCATTCATTGCACCTATGCATATTGAGACATTGTTTTGGGTGGCAGTAAGCCGTGCTTGGTCTACACCAGACCAGGATAAAATATATACGATAATACCAGCATTAACTAAGTTTAATATAGGAATCAAATCCGTGAGCTCTGATGGTAACCATGTCAGATACACCATAAGTGTCACTTTCAATCGCGACAGTCGCCTAAGTTTATCAATACCTATATACAGTGATTTTATTTACAACTTTATCTAATCGCATTATTCTACCGTGTTAACACGAGGAAAATCACCTTATATCCATACTAATATTATAAATGTGAAAGTGTGTTTGTTTGTCCTTCTTTCACGCCAAAACGGAGTGACGGATTGGCGTGATTTGTGAGAGTGACATAGGCTACTTTTTACCGCGGGAAATTATCTAATTCCCACGGGAAAAAACGTTATAATAACAATCCAATTAAAAAAAAACAAAATATTTATGATCAGCAGGATTACTTGAAACTCAGTATTAATATTCTTCAATAAAATTAAATAAATACGTGTTTTAGCATTTTTTTCGAAATTTATCCTATAAGGGGGTAAATTGGGGATGAAAGTTTGTATGTAACTACGTTGTTAGATTTTTTTGTAGTTTTAGTGCGAGCAAAGCCGCGGGTTCTGCTAGTGTATTATAAATTATTATAATATCAAATAACGTAATAATCGGAATGCGTTGTGTTGCAGGTAGTGAGTCATAATACAGTGCCAACCGGCTAGACTGAGCTCGCACACCCACGAATACATACTCCAATCGCAACATTACTGCATTTGCACCACGATTCTAAATCTATACATATAATAATAAAATTCTGAGTCGAATCTGTACATTAAATATTTTTTTTTGGTAAATCTTATCGAAATAGTCATTATTATCGATACAGAAGCCGAATCTAGTTTTTAGAATTCTTGTATTTGTCTGGGAACGCATTAAGAGAAAATTACTGTACAGTTTTTGATAAAATTTGGTATGATGATAGCTGTTTATCCGGATCAACTTATAAGATACTTTTTACTGCGGGAAAATATCTCATCTCTGAGAAATCTATACCAACTTGTAAAGAACTGTTAAAACGTACCTAGGGACGAATCCGAGCGGAGCGAGGGTGAGTCGCTAGTAACATAAATTATATGTATGCTATTGTTTTAATCTTCATGTAGGTACATATATTTTCTGATCCTTTTGTATATCTTTTGAAAACTATAAAAATAGTATTTGTTTTAGGTATTTATTTTAGCTTATATAAAAATTTACGTAAATTCAATTTTCATCACAAGTTGTACTCCCTATTCCTTTTCCACAGTATAAAACTGGCATTTGCCCGCGGCTATGCCCGCATAGTTTAAAAATACGGATATTCATACAAACTTTCAACCCACTTTTTCAATTTTTAGTCATTTCTTAACGGATACCTACTTACTACGAGGAATTTACTTCTACTCAGTTAAGAACTATAATACAACAACATAATTTTGCTTTCACTACAATTAAAACTGAATAATTCAAAAACCTTTCAAGAAAATATAATAAATAATAAAGAATCATAATTAAAAAGCAATTGATCAAGTGTTAATATCTAAAATGGAGCAAATGACTGCAAAAATCCAGTTACTAAATTAGGTCAACTTAGTTAAACCAGCGAAGCCGTTTTATAATCGCTGATGTATCTAGGCCGTGCTTATGCAAGGTAGTTTCACGAACAGTAGTGCATGGTCAGAGATCCTTCCTTACACTCGAAGGGTTGCAAATTCAGTGCTCGACCAGCTTTACATATATACATTTCCATATTATAACCTCACAGAACCTACAAATAGCAAGAGTAATTAATATCTATCTATACAGATAAATAAAATTAAAGTGTCTGTTTGTAATGTCATTTTTTTTTATAGAAAAAATATAATTTTTAAAAATTTTGTCTCTCTGTTTGTTCCGGCTACTCTCCGAAACGGCTGGACTGATTTTGACGGGAATTTTACGGGCATATAGCTGATGTTATAACGAGTAACTTGGCTACTTTTATTTTAGAAAAATATTTAAGGTTCCGCTCAAAAAAATTGAAGCTAATGATCTATAAAACTAATAGAGACGCTGCGCTGCTGCTTTGACGCAAAACAAGCCCCGTCCAGATTTTAATAAATCTCATAATCTATATATATATATATATATATATATATATATATATATATATATATATATATATATAATCTAATTAGCAGGCAATCAGCACATGTGTAATTATATCCAACATACACTTAACTAACTTAAACACCAAATAGTTTTCGCTTTACGCGAATCCCAAGATATCGCAACACAAGGTCAGTCGGTAGATTGATGGCGAGATAGAATATATTTATGGCTCGAACAGAACTTAATCATTGCACATAAATTAAAATACCGGTTCCAACTAGAGCATAAATCCTTTGGTGGAATTACGAAGTTATTCGCGAAAAATTAAAATCTTACATTTTGTTAGTCTAAATATTTCCCTTTCTTCTTGGTTCGGAGTTATTCGTACATCCATAACGACACGTTAGATGACAAAATAAAATTAAACTATAGGGTTTGTTTCTTATGTTAATGAAAAATTTACCATACATTCTCTTTCTGTAGTTATGTACGCAGTTTAAAGTAAATTTGATTACCAAAAATTTTTTTATGAAATAAAATATTTTTGACATATTACTGTTTGAAAATTTAACATAATATGTAAATAATTGCTGAAAGTAATAAATTTTTAAGCCTGTATAGTATAGTATACTAGCAGTACCCGCGGCTTCGCTCGCACTAGAACTACAAAAAAATCTGTAAAAGGGTAGTTTCATACAAACTTTCACTGCCTGTTTTAACCCCATATAGGATGAATTTCGAAAAATGCTAAAACACATATTTAATTTTATTGAAGAGCTTTAATACTAAATTTCAAGTAATTCCGATCATATTTTTTTAGATTGTGTTATAACGTGCTTTCTCGTGGGAATTAGGTAATTTCGCGCGGTAAAAAGTAGCCTATGTCACTCTCCAGCCCTCCAACTATCTTCACACAAAAAATCACGTCAATCGGTCACTCCGTTTTGACGTGAAAGAAGGACAAACAAACACACTTTCACATTTATAATATAAAGTATGGATAGTCACGTATGTCACACTCGTAAATATAGGCACGTATGTCACACTCATAAGAGCGAAATAAAAGACGGTGGCGTAGAAAGATTTGCAAATGTACATATATCAGGAAACCGAGATAGCTAATGTGAAAGTGCGCTCGTAAACCGATATCATGTCTAGGGATACTTAATGCTGTCGTATTTCATCTATACGCGCCATTGTTTCAGCAATCATCGCCTATCTCATTATCTCATATACTATCTAATCGATAAATAATAAAAATCATATTTATTAATTTTGTATAGGTATATAATATTGAATAAGAGAAAAACTCATTATACGTTGTAAATATTTATCAAACGATATTTTATTGTCGTTTTTACTTTTTATGCTTTTTAACCCCCGACGCAAAAAGAGGTGTGTTATAAGTTTGATGTCGATGTCTGTCTGTCTGTGTGTGTCTCTGTCTGTGTGTGTGTGTGTGTCTGTCTGTGGCATCGTAGCTCTCAAACAGATGGACCGATTTCGATGCGGTTTTTTTCATTTGAAAGCATGTTTCCTTGCGGTGGATCTTAGCTGTTAGGTGGATGTTTGGTTAATATCGGTCCAGCAGTGTAAGAGTATCAGCTCTTTTCCAAAATGATGAAAATGATGTAAGGCATTTTTTAGAGACGAGTTCTTATTGTATTCAGCCCTTTTAACGACCCAGTGCTGGGCACGGGCCGTTCGATACGAGGGAGATCAGGCCATAGTCCACCACGCTGGCCAAGTGCGGGTTGGCGGACTTCACATGTCTTTCGAAACTTGTTTGGTTTTCTCAGACATGCAGGTTTCTTCACGATGTTTGATGGTTTCCTTCACCGTAAGTAATTATGTTAGAAATGAGTTATTAAGTAATTATTATTGAATACAATTAGAACTTAATTTTAGCGATTTCTATCGAAGCGTAAGGAAAGTAGCATTAAGCCCCTTAAAATACATATTCTTTCTCCTGCATCGAGTAAACGCAATATATAGAACTCCCAATAATATTTTTTACGTCAAAATATCGCAATTTAAAACAGATTGCACAACTGCATCAGTGAGCATTCGAGGTGCATGTCAAATAATTTTCTTTATACGTTTCCGCAATCTACTTGGTATGCCGCACGAAATAAATCCAACTCCATTTCAAACCGCGCCGTCGTTCTTGCACATAATAATCCAATCATCTGTCACGGATAAAATACCTACCTGTGCCATTTAAAAGCCTCTCTGAAATGAATTTTCCTGATGTTTGTGGGTTTCAACATTTTCGATATTATAAATATTAACGTGTACATAACAATCAATTTCCTTTCACTCGAGTGCATCCGTTGGTACGTTTTAATTTTTTTGTGCAGAACCCTAATTATTTTTCTAAATCAAAAATAGCCTAAGTTAGGTACTCCGTATAACATCAGCTATCTGCCAGTGAATGTCCCGTCAAAATCGGTCAAGCCATTTCGGAGTTTAGCCAGAACAAACAGACAGACAAATATACAAAAATCTTAAAAATTGTGTTTTTCTTATATGTACCGTATATAATTTCACATGCATTAAGTAAAACGCTGTTATTTTGACATTACAATTAGACACTTCAATTTTATTTATCTGTAGATATAGATGAAATTATTAGAATTTTATTTTTTTAACCGACATCCAAAAAGGAGGAGGTACTCAATTCGTCGGAATCTTTTTTTTTAATGTATGTTCACCGATTACTCGAAGACGCCTGAACCGATTTGGATTTTTCTTTGTTTTAAAGGGTATACTTCTCAGGTGGTCCCATATAAATTTTATCGAAATCGGTAAAGCGGTTTTTATTAAAATCAACAAATAAATTATTTTTTTAAGTAAATTGCTTAATCGAACATGTTGTTAAAAAACTTTCTTCTAACAAATTAAATGCTTAATAAGTACGTCTACACTAAAAATGGACAAATAAAAATATTAAAAAAAACGACTTCCAGACACTAAAATGATGAAAAAATAACTAAACGGGGGTTTTCATTCAGAATAGATACCTAATCAAATATTTTCGAAGTCGGTGCCAGCCGACAATATTTTAAAATATGAATATCTAATAGGTAAATATGTGTTTTACGTATTGAAATATATTAGATTTGCTTTGCATCGGCTGACACCGACTTCGAAAATAACTGATTAGGTATGTATTCTAAATAAAAACCCCCGGTTAGTTATTTTTTACATTTTAGTGCCTGGAAGTATGAATATTTTAAGTTTTAATTCAATGGTTTGCATACATGCATGTATTAGGTTGTTATAATAATATAACGGGCTATACATCTTCCGCTTAACATGCCAACGATTCGATAGAGAAAAATCTCAAGTGCAAAGATGAAGAGCATCTCAAGCTCGCTTATTTAAAGATAACGTGAAGCCTTTGTCCGAGAGGGCGACGATGACATCACACGGAACCGCCACCCACGGCCCTCCTACGGACAAGCCTTGCAAAACCCTCCAGTGGCAGCCTAGTTCATGTTATGTAACATTTAGAACGGCCAAATATTTGCGTCTCTATTTTGTACGTACCTAATCTTTTATAATATCTAATAAATACCTAATCGAACAGTAATATCGAACAGAAGTCATCTTTCTTACAATTCAAGGGAAAAAAAAATTCAATTTAAAAAACTAAGTAATTATATGTATAAACTACCAATAAACAATAAATAAATAATAATAATTTATTCAATAAATCTATAAACAAATCGAATAAAATCTATGTTGGTTCTATAATAATAATAAAAAAGTATGTAATACATACTTAACCAGTAGGCCTATAAAGTTGCAAAGGAAAGTTAACGAGACGTATAGTGATTCAACGTACAGAATGACAGACTCAATGCGATAATTGGCATCGCAAACTGCACAATTGAAGGAACGATTTGTGCCGATGAACTGATAATATGAATCTTGTGCCTCTTGGGAAATATTCATCTAACATAAAGCCGATATTCCTGCTACTTTGTAATTTTAACGCCATAATAAATAGTATTTTATGTTATGTTTATCTAATTTAGGTTTATCTATACGCAAAAATTAAAATTGAAGTGCCTGTTTGTATAGTCAAAATAACAGCTTTTTACTAAATGCATAACCGTATAAACGGATAATTATTATACGTATTTTGTCTACCTGTCTGTTTGTTCCGGGTAATCTCCGAAACGGCTTGTCCGATTATGACAGGACTTTTAATGACAGATAGCTGATATTATAAGGATTAATTTAGGCTACTTTTATTTTAGAAAAAGAATCAGGGTTCCGCGTAAAAAATTAAAACCCATAAATTGTAAACAAAAACCGAGCGAAGCGAGTGTAAGTCGCTAGTCACTTAAAAATAATAAAAAATTAACTTATTTTAATTTGTAATCTTATTTTAATTTGTAATCTTATTTTAATTTGTAATCATTTCAAGTACAATAAATTATTTAACTTTATAACATTTGAAGAGATTATGACGAAAGTATTCAAGCTATAGGTAACATTGCTACTCTAAGAAAACTTAAAAATGAAGAATAAAGTCGAAGAACAATATTTATTTAAATTTTTACCTGTTATTCTTTAAAATTAAAAAAATAATAATATAATAACGAATACAAATCAATTTCAATTTTATACATATCTATGTATGTAAGACAGCTACGTGATCTTATCAGAATCTTTATATCTTGTATTGCGTGACAGAATTCATTTAAAACATGGATACTCTTAGTTAGACCACATTTAATTTATTAACGTTTACAATACAAATAAAGGTATTATTGATAAATATAAATTCATTAGAGTATATTGTAAAGGAAAGTGGGACAAGTATTAAGGACATAATCTAGTTTCAGATTATTAAGCTGAACTCGCCCTAGTTTCCCATTATCTATCGTAGTATCGATAATATTGTGAAAGCAACAACAACCTTAACTACAAAGCTTTGCTGAGTAATTGTCGTACTTACCTAAAAAAGGAAATTAGCAAAATTCTAATATAGTCTACTGAAAATATTTTAAATTAATTCATTTGTAATGACAATATTAATTTGACAGACAGTGGCAGCTTAGTGAAACGACGAGTGAAGCGGGTTCAAATCCGGGTCTCGCATCGCTGATATTTTCATGTGCGAATCATTTCCAACATGATTACCACTTGTCTTACGGTGAAGGAAAACATTGTGAGGAAATCTGAATATCTGAGAGAACATATCGAGTTTTCGAAAGACATGTGAAATCTGCCAACCCGCACGTGGCCAGCGTGATGGACTATGGCCTGATCCTCTCGTATTGAAGGGAGGCCCGTGCCCAGCAGTGGGACGTTAACACCTCCAGGTAAATTTCTAAGAAATTAATTAAATTTCTAAGAAATATATTGTTAACTGTAACGCCGGCGTGTCCGCGGTCGTGGAGGGATTAAATAGACTGAATACGTTTGTAATATTTCGTTAACATTATTATAAATTAATCAAGTACAAACTGTGAAAAACACAGTAGTGTCGCACAACAAATGATGTCATATGAGGACTAGTCGGCATGACATACATAAATACATTAATAAAAATATTGCCTGATGGAGTTTAAAGAATTGCATCAATCATTGTATCATGGCAACCCTCTGAAGAAAATGTAATGCAACTGAAAATTACCTACGTTTTTTTTTTAAATAACTACAAGCTGACTGACTGCATAGTCTGTTATGCATTTAGGATTTCAAAATTATAATACTTATATTTTGTCAAACAATTAACGCGAAAAAGATACAGAGGAATTGAGTCCCTTCCTTTTTGAAGTCGGTATAAAATACTTTACAATAATAATTCACACCTAATTTAAATGTAGATATGTATAATTAATTTAGTTGGACAATCATGCGTCAGGCGGCATGACCGTGTAGAATCGACTTTACAAAAGTTATCGTACTTGAATTCACAACTCCTACTCGCATGATATCATACATAAAATCGAAAGTGCTGCTCCATCTGTCTATGTTTGAAAGTATTGCTAAACCACCAACCATTGTGGAGACGTACCGGAGGTTCGATATGGTCAAATGACATGCAGATTGTTTTTTACATACAAACAATGTCGTCACTTTGAGAATTTGACCACTTGGACAGGTTGTTTTAACCGACTTCAAAACAAGAAAAGGTATAGCCGATATTTTTATATACGTGATTTCTAACAAAGTATAATAATGATAAACTTTTTTATACATAAACAGATAGACTGAACATTAACAATAGCATTTTTACATAATAAGTTTGTACAATTTAATTTCAATCGGCTGGGTGAAGTTATGTACCCCTTGCTAAGTATTATATTAATAGGTTTACGTAACGTTAAACAAAGACAAATATATTAGATAATATTTTATATATTAACTAGTGGCTCACTCTCGCTTCGCTCGGTTTCGCCTCTAGAAAAGCACAAACAGACCTATCCCACGGGAACCGTTCAGTTTTCGGAATAAAAAGTAACCTGTTATTTGACCGGCAATATAAGGTATCAGCATGCCAAATTTTACTAAATTAAATGCATAGGTTACTATAGTTTTTTAACTAATCCACGGGAACTCTTTAGTTTTCCGGAATGAAAAGTATCTAAAATGTTAACCGGGGATATAAGGTAACCACTATGCAACATTTCCTGTAAATTGGTCTTCCAGTTTCGGAGATTAGCCCGTACAAACAGACAAACAGACAGAGAAACAAAAAAATTGGAAAAAACTCGAGATTTGTTCTATTTCTCTTCTTACATTCGCCTGACTCGGTTTTTAGCATTTTTTTTCTATGTACAGACATTCAAACTCTACAATTTTATTATAGTATAGATCTATTAATTTAAACTGCAGGCGTATGACCTAACTTAATTAGATATTCCGTCAGATAGTCACAGCCTTAGGAGCATCGCCCACGTGTTAGCGCAATAAAGGTTATCTACAAGTTTGGACAGTTCTGTTGACACAAGTATCACGCACACACAATATATAGACTTTCACAATAAAACAACAATCAATGGGCTCAATAAGGAAATTGTTTATTTTCTTAGATTCCTAATGGGAGAACATCGTCACAAAATTAAAAACCGTTAAAACATATTTATTACTCGATCTGTAACAACAGTCATTACGTTGGTACTTTCTAAGATTATAAAGCCCGCTTACGACTGTAAGTTTCAATGTAATAAGTTTATTCATAACTAGCATTACACGCAGCTCCGCCCGCGTTCAGATGACCAAAAACCAAATTCTTAGGTTTTACATATTAGTATACTCTTACAATGCAGTTTTTATATTTTTTTCTCAGAAATGAGATATTTTCCCGCGGTAAAAAGTATCCTATATGTTGACCAGGATAACCAGCTATCATCATACCAAATTTCATCAAAATCTGTCCAGTCGTTTTCTCGTGATGCGGTAACAGACAAATAGACAGACAGACATGAATTCTAAAAACTATAGATTCGAACTCTGTATCGATAATAATGTCTATTTCAATTAGATTTTCCAAAAAATATTTAATGTACAGATTCGACTTAGTTACAATTATATTATAATATATATAGATAATAATAATAATAAAGTAATATATTAAAAGTATAGAATTACATTAACCTTATCTCAAAATAACTCTCTAAAAAATATATTTAAAACCTGAATCACACGAAAGCTGTCAAAAGAAATGTACTTTCCCTATTCAAAGCGAACTATAAAGAGCTTTAAGTAAAGCTGAAACTGAAAATATAAAGTAATATAAAATTAGATTTCCACTGCGGGGAAACTCTTACTAGTTACGAACTACAGTTTCTGTTTGACCTCCAATATGAATAAATCTAACGGAAGGCTATATTTATAATATGTATTTAAATTTTAAAGTTATATATGTGTAGTGTATCAACTATCTGGTATCCATAACACAAGTCTCGTAGCTTACCATGGAACTAGATGCTGTGTGTTAATGTCCCAACATATTTATTTATTTATTTACTTCTCTGAGAAATCTCGTCTTAAAGTTTAGTTAGCCGAAAGGTTTTTACGACTTTTATTACTTTATACCTGTTAAAGGTGCCCTACATTTGTTTGACGGTGTTATAAATTTGATTAAAGGAAACATTAGTTCTGATAATTCTAACATCATCAAAATTGTAATGATAAGTAATTTTAAATTTGCTTAATTTAAAAACTTCTATTACTGCCAAGATTTGAGGTGGTTAGATAAGTACCTACCTATTGTTTAAAATATTTTCCTTATAATATTCGCTAAACATATATATTAAAAAATCTTATTCTAAACTAATTAAAGTAATATTAAAATCGACTTTGCAGCCGGTTTTTAATCATGAAGTTGACTTACTAAAAAAAAGTATGTATACGGAAAACGATAACAAAGCAAAGATAAGAATAGAAAAAAAAAAGATAAGATTCTATAAATCCATCCAATTTTATTAAATTTAGTGTAAAAAAATGAACAGGCGAGCGTTTCATTGCATTTTACGCCTAACTTAACGAAATAATGGTTATGTATACAAAACTAACATTTTCACTCACACCGTGACAGCTAAAATGAAAAATCGGTCAAGTGCGAGTCGAATTCGCACGCGAATGGTTCCGTACCATCGTACATGTACATACTCTTTATTAATATGAATTTTACTCTATGTATGTAGTATATTAACTTCGATGATCAATTACGAACGTTAAAAAAAATGTTTCTCGTATGTTTATTTTTATTTTTTGTTGTTGTAGCGGCAATTGAAATATATACTCTGTGAAAATATCAACTCTCTACCTATTACGGTTCATGAGATACAGCCCTCTGACAGACGGACGGACGGACAGACAGCGGAGGCTTAGTAATAGGGTTTCTCCGTTGGCACCCTTCGGGTACGAAACCCTAAAGTTAAAATTATACTATGTTTCTATATCACGACGATATTTCACGAATTTTCAAAGAAATATTTGTAAGCTTGAACTGCAAAAACGAGGAAGTGCAATGCAATTGTAAACGTTTTGTGTATCTGTGTCGAAGTTCATACTTATAGCTCCATAATGTATTAATGCACCGTGTTTCTTCTCTAATCTGATCTTTACTGCTATTATAAATATAATATAACTACTGGTGATCTTATCAACACTCTTAGAAAGCTTTCCATATACTTAATTGCATCTATTTTTATGAAAAAACCATATCGTTTCCTTTTCTCGTTGCTTTGAGACAAAAGCACAAACAGACAAAATTTTAGCATTAATAATATTACTAGTGATGTTCTCCTGGCCGATTCCGGCCACGGCGGCCAATCTCATTGAGACTAGCCAACTGCGCAGGAGATATTATAGTGCACAAGTGTACGCGCAGACACAACTTGCACTCTCTATTCCTGTCACTCTCATACTCCGGTGGGACGACTGCTCGACACACAACCAGTGGGAGTTAAGGCGCAGGACCGACGGCTTTACGTGCTCTCCGAGGCACGGGGGTGAAACACCGCCAACTTCCCAACTCCGGGCTGTTACTGACACATACTATACAGAAAGACTCAATAACTAAACTTGGCCCGACCCGGGACTCGAACCCAGGATGAACTCCGAGTGTGCAGCCGTACATGCAGGCCACTACACCACCGAGGTAGTTTAATATTACTAGTAACAATATAACGAAACCAAACCAGACGACAATATTTTATATGTATATGTTATCTCAGCTGTAGCCGTTTTACAAGATAATGGTTATAGACATTAAACTAACGAGTCACACAATCCGTGACGGTTGAAATGGAACGACACAATGCCGGTCTGCTAACTCCAGCCGCTTTGTCGCCTTTCTCCTACTCGTATATTGAATACTAGTCTTTGAATATAACTTCAAATGCGCATGTGTTTTAAGTTCGATCACAAACGCTTATCAGGGTCCCGTTTACTGTGAGTTTTTAAATATTTTAAGTGTTCAAACTGAAGCTACTACCACTACTACTTCCAAAAAAGTATCAAAATTCTCAAACATCTCTACACACGGACAGTTATTTTTTTAATGATATATTTAGCAATACAATTTTGTTTACTATTTGCACCCCTTTCCTCTAACAGTTTACTATTTCCTACACCTTAAGCCTGGAAGAGATCTTTGTTTTAACAATAAGCCCGCCTCTTGTGCATTATCCAACTTTCCCGTATTTATTTCTTCTTTTCGGTTTAAAATAAAAAATATATGATCTATGCATATAATAAAAGTGTAACTAATTGCTATATGTACTAGAAAAACTATTAATAAATAGAAATCAATAGAAACCAAAACAATAATTTTAAGAATTTTTGTTTGATTGTCTGTGCGTTCGTACGCGCTAATCTCAGAAACGGCTCAACCGATTTGTATGCGACTTTCACTATTATATTGTGGAAAATTTCACTTAACATTTAGTGTTTGTTTTACTTCAACCGGTACATAAATAAAAAAGTTATGTCAATTTAAGGAATCAACCCGAGCGAAGCGGGAGTGTAACGCTAGTTATTAATATAAATTAAGTAATGTTATAACGAAAAGTATACATAAATAATATAATTTCCATCATTTATGTTGTTAGATATACAAATAGGCGATTTACAATACCCGTTCTCTCTACAAAATCGTGTTCGAGGGAACCCGCTCACCGGTGACTCACGACCCGTTCGACGACGTGCATACATACCGTACTTGTTTGTCGAGTATTATCAGCTATCGTTCGTTTTATTCGAGTGCACGACGCGAACGGGTCATATACTTCTGGCCTTATTACCTTAAGACGTTTCAACTTTTCCTTTGACTATTGTCTTTTATAATCATAATAATATAATTATACATTTATAAAATTAGATGAGATTAAAATTGCTAGGTGAAATTTTCTCTATTAAGACCGCCTAATGATGACTATGAATAAAATATAATATATATATATATATATATATATATATATATATATATATATATATATATATATATGTATATATGAGTATATTATAAAGAATTATAAACAGACAAAGTATGTTTGTTTGAACGCGCTAATCTCAGGAACTACTAATCTGATTTGAAAAATTCTTCTTGCATTAGATATATTGAGGAAGGCTATAGATAGACCTTATATCATCATGCTACTACCCAAGGGAGCGGAGCAGTAATCATAAATGTCAACAAATCGTACTGATTTCCATACATTATTGCAAAACTGATGTTTGTTATCGGCAGTTTGAACACGGGCGAAGCCGCGGGCATACAAGTTTATATATAGTTAGGTTTGTATAACTGTTGGTTTTGAAGTATAAACTATGCTACATGTAAAGCTCAAAAAACATATTTTCCATGTATCCATATCATCAGAGAAATAATGCTGTCAGAATTTCAAACCTCTAGGTTTAGTTCTAGGCGTAGCTGAATAAGCCAAGACAAAAAGCGTAATTTTACTATTTTTATAGATATTTCTTCGTGTAAAAATCATTTGAATGCTAGTAATAAAAAGTACCTCACTCAGTAGTGCACAGTAATCTCAACAACTTTCACATAAAGTATAGACCGCACTCCTTTCCCAACTTCCTATTACGCTCGAAGTGTTACCCTAGGGGATACACGAAGACCACGGTAACTCTTCAATCTGTTATTTTTTTCTTAATATAGAGATACGTTTTGGATAGCAGCAGTCAAATACGCTTTGTTCGTAAAATGAAAGGGTCAACGTAGATCACCCTAACTCTTTTTCTTGTTACTCCTTATTATAACATGAGCTATCTGCCAGTGAAAATCCCGTCAAAATTAGTTTAGCCGCTTCAGAGATTAGCTGAAACTAACAGACAGAGAGACAAAATATTTTAAAAATTGACTTTTTCTTATAAGTACCGTATATAATTATCACTTCATATGCATTTAATAAAAAAAATTATTTTGACATTACAAACAGACACTTCAATTTTATTTATCTGTATAGATGTATAGAGTAATCCCCATACATATTAAAGTTACACGGCCATCACGCTTAGTTTTTATACATGACTCCTCATTTATGTTCTACATATCATGTGTCCATATTACTTTGTATCACGTGTGTAAAGTCTATAAAAATGAACGATTAACGCAAGTGTTGAAACAGCAAGAAGCGTTTTTCTACGAATTGTATAGCGGAAAAACAATACATTTAATTATAATAATGCTTTCTGCCCACTACCGCTTTAGTATTTATTACTTCAAGTCGTATCATGTTATTAAATCAAATTGTAATGTTATAGAATTTATTCATTTTATGTTAAATGAAGTAGTATAAAACCATTTTGTAATTTAAGAAGCAGCTCGATAGATACCTATGTTGGTGAACTTAATATTGCTCGCATTTGACGACACGTTTGGCTCAGTTTGTTCACTACAAACCTACTTGTTATGCCAGCGGTCGCGGATTCGAGTCCTGCCGGGGGCATTCATTTGTGTGATGAGCACGAATGTTTGTACTCCAGCTATGGGTGTTTATATTTATAATATGTACCTATGTATTAGAAGTTATATAATATGTGTAGTGTATCGACTATCTGGTATCCATAATACAAGCCTTGTTGCCTACCATGGAACTAGATGGTGTTGTGTGTTAATGTTCCAACATATTTAATTATTATTTATTTACTAAATTGTAAATATGTAGTATAAAATAAAGACGATACCCGAGTGAGCCTGCCTGTACCTTACGGTCTTCTAACCTTCCTTAGGTAAAGTATTAAACAAAACCCATTTGAAAGTTAAGACGTAATACCTAAGGCTTTTGATGATTCGAGAAATTTTTAAAAGTTATCTTACGGACGGATCTTTTTATTGTAGAAAATCTTTTATCCTTAGTATGTGTAAGATAATTTAATTCCAGCAATTAATTTTCGTAGCCTAATTTACCCCATTTCTATTCCTAAAACAAAAAAATAGACTTCTCTAATAGTAACTACAATACTAAATATAACATTAATAAGCCTGCAGGGCAACTAGTATTAAGCTGTTGCTGAGTGCTGTCACCACGGACCTGAAATCTACAGGAGGAAACAAACTGTACACCGTATCTGGCTTATCTTCATTGGCCGTTCAGAGTGTAACGTAAGAGCTAAGTACTTGAAAGCAAAAAATCCACATAATAATATGGAAAACCGCTTACGAGCCCTCTCGCGATGGTGACATCGGTGCACACGTCTCAATCCCTTAGTCAACTACCAAAATGTATCGCTCGAGGCACTGAGCCCTTACGTGGGGGACCATCAAACTCTAGCAGAACGCAAGCCACCGGCTGTCTAAGTTGAATATTGTCACAGTTGAGAAAAGAAGACAGGCTTCAGCTAGTTTAATCCAATAGCCTTGTTTTGCAGTCCAACCAAACATCATTCCATAGTTCCAATTAGGCTCTATATTTTCCATGGTTCCTACGCATTATACGTTGGTCATCTTTGGGTCAATTTCCTATAGTTACACAGAAATAGATCCCGGCTTATGCTTCTCATCATCGTCTCATCAGGCAGAAAGTCTCTAAAGGGCATCTAAGTGTTAGACTGTCTCCTCGGGCAAGCTTTTAAAATAACTGGGCCAATTAAAACCCGTGAAATCCAAAGACATACTAAAAATAACAATTGTAATAAACATATGATATCTTCTTTATCAATATCCTTGTGGATTAAAGAAGCTCAAGTTGATTAAAAAACATTTTAAAATTCTTCTACCAAATAATATTTAAAACGAACTTCTTTAAACTATATGATTAGCATTTAGTTTTCCCAACGATGGTGAATTCAAATCGATGACGCAACCCTGTTCGTATCGTAGGCGACATCGAGGTAACTTTGTAATATATCATATAAGGAAGTACCTCTGATACCATCTTAATAATTACGTGAGATCGTTCAAACGAATTACTTACAAACGAAAACGATAATCTACTCAAATTGCAATGAATAGGTTTTTTACGACTGTAACTAGAATTTGTACACGAAAATATGAAACTGATGGCGGTATAATAGTAGCGGCGGGCGAGGTATTTTATTAAAGAAAATGTAAGTCTATAGATAATTGTCTATACATACTTGTTTTTATTCAAATAAACCATACTAATGTATGGACATGTATGGATGTTTGTTACTCGTTCACGCAAAAACTGCTGAATGGATTATGATGAAACTTTACAATAATATAGCTCATACATCAAAATAACACATAAACTACTTTTTATCCCGAAAAAATGTACGGATCCCGTGGGATAGATTTGTTTTTGTTTCGAGCGAAGCGAGGGTGAGCCCCTAGTCAACAATAAATAATCTAGTAGCTAAATGTTTTCAGGAAGTGACGGTTGAATATATTGTAAGAATTAATATAGAATGACGTCACGATTTGTAACCAATCCAATGGACTTCTGCCAAAAAAGGATGAAAGTCATAGTTATATAGGTCAAGACTGCGGTAAAAGTCACATGAAAAATCCTTTCAATTAATTACGTATAATAAAATTTGATCACTCACAGCTGTAGTCAGATTTGTACACATTACATTTTTACTTAATAATTAAACACTTTAAATATTGTTGGAACATCTGTCAGTCGTCTCACTACAATGGAATACACAATCTATACTATAATCAATATTATAATTAATGTGAAAGTGTGTTTGTTTGTTTGTCCTTCTTTCACATCCAAACAGAGTGAGGGATTTGCGTGATTTTTTGTGTGGGAGATAGTTAGAGGACTGGAGAGTGACATAGGCTACTTTTTACCACGGGGAGATTATCTCATTCCCACGGGAAAACACGTTATAATACAACGTACATATATTTATATTAATCTTTTTAAGCCTCCATATATTAGGCAGGCAATAACCATACTGTACTAGGTACTAAGTACTTGTGGTATAGTATAGCTATAGACGTTATTTTAAACGTTTAGTCAGACAGACAAAATAGCTTAGCGGTTCCAGCTCGGTTGGACTATGTACAGTCGTATAAAGACTTCAAAGGCATTGTTCGAGCGCCATCGTCTCTTCTATTGTAAGCCACAATAGACAAATGGCGTCAACCCTGGTTAAAGCTAATGCTTAATATGTAAATTTGCCTTCGAGGTTTTTTTGGAACATTTAATGTAAAGTAACAATTGATAAATTAAAATGTGACGGGATTTCCAGTCGCTCTATCGTTGGGTTAAAACTCAAAAGCTCTGCCGATTGGACAATGATCCCGTTATCAACTACGACAATTTAACCTTTATATTTTCGTGTTGTTAATTTGGCGCAAAAATATATTTGAATTATTTTTGAAGTTATACTTCTTTTGGCACGTTTGGAAAAAAGTATGAGAGTAAAATTTTTACTATGCGCGCGCACACCGACAGCCAAAAAGCGACATAACAAAGTTAGCTGCATTCCTTTTACAGAGTTGTGACATACGGGATGAAACTTTTAGGTATTTTTGTTGTATTAGGCAAAAGAAGTAAAACTACTTACGTGCGTACATACTTATGTACGTACAACTTATGTATTGTAACGAATATTAAGTACAAAACTCAAAAGTACTCCTATTATATGATGAAAATTACGTATTCAAATGTACTGGAAGAATAAAAATCGCAAACATAAGTTATGCCTTTCGAGATAACAATTTCTCCCAAATATTATTATAAAATTTAATCGACGAATCCTGTCCCCGATGCGACCTTGATGCTGCACTTCATAACGTTGCGCATCGCGATCTCTATTGACAGCTTCCTGCGCTCGTATAAAATGAAAACGTGGACAAAGGAAATATTTCCATTTCAGTGGGTTCGATGTAAAGAAATAAATCAAATTAAACGTATCAAATAACTGGTATTACAATAAATACTCTTTATACTTTACAAGACATATTGTAGACGCATTAGTTCATCTATACATATAATAAAATTGTAACTAAGCCAAATCTGTACATTAAACATTTTTTGGAAAATCTTATTGAAATTGGCTTTATTATCGATATAGATACCGAATCTATAGTCTTTAGAATTTTGTCTGTCTGTTACCGCATCACAGAAAAACCGCTGGAGAGATTTTGATGAAATTTGGTATGGTGATAGCTAGTTATCCGGGTCAACATATAGGATACTTTTTACCGCGGGAAAACGTCTCATTTCTGAGAGAAAATACAAAAACTGCAATGTAAGAGTATACTAATATGTAAAACCTAAGAATTTGGTTTTTGGTCATCAAACGCGGGCGGAGCCGCGGGTAATGCTAGTTTACCATATTATTACCATTCATAAAATAAAACATACAAATTGACAAAACATCTACAATTTTTTAATTTAAAACGTAGATTGTCATTTTTGGCGATACTTCGGAATCAACCTGTGTCCAATCCATTAATAGATTGGGCTATATGTCATTAAATGAGAAACGTCGCGACGCACGCGCAGCCCTAGCCTTATATGGACGGTCAATACAAGGCCGTGCTCCGTCCTCGTCGTGACAATTAAATTCAATATTAAAATATATAAAAACAAACTTGTTTTAATTGTAACTACCTACTATAACTTACAACTACTAACTATATTTTATATCTGAAAATGAAACTGAATGTATATTAAATGTTTGCTAGAATAATAAATCTATACATATAATAAACTTGTAACTAAGCTGAATCTGTACATTCAATATTTTTTGGAAAATCTTATTGAAATAGATTTTATTATCAATATAGATACCGAATCTATAGTTTTTAGAATTTTTGTCTGTCTGTCTGTCTGTTACCGCATCACAGAAAAACCAATGGAGAGGTTTTGATGAAATTTGGTATGGTGAGAGCTGGTTATCCGGGTCAAGATATAGGATACTTTTTACCAGGGGAAAATGGCTCATTTCTGAAAAAAAATACAAAAACTGCAATGTAAGAGTATACTAATAAGTAAAACCTAAGAATTTGGTTTTTAGTCATCTAAACGAAGGCAGAGCTGCGGGCAATGCTAGTTTTATTTTATAAAATTGAATATTACTTTTTTTATGTGATTTGTTTACATATATGGTTTGCATTATCTAAATTGATGTTTGAATTTTATATATTTGTGTTTTTAATGAAGCAATCGAAAAAATGTAACCTCTACTCAAAGAATCTGATATCTATTCATATTTTTAGATGTTCAATAATATTCCTGTTTGAAACTTTAATACAGTATATTTATTTTAATAAGGTTAATTTATTATGAAAATAAACAATATTTTTTGTACCATTCATAAAAAGAAACAAATTTATAACAAGATTATATACAAGATATTTGCACAAGAAACTCTGTTTCAGCTGCCCCCAAATGTCAGAATGAAGGGAATGAGCGAGTCATTAAACAATTACAATAATATGGCACTTTATAATATGTAATTATTAAAATGCATAATATAGTAAGAAAGTATATAAAAGTGCCTAGATAATATAGCACATAGTTAAAAAAATCCTGGTTGGCTCAACATAAGAACTATTTATCTAATAATTGTTAATAATAATTTTATAAATAGCATTTATTACAAATTATTGTGGTTAGCATATTACAAATAATAAAGTTCTCCAATAAATATTAATTGCACTGATTAGTTATCTTATATTTTTTATAACCTTTTAATGTTATGATTGCAGACAAATATTTAAAAATATATTTTTTAATTATTTATCATTTGCTATTCAAGCGAGCTGGACAGAAAGAGTTATTGATTATTTTTGTGAGGAAAATATAGAGTTAGTTATTTGTAAAATTATAATAATAATAATATAAATGTAGAATTAATATATCAATACATGCAAGTATACATAATTTAAATCCTTTAGTCTGCTTTATCTGACAGTAATGATAGCTGAGAGAACTTTTAGATGTGAATGTTAGGAACATAAGGTTATCAAAAAACTAGCAAAACAATAAGCAAAAAAATTACAATTTTAAATAAAAGTAAGTTCCTTAGCCAAAATCAAATAAAAACTATCAAATACATATGAAACATCTCTAAAATATTAATTGAAAATGAAGATGATTATTCTATAAGTTTTATTTGACAATTTAGATTTTTTTAAAATGAAAAATTACAGCATAAACGGAACACGTAAACAGTATTTTATAATGTTTGCTATGCAGCAGTTTATTTTGTATAAGGAATTCTGATTCATACCTTCACTGGCCATGTGAATCACATGAAAAAAATAATCACTGAGGAGTCTTATCTTACTATGTATATACTGCGCTTTATATAAGTTAATAACATAATAACTTCAAATAATAGAATATAAATCATGATTGAACTCACCATCTGTTCTTTTTATATTGATGTTGATCCCGGATTGGATTTTTACAGAACCGTCATCCATTTTTGCACTGATTTATGCACCACATACACAAAATAACATTATTTCGCAAGAAACAATAGTTTAAAAATACTCTAACACATTCGGAAATTGCACATGAGAACCGGTGAAAATTACAAATAAATTTCTACACCCAGATTGACAGTTATATCGAGCTAGCTACACACTTCAGACTGGAACGTTTCAAATTTGTTTCGGTGTAACAGTCAAATCAATCACTTTTAATTCTTATTATAAACAAATAAAATACATTTATAATTGTTAAAGCTCATTTAGCCGTTACGAAAAAAAGACTCGAATATTTAAATTATTTCGGTTATACTACAAAATACCGAAAATATCAGTCAGAGCTCAATGCATTGCATCTTTAAAACGATTGCGGTATTGCCACATTGTATCTAACCTTCTCTCTCTCTTTTTAGGTAACTTTATTTTTTTTTACTTTGGAACAATTTTTTTTAGTACTTATAAAAATATTAAAATATTCACATAGAAATAGTCATAATTATCAAAAATAAAAATAAATTATGTTATTATATTAAATTAATATAACATGAAATCTAAAATCATTATTAATGTAACCAAACCATAGCCATTTTTAACGATGGAATACTTGTACAAAATTTTAACACTATAAAATAAATTAAAAATCAAAAATTACTTGATTGTGTAAAACAAATTTTTAAAGGAAATATTATTTTAATTATATTTTTTTTCAATTTTATAAGTATTGTAGCGTTTCAGTTTTTACAAATATTCTATCAGCATATCCAATCTCTGATATAAAGTATGTCATTGACTCATTGACAGAGTAATCAACCAAAAATCAGCTAAAAGATTAGGTCAATAAATTTTATATTTTTCTAACGAAAGAAAATGGATTCTGAATATAAACTATCGCACAAAGCCAAAAAACGTATAAAGGAAGTTAAAAGAAAAGCCCGACCAGGTATAACTTCGTAATAAACGAACACGTAATACATCCGTTAATTAACGTTTTTTCGTGAATATATTGGAAATAAGTATGTAATTTTAAGAAAAAGCACAAATATTTTTACAGATTATTATTTTTTAAGCTATAAAAAGTAATTCAGCAAAAATATTTCTATACTTGCAATGTTCTAGAAGAATCTCAGGCGTCATGCGTTTTGCTTAGCTTTTCATTGACCTCGAATCTTACTTATAGTATGTAATTAATAAACGGTTGTAAGTAAATAATTAACTGTAGTTATAAAATACGTTATGAATACTTCAATTCCTTTTTTCATTATATCATTTCAGAGTTGGCTGATAAATACCAATGGATAGCTTTAAAGTATGCTAGTAATTTTGAAGAATTTATAAAATGTAAAGACAATGTTGATAGAATAGATGAGCATGAAGTAAGTCCAGAAGAGTTTATAGAGAAATATGAAAAAATCTACAAGCCTGTGGTAATAACAAATACACAGGTTAACTGGAGAGCTAACCATAAATGGACTCAAGAAAGATTAGCCAAAAAATATCGTAACCAAAAATTTAAGTGTGGTGAAGATAATGAAGGGTATAGTGTTAAGATGAAAATGAAGTATTATGTAGAATATATGAGGACAACGACTGATGATAGTCCACTTTATATTTTTGATAGTAGTTTTGGTGAGCATCCAAGAAGAAAGAAGCTCTTGGATGATTATGAAGTACCTACATACTTTAGGGACGACTTGTTTAAATATTGTGGAGAGGAAAGAAGACCACCTTATAGGTGGTTTGTGATGGGACCACAACGGTCTGGTACTGGAATACATATAGATCCATTAGGCACAAGTGCTTGGAATGCTTTAGTGTTTGGACATAAAAGATGGTGCTTATTCCCCACACAGACACCAAGAGAACTGATCAAAGTGACTGGTGCAATGGGTGGGAAACAAAGAGATGAAGCTATAACATGGTTTAAGCTAATTTATCCTAAAACTCAAATGGAGTCTTGGCCTGAAGAGTATAAGCCTGTAAGTAGCGTGTGGATTTTTTTTATAATTAAAAAAATATGTAGTTAATGTTCAGGGAACTTATAATAAAATAGAAAAATAGAAGATAATGTGGAGTATAATCATAGTATGATTTATAGTGAGACAATTACATTGTTATGATTTTGCACTATTTACATACTCTAAACTTAGTGATAGCTTATTAATTCTTGTTTTAAAATTAATATAATTAATTTATTTTAGGTTGAAATTCTTCAAAAACCTGGTGAAACAGTATTTGTTCCTGGAGGTTGGTGGCATGTTGTTCTAAACCTTGACGACACAGTTGCAGTGACACAAAATTTCTGTAGTCGCACTAACTTCCCCGTTGTTTGGCATAAGACAGTGCGAGGTCGCCCTAAACTATCCAAGAAGTGGGTTAAAGTTTTAGAATCCAAAGAGCCAGATCTATACAAAGTGGCAAGTAGCATGGACTTGAGTCAAGGCACTGGAGTGGCATCAGACAGTTCGTCTAATAGCAGTTCATCTAGCAGTGACAGTGATAGTAGTTCTTCAGGAAGTTCCAGTGAAGAAGATAGCGGTCAAGAAAGCATCACTGCACACAAAAAAAAGAGAAAACGGAAAGCTTAAATTAGATAATTCTTAATATATGAAACATAAATGTTTTATTGCAGTTTGTATTTTAAATAAGAAATTTTGTATTATTAGACATATTTCATTTATTTTGTTGTTTGAACAGTATCTTTTGTTAAAGGACCAACCTGACTATCAATAAATAAAGTTTAATATAATCTAACTACATTTCTTTTTTTTAAACAAGTGGCAATCATTTCCTGTGTAAGAAGCTTTTAACTATAAGCAGTGAAGGAGAGTTGCAGAACTAACTCCCAACAATAACGGATTTCTTTTTTAGTTGCAGTCTATGAATAATATTTATGATGTGAATAATTTACTTATAAAGTCAGTAGTAACTTTTTCGTTTCTATAACATTAATGGTTTGGAATATTTCCAAATAAAAATAATTAGTGTATCATTATATTTAAGTTCAGTTTAGTTTAATGATAGTTAAAATAAAATAAGTTATTTCTCTGTAATAATCATAGTGTAATATTCTACATAATTTAAATTAAAAGGTAAAAGTATAAAATTTAATTTAAAACAAATCAAATTTTATTAATTGTGATAATAAAATTGACGACATGTTTGGCTCAGTTTGTAGTGACCCTACTTGCTTTGCCAGCGGTCGCGGGTTCGAGTCCCGCTGGGGGTATTCGTTTGTGTGATGGGCACGAATGTTTGTACTCCAGTCATGGGTGTTTATATTTATAATATGTATGTATTAGAAGTTATATAATATGTATAGTGTATCAACTATCTGGTATCCATAACACAAGCTTCGTAGCTTACCATGAAATTAGATGGCGCTGTGTTAGTGTCCCAACATATTTATTTATTTAATATACTAATAAAACGTATTTAAGCATACAATATTTAATATTTATTATTTTTATTGAAATATGAATTTAAATATTTTGCTTCTTAATGCAGTAGCGACCTCTATAAAGGAAGTGGAACATACAAATTTGACATGCGCATCACTATTGATGTGAATGGATAAGAAAAAAATATTAGTCTATGGTTTTCAGCGGCCATTTGTTATCCTTGCCGAAGTCGCGTATAAAGTAGTGTATCAAAATGTTGCGATCTGCGTCAGGTTCTTTGGTAAATGTTCTCAAAAAAGCCGTAGTCCCTACTTCCAGGGTCACCGTCGTTGCTGTGAGGAGGTCTCACGGAGGACCCGTCGAATCCGATGAAGATTTCGATAACAGGTTAGACCTAACGTTTTGACGTTATGTAACTGAAAATATTATCAATCTCGTACAAATACTGATGATTTCGTTTAATGTTATTTGTTTAAATACTGATATTATAGGCTTAGTTAAAATTTCTTATATTATAACTCCAGTTATTCACTTTTATATAAGGCACAAACCATCACCATCTCACAAGATGTCTTATTTTGACTGTAAAAGTAACAAAAATAAAATTAATTTGAATTTTTTTGTTGTTTCTTTTGAAAGAATTAATGATTTTTTAATTTAATTTTCTGCTAGTATATATATTATTATATTAATTATATGTAAATAGATTAGCTATGAAAATACTATTGTCAAAATGTAATTTTAGTGTTGTCCTATTGGGATTTATTATAGCTGTAATTTTTAAGTATGCAATATAAAAATTTAATATTATTTCTGTATTATACTAAAACTATGATGAATTTGATATAAATATTGTTTTGATGTAATTTCAGATATGAAGCATTCTTCAACAGGAAGGATATTGATGGTTGGGAAGTTCGTAAAGGAATGAATGATCTCTGTGGTATGGACTTAATCCCCGACCCAAAGATCATTAAAGCTGCTATGCACGCCTGCAGAAGGGTCAATGACTATTCTCTTGCTGTCAGGTTCCTAGAAGCTTGCAAGGAGAAGTGTGGCCCCAAAGTTGGGGAAATCTACCCTTACATCATCCAAGAAATTAAACCGACTCTTGTAGAATTAGGCATTGAAACTCCAGAGGAACTCGGCTACGATAAACCTGAGCTAGCTTTACAAAATGTCTTTGACATGTAAAGTGTGATACTAAGCTGTAGAGAAATTTAAATAATAGTTATGTTATTGATTTTATTTTAATTGAATGCTGTTCAGTTTGAATATTCCATTAGTTCCATCTGGTGGTCAAATACTTGACTAATGTATAAAACTTTACAAGAAAGCTAATTGTTGTTTCATTCAATATGTAGGAACTATTTATAATAAAAAGTATTAAATACATTTTCATGTTTATTTTACTTTATTGAATTTGCATTGGTACAATGGAGCAGTATAACATACTGATAATGCTAGTTGCTGCTTCTTTAAAATATATGCGCTTTCCTTCAATGTACTTAAACACCATCTATAGGTTAATTGATAGCAAAGAAATATGTGCCCAACAATAATGAACAATAATGATGACTTCAATACTGTATGGACTATTTGTATGCCAAATTTCATTTAAATCAATTGACCACATAGATTTTTCCTTCTGTGCTGTGATTTCATTGAAAATCGAGTGACTTCAGATTCACTTAATATAAACATCTGGATATGACTGGATTTCAATTAATTAGGCTGTTTACATACATTATAATCCATGGGTAATTTTGAATGTTTAAAACATTATTTAGCGTTGGCGTGGAAACGAATCTATAACGCGTCTGTAATGCGCCAGTTTAATGAAAATAAATAAATTATTAAATCATGCAACTCTTTCAAGCAATAACACTTATTGATCAGGCACAGATAAGATAAATATGTTATTTTTAAAATATTGAAAAAAATAAAATATATTTTAATCGCTAATATTGAGTACAAAAATTAATCTAAAATGGCCTACTAGATATTGATAAAATTAGTCTGTGTTACTCCGAGATATAGACTTGTTTACATACAGTCCACTAATCCATATACTCGTCTAATGAAGTCGGCCAATCCTGCGGGGAGAGACGCGGGAAGGCGCACTCTACTTCTATACCACAGATCATATAATACTAGTACTATACAGTATACAGATACTTAGTTTTATGACAGTTGGGAAACTGCTTTAGAATTGGCGCCTCCAACTTTGCGGGTATGAAAACTAGCGATTTTTTCAGGTGAGACACGTAAAATATTTAATCATCATAATAGAATGGACTGGCGTATTTTGGAAATGGATCCAAGAACCTATGTAGAGTTTTCTTTTTTTGGTTTTCATAATTCTGACTCTGGATTTTATAATTGAGACTCGAACTCAGGACCTCATGGTGTGCGGCCGTACAAATCATGTCAGATTATACTTGATTCAAATAGACTTTTACAAGCACTTTTGAATCGTCAATTTTACATTTTAAATTTAAATAAAATGTCAGTGCGGTCAGTTCGTGAGGAATCTACCACCGGTACATGTTAACCACTAAATCACCAGGCAATAATACAAATTACCAACACATAAGCGTATAATAAAACGAGCACTGTACGTAAATACTTTATTTCGAATGATTGCAATATTCACACAGTCGTACATTATTTACAACCACAAATCATTGTACTTAACAACAAAATTGTGCTTCATTTCTAAACATAATACAACTCCTCGCTCTCAAATAAATAAACGGTAAATTAAATAAAATATGCAAACGAGAAAACAATAAGTTACATTAAGACTATACGTCACTTGTCTTTTGAACAAATTTACACTTTAAAATATTTCGCTTTGTACTTTTCTATGACTTCTATCTTAATCTAGTTCCGACTATACTTTTAAATTAATATTAAATTAGGTTCAACTGTTTGGGACCTAATTATATATTTATTAGTTATTACATAGAAATGCTGATATTCGAGATCTAAGTTTCCGTCCTTAGTCTCGAGTATCGTTGATAATTGATATTACTAGGTACTTCTGCCGTCATAGACATATCTAGATAGCGGAGGATTCCACACATAGCCTTAAATCGGCCGTTGGTTTAACGTGAAACGTCTATTTCAGCTAATAGCATTTAGTGTTCAAGATTGGAATGAAAACAAAATTGACTTCGTTCTAATTGTTTTAATACTATGTATGTTTGATTACCAGCCCTATTTAACGTCCCACTGCTGGGCGTGGGCCTCCCTTCAATACGAGGGGAATCAGGCCATAGTCCACCACGCTGGCCAAGTGTGGATTGGCGGACTTTTAATACCATACTGACACTGAATAGGTATTAAATATAAAGTTCTTTCTATTAATATTTGAAAACAAATTAGTAAAAATACTAATCTCTGAAGATAGCAACGGAAAGAATATCATATATTAGATAATTTTTCAGACAGTAACAACGGTTACTATGGCAACCTAAGGCAACTTATTTCGTTACGGTCCATTTTTCCGTCTGTTTCGACGTGATTTTAAACACGTTTCACGTCAAAAACGATTCACGATCTAGCTATGTCTATGATCAGTATAAAAACATAGGTTAATTCGTCTGTCCGCGGCCGCCATAGTACAGTTAAATAGATTAATAAGTTAAATTTTCCTATGTACGTAATACGTATTATACAAATTTAATTATTATAAAAGTTTTTGTATATCTTTAGTAAGACTAGATTGTTTCCTAAGGACTCGTGTAGACTAGAATGACACGTATAAACAAACAATGTGAAATAAATTAACTAAACAACAACGCACTTAAAAAGTACACTTAAATAAATTACAAATTAGGGGAATGTTTCATACGCAATAAATAAATTTAACGTAAAGAAAAAAAATTACTAATCACCACCAAGCAAGCATCCATGAAAAATAAACGCAAATGGCGTAAATAAAAATAATAATATAATATATTGCACAAAAGTTGCGTTATTTACGAACTAAAAATAAATATAAAGAACATGTCTGAAACTGAAATAAGTTTAAATAATTTAATTTAGTCCCATTAAATGGAGTTTTAGCCCGCGGCTGTGGTCGAGCACCGAAACCGTAAAAAAAACCGTTAATCTACATCAATGGTGTCCAACATTGATCAATCATGATCGAGAATGATCTATGGATCAGATCGACCACATTCGCAAATCAAAAATAAAATTACGCTACTTATCGGTAAAAACCATAGGCATAGAGAGTGGACCGAATGTTTATTTGCCAGCCGTCAGTTAAAAGTAGCGGACAAGTGCGACAGAGACAAAACGAATGTGCGGCCAGAAGTCTCGTTATTCATTGAAATACTATTCATGAAGATAGATATTTATAACCATTTTACATTCCTTTATAATATTTTTTTTTTTTTACATTCCCTATACATATAAATTTAAATTGGAATAAAAGACAGGTTATTGGCCGCACGTTCGCTGTCTCTCTTTCTAGAGAGTGGTCAATTTCATGAGAGTATTTCACAGTCCATACTCTACATCTATGGTATAGTGACACGGTCACACTACAACGAACGTGCAAAGTCAGTAACACTATTTAGTATGACTTAGAAAACAATTTCTATTTAAAAAAAACTGTTAAATAAAATAGCATTACTGGCTTCGTTTCAGAATCTCACTCATCAATTGTTTCTATTCACCCTACGCCACCCTTCAATTTCACTATTTGCCTTTATACGGAGGCTGTATTAAAATGGCACCTTTGAAGACTTTGTTCCATTATCAGTTTTGCAAAAAGTTAAGTCGTGTTCACATTAAAACAACTTAGATCTAAACAACCTTAATGTGAACAAGCCCTTAGAACTTCAGCATTCACTTGTGTACATTAACAAATTATTCGTCAGTACAAATTGTATTTTTTAGCTATTTTATATTTCCTTCGCTTATGGCACTGTGATATACATACATATATATTCAGTCAGTCAGTTTGGTGGTACGATATGGAGTCTGTTTACATACAAGCAGCCGTACACGGTTTCGGCTTCTTTATATTTTATTAAGGCTCAACACATTATACACACTGACACTTAACGTTACTGCTCTTTGAAATCTCTGGTCGTAGTAGTAATATGTACATAGTGACGTCATCGTGATGACGTCATTGCCGCTAATCGGGAGTCTGGTGTGGGCTGTGTGGGGGCGAGGCCGGGGGGTGCGTGGGGGTGGGGGGTGTTGGGGGTGTGCGGGGGCGCGTGTGCCCGGGGGGTGTCGGGGGCGCCACCAGCGACAGCAGCTAGGAATCCGCTGCGACCGCGTCACGCTCGGACTTCACTTGCTGGGAATATATAAAACGTTTTGCTTAGTAAAACTCAGCCAAACTTTATGTTGAGTGTCGCTTATTATGTAAAGATGAAAACAGATTTGACATACAATAACACTTTATACCAATAGGTGCTTTTTATGTACTTTATCAATTTATCTCTGTTGCTCAATGAAAATTAATAATATAATCAATTTGCACATAAATAGATATTTATTCTTAAACATTTCTAAACAGACGCCTTTGCTAAGTGCAAATAAAATATAATCATCAATTGTGCGAGTACCTCCCCTACAGTTGCTTGGAAGACTATTAGTAGACTGTGGTGTTTGTGTGTGCGCGTTTGTATGCGCGTGTGTGTTTATGAGTATGTACTATGTATATGTGTGTATCAGTGGCGAAGGGTGAAATTTTAGAAGCCGTTCTAAAAATATACAATTTTTTTATACATATTAATGCAGAAAGAAATAAAGCTATTATATATATATATATATATATATATATATATATATATATATATATATATATATATATATATATATATGCAAAAAATCAAATGTATGTAAAATTATAGCAAAATACATTTGCGGTACGTCTTCTATGGACCCTTCGCCACTGGTGTGTATATGTGTATGTATGTATGTATGTTACCATGGCCTTGGTGAGCACGGTGGCGTCCTTGAGGCTGAGCACCTGCAGCACCTGCGCGTCGCCGCCCTGCAGCATCACCTGCGCCACGCCGCCGCCCATCGAGATGGTCTCCAGCCCCTCGCCGTTCTGCTCCACCTGCACCCACAACATATTACCCATATTACCACTTCAATAATATTACCAATTGAGAATGAAAAAATATTTCAGCAATTTCATGTTTCTATTATTATTGTCAGTGTTCACTTTTATATTGCAATGTTTTCGTATGCCAAAGAATAATTATAATAAAGCATGGTTTGCATGAGATGATCAATATATCGATATAAAAATTATATATATTAAATTATGTAATGTATATAATAACTTATTTCAGGTTTAAGAAATATTTGAAACATCATTTCAAATATATATAAATCATCATTTTTGCCTTAACGTCGCAACGAAATACTTGATCAAAGATAATGTAAACTTTCAAAATACATAAAAAAATGTATAGTCATAAAAGATAATATTTATATTCGGTATAAAAAAAAATTAATAAAATTTAAGGACAACAAAAAAAAATCAACCACTACCAAACAGCAAAACAAAAATAAGCAAAGTAATATAAAAACAAATGTACACACCTAGCAAGTGCATGTAAGGCGCGGCGTCACTCAACTCAACGTAAACTCAACTCAAATAAAAACTCAAGTACACTGAAGTGTTTATTGCATTCAATAACGAAAACATAGCATCAACTCTTCAAGTGCTTTTGGAATTTTGCGAAAACTTTTAAATAAATTTAAGAAAAACCGAAACTATCATAAAATATTAAAAACGTGTTTAAAAACTAACTGAAATATTGGAATTAGTATACGTAATAATACATATAGATAATAACAATATTAGCTGAATAATAATAATATTTTTTTTAGCAAAACACGTTTTACACAAAAATCCCAAAAGCGCAAACAAACAAAACACAAAAATTAACACAAAATAAAAAAAATTGGTCTACTTAACAAAGACATCAAATGTATACAACGCTTACACTAACAGTTACTTTCCACAACTATACTGACTCAATACTATGTCATACATAAAACATACGAACAGTCGTTTTTATCACTGAAATAAAATATAACACTCATAAAATTATTTTTTTATTTTATTTTATCGCAACAAAAGTTTACAGTCAGCATAAAAATAAATATTTCAAAATCAAGTTGACTATAATATATAATAGGGAATGAAAATTATTTTTTCCAAAACATCCCCTTCTTTTACGAACTCAGTCAAAAATAATATAAACCACTATTTGCTGTGTACTTCAATATGAAACATTTATTTAAATTTAAAAAGTAGTATCATCCTTCAACAATAAGCGTGAAAATTAAAAAACAAACTAATATGAATAAATAACGCAACAAACAAACATAAATATAAAGAAAGTCATGCATTAGCCTTATTATTATAATATACAGGAACAACAGACAGTTTTTACTTAGCAAAATGTTGTATATATGCATAATATAAGCAAATGAAATATTTGCTTTTAAAATGAAATCTTATATTTTTAATGTTTACTCTTTGTTTCATTACAGTTTTTTTTAATAAAATTATTAATATTATATAATAATTATATTATTATATACATAATAAAATAATATAATTATATAAATTAAAAAAAAATAGAAAATATACCATTATTATACACTAATTGCGTGAGATCGAATCTTTGTGTATCTGCTATTTAGTAATACTATTTTGTTACTATATAATCTGTTGACTGTCACTATATAGTTATATTTATCATCTGCATTTACAAAAGTTAAAATACGTTAAATAAACCGAACAAAAATTACTAAACATAATAGCAACTATTAATTAATGCTGGCAACTCCAATAAACTTGTATCAATCAAACCATGTCAAATTCAAGATAATAAGTAAACAACAAAAATTGATTTATTGAACCATTGTTTTTAAAACAAATAAATAAACCAATTGCGTAAAATTCAAACAAACCAAATAACATTACTATGAATATAATTTTATTACACAATAATGTTACTTAAACAATAAATTCTTTAACCGCAAAAAACGCAACGATCTAAAATGTACTAGATACACAATCAGCGATAAAAAAATGTCCTCATCGAATCAGCGCTCATTTGAAAATTTGAGCGCGTTTTTAATTATTTTATTTTTGTAAAAATAACTTTAAGCATTGCATTTAAGGTTGATATTTTCATTGTTGTATATTTATTTCAACTAGAATAATTACCTAAACACAATTGGTGACATTTTTAAGAGAACTTTTGCATGGGATTGTGTATCTAGTTCGTTTTTAATCGATGAAGCAACGTTAAAACAACTGTCACATTTACATTTACACAAATATTCATGTACATATCACTTTATATTCATTGCTTAGTTTTATTACCATTACCTATTCCTATAATGAAAAAGATCAGTGGTTCCCATTTTTTTTGACTATGGAACCCTAATTGATCATAATTTTTTAACGGAACCCCATTTTAATAATAACTAAACTGATTGTGTTGTACTTAGAATACTTTCTCGTTTGACTTGAAACAACAAATCATAAATAAAAAATATGAACTTATAGTAATAGCTATTTTACCAAAAATATTAATACAATGAATTTTTTTTTCATTTATTTATTTATAATGGCACTCATTTAAGTAGGCTTCATGTCTGACAACGTATTATTTGACTCTCGGACGGAAGCCGGAACTGAAGCTGAAATAGATAAATCCTGAGAAAGGATTTTTTTAAATTCACTATAGGAGCGAATGAGTGTTGCAATATGTATGGGAAACATTGTACATAATAAAAACTAATGTTGACTCTGTCTGTCTGTTTGGTTATCACAATTGAAAAATTACACGCCCCTTTTTAACAGACTTCCAAAAAGGAGGAGGTTCTGTGTACGTCTGTATGTTTTTTATATATAATAGCCATTATATTAATTTTTGAGTTAATTAATAATAATAAAAAAGACTCGACGGTGTGAAAGCTATTTGCATAAATAATTCGTAGTACTAGCATAAAGGACTTTAATATTTCACGCCTCCGTATAATAATATTTATACAAAAAACGGGGTAATGTATGTTACTCCGCATGGAAATCGAACTCGCATGCTCTGGCAAAGTAGTTAGTTGCAGACAGACACTGTACCTTTATCGTAACCCTAAAAACACATAAAATTAATATTGTTTAAATGTAAATGCGAAAAATTAAAATAATTCAATATGGCAACTATCTCATGCATAACAAGCATATTTCTTTGGTATACCATTAAATAGCTTAATTGGAACTTAAAATAAAATTTTATAATACTAATAAATATATTTCTTTTATCGGTGCTTTTCTTAAGCGAGTGGCCTCATTATTTTTTACTTATTAATTAAATAAAACAAAATATATTATGTTCTAGCTACTCTCTACTGATACTTTTATATATAGCATAATGTAAGTAGCTATAAAATGGAGATCGGTGCTAAAACTACATTATTTTTTAATATCACATTCAACTATTAGGTAGTTTAATTCATATTTCATACATTTTAATGGAGTAATTATAATCGATTTAATGTGTTTAATCGATTTATTGTGATTAATCGATTTAATGTATTTAACCGATTAAATCGATTTAATGTATTTAACCTATTAAATCTATTTAAAGTATTTAACCGACTAAATCGATTTAATGTATTTAATCGATTATATTTGCTTAATCGATTTCCTCAATCGTTTCCTTCACTTCTACACCAGCAAAATAGTATAGACGTCGTTTTATTAAATATATTTTTTTGACCTATAATTATTTACTTACTAACATTAACAGTACATGACGTTAAACATTTAGTCTTATCGTTTTTATACCTATTCATAGTAAATACTGTTATACATGAAATATAAACAAGCGAAAAACTGGTCTCAAAAATTTTCAAATTAACAATTTTTATTCAGATTATTTACTCATTCAGAACAAACAACGCCAGATTTTATGTAGTGGTGTTAAATGATAATTTGAAATTCATTATATGTATCAACGTATACAAGCAAAAAATAAAAGTAACAACGGCAAAACAACATATATAAATAATAAAAAGTAAAACGCGAATATATTAATGAGTTTTGCAACGCCATCTATTAGCAAAGCTTCAAACAAATAATTTTAAGACGATTCGCATATACATGTGTGTACACGTACACCTGTACACGTGCATGTGTGAGTCTGCATCAGGGCTGCCAGATCGTATAATTGGATACGAAAATTGTTAAATATGGTTATTTAATGTATAATTAATTTTCAATTAAAACGTATTTTTATTAAGTTTTTATTCATCACAGACTATTTCTCAACAGCTTTGTTAATTTGTATACATAATAAAATTTGAGTGACACAGCGGTATAAAATAAGTTCGCTCTACTGGCAGCCCTGGTTTGCCTGTGGCCGCATGTGTTACAATGTCCGCATGCACGTGCGTGCATGGCCGTGTGTGTGTATGTGTATATGTGTGTGTGTATGTGTCTAGTCCGCCTCCATCTTGACCTGCACGAGCGGCGCGACGCACACGCCGTCCTGCTGCTGCATGGAGGCCACCATGCTCTGGTATACGGAGGCAGACACGGGCACCGTGATCACGCCCGACACCGACACCGGGTAGCCTGTCATATTAAAATACATTATAATATTACTAGCATTTTGACTCAGAAATGAGATATTTTCTTGCAGTAAAAAGTATTATATATGTTGACTTGGATAACCAGCTCATCATACCAAATTGCATCAAAATCTTTCCAGTGGTTTTTTCGTGATGCGGCCTCTCTCTCTCTCTCTCGAATTAGTTTGTTTGGCGAGCTGTTTTTAAAACCGGGGGTAATTACAATTTACAATCAAAATCTACAATATACACTTTATGAATGCTTACCGTTATATATAGTTAAATTAATAAATTATTTTTGAGAATAAAATATGAATAATAAAAATATAGTCTTTATGTTTAGTTCTATGACATGATAGCGGTTCTCAATTTATTCGACTGTGGAACCCTAATTGATCATAACTTTCTAACGTATCCTCATTTCGACAATAAGTAAACTAATTGTGATATGATTAGAACACTTACTTGTTTGACTTGAAAGAACAAATCCAAATATTAAAATACTAGCGACCGACTCTCGCTTCGCTCGGGTTCGTCACTAGCTTGATTCCCAGTACAAACTGTCATCCCCATTTTCAACCCCTTTAGGGATGATTTCCGGGATAAAAAATATTATGTCCTTCCCAAGGTCTCAAACATCTTCTTAAGAAATTTCACCTAAATCGATTCAGTAGATCCAGAGATTACCCCCTCCAACCCCACAAACCGACGAACTTTACCTCTTTATAATATTAGTATAGATTATTACTTATAATAACATCTGTGGTACCAGAAACATGACTTCACCATTAACATGACGAAAGGAATTTTTTCACATATTTATAGTCTGACGTGTCATTTAACTCTCAGACAAAACCGTTCGGAGACGGGCGGTGCGGTGCGGTCCGGGCGTACCGTGTCCGTCCTCCCCGGTGAGTATGATCTGGCCGTCGTGGTTGAGCGTGGCCTCGGCCACCGCGTTGAGGTCCACGGCCACGGCGCCGTCGCCGTCCAGCGCCTGCACCACGCCCACGCCGCCGCCGCCCTCGCCGCCGCTGTGGATCTGCATCACGCACTGCGCTCACTCACACACACGGCATACGGCATAACGGCACGCGACCGACTCGCTTCATATTTTATATATTGCTTTCAATCTTAGGTATGTAAAATATCAAAATATTAAACTATGTTAAAACAGAATTTCATTTTTCAATATGTATTTAATAACTAGCGACTCACCCTCGCTTCGGTCAGACGAACAGACACAAACATATTAAAAATTGTGTTTTTTTGTAAGTACCTACTGTATATCATTTCATATGCATTTAGTAAATCGCTGTTATTTTGACATCACAAACAGACACTTCAATTTTATTTATCTGCATAGATGTATAGATTATTTTGTTAAGAAATCTATTTTGCACAACTTGCGGAACAACCTCAAAAATTATGCAGAAACGGTTACTTTTTATTTTCAATCACTACACATATCTCATTTATTTTCTTCAGACATTATAAAACCTTAATAACTACAAAAAATATGACCCATATGCGACTTTCTCTCGTTTAGACTAGACTGCAGTAACCTATGTGTTACTCCAACTCACAATCACCTATGCACTAAATTTTATACTAATCTATCCATCCAGCTGTTTAAGCGTGAGGTAGTAACAAACAAACACTCTAACACGCACACATACAAACATTCACATATACATATAATAATATTCTTCTGATCAGTTTCGGCCACGGCGGCCATTCTCATTGAGACCAGTTATCTGAACAGGAGATATTATAGAACAAAACATTCTCTTTCTGTAGCTCTCATACTTCAATGGGACCACCTTTCGACACGACTAGTGAGAGATACACATAAGACGGCTTCATGTGCTTAGCCTAGGCGTATAAAACACCGCAATTTGCCCAAATCCGGGTTCTCAATGTGAACACTTTCCTTAGCAGAAAAGCTCAATAACTAAACTCGACCCGACGCGGGACTCAAACCCAGGACCTCCGGATCTGTAGACTCTCCCAGCAGTATATAACAGTACATAGGATAATAAAGTATGTCTGTGTGGTGTACTCACAACTTGCGCGGTGGTGCCGTCGGGCAGCGTGATGATGGGGCTGTTGGGGTCCACCTGTATGAGCGACACGGTGCCGTCCGGGTTGGTGATGGTCTGCAGCACCGCCGGCGCGTACTGCGACATCTGCACACACGGTTCATATCGTTATTATTGAAATGAAACTTCTTTAGAATCGTTGCCATTTAAAACTCGGTTAAACGGAAATGCGACACGAGAGAGAGAGACAAACATATAAATATGTTATAGGATTAAGCCGGCGAGAGAATGAGATAGAGTATATAATATTCTATATATATAATTTTAAGATATGAATATCTAATAGGTAAATATGACAAGGTATGAACTCTAATTATAGTTAAAATATTATACATCAATTTGTGATGTATTTTACGTATCGAAATATATTATATTTGCTTTGCATCGGCTGGCACCGACTTCGGAAATATCTGATTTGGTATCTATTCTAAATGAACACCCCCATTTAGTTATTTTTTACATTTTAGTGCCTGGAAGTCGGTTTTTTTTAAGTTTTTATTTTACTTCAAACATTATAAATACGACAAATATTAATGATTCAAATATTGTAACAGCTTCAGCTGATGTCACATATTGTAATGACCAATGCTAATTTCCACTCACATGTTGTAGTTTTATTTTTCTAATTTAACCATTTAATAACAAGAATTAAATATTAAGAATTCTTCTGATTAGAATTAAAATATTATTATTAATTTATTAAAGCAGTACTACTATTTGACGAAACATGTGATCAACTTCCATCTTTTTCACAGAACATAAACAAAAGTGTAGGTATATATTATGTATATTGTATTGTATTGAGCCCTTTTTAAAGACCCACTGCTAGGCTTTCCTCCAATACGAGGGGGATCAGGCCATAGTCCACCACGCTGGCCAAGTGCGGGTTGGTGGACTTCACATGTCTTTCAAAACTTGCTAGGTTCTCTCAAACATGCAGACATATGTTTATAATATTATCAGCACCGTACATCAACATCGGCTAGTGTCATTTGGTCGATGCAGACTTGAGGCGAGGAGAGTACGGCGGGCGGCTGCGAGCGAGAGTTCGTTGACCCGCTCCCACCGCCGCCAGAGTTCGAACTGGCGCCCGGCATGCACGACGCCTGCACGATCACGTCCGAGCACGCCCGATTATACACGATCATTCACGGTGATACACGATGATTCACGATACACATACACATCCGATGATACAAAGTAGTACAATAGTAAACGGCACAACGTTACCAAGTCCGGTCGCAGCATTCCAACAATGAAGGCGTGGAGGAGGAAATTCATTTCGTTATTTTATTCCTAATGTTTTAACAATTACATATGCATGCATTATAATATATTTAAGTTACATAATTAAATCTACACATAAAAATGTAAATGTTAGTATTTTAGATTTTATGTATTTAGTATAGTATATGAAACATAAGTTAATATTAACATCAAATTGTCATATATAATATAAATTTCAAAAAATTTTAATATTTCCATTTTATATCACAAAACTAATATTTATTATTAGTATTAAACAGTTTAAATCCGATAATTTATATAGTTATGTGTAATTAACAAGTAAGTAACAATGTACCAGGTCGATGCGCTGCGCCGCGGCCGCCTTCTCCTCGTCCTCCTCGGTGAAGGCGGGCAGCAGGTCCTCGCGCCCGTGGTACTTGTAGCAGTTGATCACGATCTGCCGCAGCGCGTGCGTCCACGACATCTGCACACGGACGTACATACAATTATATATAATAATAATAAAACATTATATTATATAATAATAGTGACATTTGCTTCACAGTCATGTTAATAAAATATAACCTATAGTTATTTATATTATATTACTATCGATTCCCTATATTATGTCTAACGTTAGCTTGTTTCACTCTAGGTCTATCTTATTACTCAACTGCGGCGAAGCCCAAAGGAGTTATCTATGTGTGTGTATTTAATTATGTATATAGACATGTTTTATACTTGGTGCAAACCTTGCTACGTGTCTTCGACTATATAATAACCACATATTATGTACCTTTGTCAACTTGTTTCATAATTTTTAGGAATTTTTATCATTATGCAATATACCTCTATGCATTTCCTCAACTGAAAATATACTTAAACAAAGTTTAACAGCACTGTGAAAACGTCAACTAACTAATATATTATCTTAACGGTTCCCGATTTTATTTAATAATGTCTTAAATGTATAAGATTAAAACAATCTCAAAACTCTTAACACATTAGAATTTATCTGAAAAATCATTGCCATAACTAAAAAATGTAGTAAACTTTCATACACATATATGAGATATCAATTAAAACTTAAAGAAAAGAATCACTGACATTCCACGAGGAAGCCAACACTAAAACAGAATATCTTCTACTAAAGGAGAGTTAATGTTCTAGTCGCTCTCTAAGCCCACGCTTATGCTGAGGCTACTCTAAGGCTTAATGCCGTTAATTATCGCGATGATAAATTTTAAGTATTGGTACAACCATGATATTTAAAAAAAAAACTATCTTTTCGATACGTTTGGCTCAGTTTGTAGTGAACTTAGTTGCTGCGCCAGCGGTCGCGGGTTCGAGTCCCGCTGGGGGCATTCGTTTGTGTGATGAGCACGAACGTTTGTACTCCAGTCATGGGTGTTTAAATTTATAATATGTATGTATTTAAAGTTATATATGTATAATGTATCAACTACTGGATACGAGATCCATAACACAAGCCTCGTAGCTTACCATGGAACTAAATGGCGCTGTGTGTTAATGTTCTGACATATTTATTCATTTTCGGCTTTTTTCGCGGATTTTTTTTCTCCCATAATTATAATGGCTGTAATCATTATAAAAATCAATCTAAAAATCAAAATTAAATCCGAAACAATTTAATTTTATTTAAAGTGTCAAATATTCGCGCAAATTTAAGAAAGTATTACGGCCATGATGATATACGAGTACCTATATCGTGTAATTCTTGTAATGAAATTTGTAATGCCGTTAGATGTTAAGCTATAGCTCGGGTTGTTATTTTGACAATTAATAGGATTTAACGTGTTAATTAATAAAACCATGGCCAGTAACGTATTTATATAAGTTTTAACTTCTATGGATTCAAGATCGTTCTTATGACTTTTAATTCGTTACAGCTAAATAAATATAAAAATAGTAGCCATTTATAACAATAAAACTTATTAATTCTCAGAAAGTAATATATATTAACTACTACAACATTTGTATCTAATTCATATCTCATTTGCCATATGGAGAATTATTGAAACATTAGAACGCAGGCGTGGCTCTACAATACCTATAATTTTCCAAAGAATATCAATTACCTTAGTACCTACTACCTTGGCTATTACGATAATAAACATTATTGTTCCTCTGTAACTGTAGTGAAGTGAAATGAAGTGAAGTAAGATGAGGTGAGGTGAAATGAGATCATGAGGTAATGTGAAGTAAGATAAAGTGAGGTGAGGTTAGATGAGGTGACGTGAGGTGAAGTGAGGTGGTCACCTTCTGCTTCTCGTCCTCGGAGCGCGCGTCCATGCGCACGTTGGCCCACGGCAGGTCCTTGGGCCACCACGGCGGCCGCGTGGACTCGCGCCCCCAGCCCGGCTTGCCGCGCACTGTCGGGTGTACACTTATATTTAACTGGCTCGGAAAAAAGTCAGCCAGAGAGTAAGATAGACGAAATGTCTTTAAAAATAAACGAGGCCATACAAAGCTGTCAATGCCCGAAACAAAATATGTGCATATGTTAATTTATCGTTGTTTTGGATAATTAAACTGATTATATTATTTTTTTAAAACCTACAATCTGAACTACCTACACTACAATTTTAAAATGAGTTATAACATCAAATTTTAGCTGTGCCACGCTCTACCTTAATATTTTAGTCAAAAGTTGACATACTTCATAAATTGTTAACCCCATTTTTTAACATAAAAAGGAAGTATCCTTTCCTATATTCAAAATTCAAATACTTAATATATAAAAAAAAAGAAAAAAAAAATTTTACTAAGTTTATGTGCACAGTACCTATAAAACCTCAGTGACATAAACAAAAATAACGTTCTGTAAAATTTAACGTTAATTGTTTTGTGATATTTTACTCTCTCTACTGTCTTTTTTAACTGTACGATATCGAACGTGGCACACACGCGTGAGACTCACCCATCGAGTACTTGAGCATGAGCGGTATGAAGGCGCGCAGCTGCGCCTGCGTCATCTTCTCGACGGGCGTGGGGATGCCGTCGATGATGAGCGGCGGCAGCTCGAACAGCAGCGGGTCGTCCGGCGGCGGCGGCGGCGCCTGCGGGCCCCCGCCCAGCCCGAACTGACGCTCATTATTAGATCGACATCCCGCCGCGCCGGCGCCCGTGCGCACGCGCGGGCACGGGCGCCGCGCCTGCCTACTTGCCGTGTCGGCGGTCGCGGGCTCGAATCCCGCTGGGATCGTTCGTTTGTGTGATGAGCACGAATGTTTGTAGTCATTGGTGTTTATATTTATAATATGTATGTATTTAAAAGTTATATATGTGTAGCGTATCAACTATCTGGTATCCATAACGCGAGCCTCGTAGCCTACCATGGAACTAGATGGCGTTGTGTGTTAATGTCCCAACATATTTATTTATTTATTACCTATTATAAGCTTTCATTTTTAACGGCGAAAAAATGTCAACTGTCTATTTATATACTCTACTATTGTATTGTATGTATTCAAACGAGCCACTGCTGGCCTCCCTGCAATACGAGGGGGATCAGGCCACAGTCCACCACGCTGGCCAAGTGCGGGTTGGCGGACTTCACATGTCTTTCGAAAACTACTAGGTTTTCTTAGACATGCAGGTTTCCTCACGATGTTTTCCTTCACCGTAAGGCAAGGCTCTATTGTATCATTTTATAATTAATAATAATACGTCAAAAGATGTCTATTGGCTAGCAACTGGATCTCGCTTCGCTTCATTATAATACATTAACTTTGCATAATTAATAACTATAATGCACATGTAGATATAGCACACATTAAAATACCTAGGCAGTAACAAAAATCGCATCAAAATCCGTTGCGTAGTTTGCGAGAACTAAAGGCACAAACATATAAGACATGGCGGATAATGACTTAGTTTTACATTATTCACTATCCGAACAGCAATTTAATTCAGAGGGATTCTTAGTGTATAAGTGTAAGGAGGGTATATAGGGGCTTTAGTTAGTATAGAGGTATTAGGAGTGTGGGGGTATTGGGGGTATTGGGGGTGTGGAGGTGTGGAGGTGTGGAGGTGTGGAGGTGTGGGGGTGTGGGGGTGCGCCGGGCGTGGACAGGTACCTGCTGCGCGAGCGCGTTCTCGAGCTCCTCCATGATCATGCAGCGCAGGTTGCGCACGACGTCCTCGAGCGGCTTGGCGCCGAACACGCGGTACGAGGTGTTGGGCTTGCCCGGCGTCGCCACCAGCACCACCGCCTGCTGCCCCACGCGCGTCGCGAACTCCTCGATCGTTTGCTAAACACGTCAATTGTTATTAACATACACACTAAATATACCAATTCGAATCATTCAAATTGGACCCAGTATAGTAAAAGACAAAAATTTTGGTTCATAAAAAATGGACCTACTAAGCCCAATTAGGTCCATCCAGTAATAGACAAATTCATCATAAATTGGGCAGTTTACAGTCATCTCCTTGTCCATTTCCCAATAACTTAGGCTCGGCGCAGTACATCTTACGTACTGCTGATCGGTTGGCAAAAGTTTTACTGCCTGACATCAACCCTCTTTGGAATGCTGTTGTTTATCCACTATCGCGCACAGGACCCATGGTCCGATGACTAACACAGAGTACAGTAAAGACACAAATTGTAGTTTACCATAAATGGACCCACAAGGTCCAATTAGGTCCAGTAAAAGACATATTTGCAAATTGGAGACAATACAGCAAATGACACATATTCAACTTTTTCAAAAATAATCTCATTCGAGGACAACGCTTATCTTGTCAGTCCAATTAGTTAAATGTAAATTAATAATGTAGACCTCATTCTGATCAGTTTGGTTTTTATGTTATTAAGTCATATTTTGATAATATGTGAGTTTTTATACAGTGTATTTACGTTATATTTAAAGAAATAACTAAAACGTTTCTCTCAAAGACCTGTTTGTTAGTGTAAAAGTGTGGGGTATTCACACTTTTCAATGGACTTGGATTTTTTTCATCTTATTTTTTATTTTACGTAATTTTCAGTGATGTCGAAATAGCTGTGACATACAAACAGACAAACATAACAAAAATTATAAGTGTACTGATTTTTGCCTTTTGGCAACAAAATCCTACTAAATGCAGTTATAAAACCATCAACTTTCTATCTTATCAGAGATATTTAAACAATTAAATGGCAACAATAACATCTAAATTAACTCTTATGAAACATACTTTCTATACAACCTAAAGTAATTTAAACAACTCACTCTAAGCTTTCGAAGCAGTCTGTTCTGGTGTCTCTTTCTAACCGACGGGTTGGTCTCAAAAGAGTGCGGTCGCTTGCGCTTCTTGGAGGAGGCTATCGCGGCGGCCGCGGCCATGCCTACGGGACCTGCACACGTGAAGGGAAAGGCTCACACTTGTTAAGACAAAATATTGTATTTTCTTATATTTACGCAAATATTGTCCATATTTTCTGTCCATAGTTTGCTGTAAAGCGCAGATAGTCAAATGTGAAGAACATTCCGCGACCATTGCCAACACAAAATGTACGGAACGATATTGATAAACAGGCTCGAAGCCTCAAGATTCTTCTCATGAGAGTTTCAAGTTTTGGGGATAGCTTTTTCTAAGAAGGACTCGTTCAAAATAGGTATCTCTCACAGAATAACAACATATAGGCAGCAAACGTACATAGACTAAAGTTAATTCTTACTATCCAATCATGGCGTGTCCATGTTTACCATCCTTTATGATATAAAATCAATTAATTAACTAAGATAAGAACTGTAATAGAATACATAAAACATAAAACTTACTCACGCTTCGCTCGAGCGTTTCTAGGAACCGTGTTTTTGCTACTTCAGGTCATAAACCATCTGTTTACTACATTTCATACAAGCCGACCGTCCAGACGTTCCGTTGAAGGTGATCAAACAAACATACCCCCGCGCACACACACACACACACACTTTCTCATTTATAACAGTCCGAGATAATACTTTAGTCTCACCCGCAGCAGCCAGCTGTTTCGTGACCTCATCGCTCATGGCGCTCTTGATGACGTCAGCGCCGTCCTCGTACGCGGAGCCGGCGGGCGAGGACGCGCACTCGTCCTCGTCCTCCGACCCGCCGCTCAACCCGCACCCGTCAACTTGGGACATGTCCTGCGAGACCAGGGTCTACTTAGGGCCTATGCACACCACATTTTATAAAGACAGCAGCGCCGTCATATTACAATCGCTCGTGCGATGATGCGATCGCTCGCACGATAAGAAATTGTGTATCCTGTTTTGGAGCGACACGATCACACTCGAAATGACAAAATATTATTTCAAAAAGAAAAGAATGATCGCGCGACCTTCAATAGGACATTCATTAGACATCGGTATGTCTGAACACACGCTCGCACGATCATTTTCGTTGAACGCACGTATCACCGCGCGAGCGATGGCAATAGGACGGCGCCAGCGAAGACGCGCGTTTAATTGTGCTGATAAATTTAAAAAATATACACGCGTGCTTGCGTTCGCACCTATCGTGCGATAAACAACTCAACTCCTAGTGTATATAGGCCCTTATTACATTATTCGTCGCCTCTAAATAATATACAGATATAATAGCATTGAAGAAAAGTGGAGAGAAAAGATGTGACTTATCTCTAAAAATTAATATTAATCGTAATTTATTTTTCATTAGGAATTTTAATGGTAATATTGTGTTTCTTTTTACACTAGCCTATACTTATCTATCTACACGAATACTTATAATGGTCAAGTGTAGCGCAAACAATTATTTCTACCTCCAGCAATCCCAATAACTAATTCGGGTCCAACTAGGGTCTCGAACCCAGGACCTTATACTACGCGGGCGTATAAGCTAGCTACGAGACCAACGAGACAAAATTTTAGACATTTATTAAAAATATAATAATATAAACGGGATAATTTAAAGGCAATATTGCCAAACGGAAAGTAGGCATTTGTATTGTATTATCTGGAAAAATACATTATTGCAATCCATGCTCACCTCTTCAGCCATATCCATAGACTCTGTGCTGACTGCCGAATTCATGTTGCTACACTCTGGACCGCTTTCACTCTCTTGGACCATCGGGTTTTTACCCGTTATAACAGAATGATTGATTTTGACCTAATTACTTCCAGCTCCTTACCACCTGTGAGTAAAAATGTTTACTTATAAAATCATGCATATTTTACTGACATATAAGAGACATACTAGCATTGCCCGCGGCTCCGCCCGCGTTCAAATGACCAAAAACCAAATTCTTAGGTTTTACATATTAGTATACTCTTACATTGCAGTTTTTGTATTTTTTCTCAGAAATGAGATATTTTTTCGCGGTAAAAAGTATCCTATATGTTGACTAGGATAACCAGCTATCACCATACCAAATTTCATCAAAATCTCTCCAGTGGTTTTTCTGTGATGCGGTAACAGACAGACAGAGAGACAGACAGACGACAGACAGACAAAAAAATTCTAAAAACTATATATTCGGCCTCGGTGTCGATAATAATGTTTATTTCAATAAGATTTTCCAAAAAATATTTAATGTACAGATTCGGCTTAGTTACAATTTTATTATATATATAGATAAGAAATTCTAAATCCCTATTAACATATAATAAAATTCTAACTGAGTCAAATCTGTACATTAAATATTTTTTTGGATTTTTTTTTATTTCACACAGACAGACAAAAATTCTAATAACTGACTGTCTGGGAACGCATCACGAGAAAACCACAGGAAAGATGGTGATGAAATTTGGTATGATGATAGCTAGGTATCCGGGTCAACATATAGGACACTTTTTACTGCGGGAAAATATCTCATCTCTGAGAAATCTATACTAAACCTTAAAATGTAACTACGGACGAACCCGAGCGGAGCGAAGGTGAATCGCTAGTGACTTATATATATAATTCACCTATGACTAGTGAAAGCTTCATTCAAATCAGTTAAGTTTCTTGAAATTCTTTTTCTGACCTCCTATATCTCGTAAGAAACTTATTTTTTCTTTTTAAGGATAAAATCTATATTTACTATTAAACCCTCTATTCTTCAGTTAAGTCTTTAAAATTTGTTTGGTCTTTTGATTAATTTTTACTATAAAAATATCTTTGTAAGCGAGTGAGTGATATTGGGTAGGAATTTGAAATCATAAAGCAGACTTATTTTTCATAAATGTATTTTTAATAGGATCAGCCTTTTATATGTAAGACATCAATATAAGTATCTTAATCCATCCACTTGTGACACACAGGTTAAGTTGGTAATTTAATTAATATAATCTATTCCTCGGGAACCGTATATTTTTCGGGATAAAAAGTAGCCTAACGTGTTATTTCAGACTATAATCTATCACTATGTCAAATTTCATCCAGATCCGTTCAGCCGTTCAGGCATGAAAGAGGAACAAACATACATACATACTCACAAACTTTCACATTTATAATAGTTATACAGATATAAACACCCATGACTGTAGTACAAACATTCATGCTCATCACACAATTAAGTCCCCCAGCGGGACTCGAACCCGCGACCACTGGCACAGCAATTAGGGCAACACTACAAACTGAGCCAAACATGTTGTTAGTGCATTTTCATTGTAATTTAAACTAAAACTAACTACTTGAATATTCCATAGTATCTAACCTCTATTTCAGAGTTAGAGTTCTATAAGAATTTTAAAAACAGATTCCATTAAATAAACTGTTTTATGTATGTAATAAATTATAGCATCATTTTGTAGAACTTATTAATTATACTAGCGACTTACCATTGCTTCGCTCGGGTGCCATCCTAGGTACATTTTTTTTAAGGGGACCTTAAAATTCTTTTTATAAAATAAAAGTAGCCTAAGTTACTCTGTATAACATCAGCTATCTGCCTGTGGAAGTCTTGTTAAAATCGGTCCAGCCATTTCAGAGATTAGTCAGAACAAACAGACAGACAATAATTTTAAAAATTACATTTTTCTTATAAGTACCGTATATAACTTCATATGCATTCAGTAAACAGCTGTTATTTTGACATTACAAAACGACACTTTAATTTTATTCATCTGTCATCATTACATAATAATTTTTACCAAGTTAGTTTTCTATAGTGATGTTGGTTTAAGACCATATGGTTAGGATAACACAGCCACAAATTAAATACAGGATATGTAAAATTAGCTATTACAATAAATATATTTTTTTAATAATCTTTATTAAATAAAAATAAAATCTTTATAAATAAAAAATATAATAATATTAACAGAATTTTTTAAATAAGTTTTTTTTTATAAAATAATAATAGTTTATAATATTATAACCTAAATATATTAACTCAAAAAATTCCTACCATATTAAACATATTTTGAATACACAAAGGCAAATTGTGAATATTATATTATGGTCTTTAATAACCCCATTTTTTTTATATATTTTTTTGTTTATAATAATTTTACATTCATATTTAATATAAATTTAAAAAAAAAATTGTGATGTTTGTTTATTAAGTGGTAAATTATTACGTTAAATAATTTCACAGGATTAAGTAACTAAAATTTTAATGAGTTTCTGTAAATTTTACTTCTTAGTTTAGTTGTTGTCAATTTTAATAGTTTAAAATTAAATAACACAAAGTACTTAAATCCTGATTGAAAGAGATATAACATTGTATTTGATATGTATAATATATAATATCAAAAATCAATAATTTGATAACTGCTTGCTATATAGGTATATCTAGTGAATACAAACAGCATTTCCTTCACGTTTTATATTAAAATATAGGAGCTGAATCTTAATTATAGTAAAAGCTAATACTAATATCGATAATGGAAAGGGTTTATTTATCCTCCATATGAATTTTGAATAAATAGGTGCAACTTGTAAAGTAGTAAAAAACTTTAATATTGAATAAAAGTAACAGAGTGATGGCAAATTATGTCTAAAAAATATTCAATGACCTTATGACATCTTTGATTTTATTACTGCTTCTCTCTATAACTTATTAGAAATAGTATGTAGATAATTCCTAAATAAATTTTCGAATCAAAATAAATGTCAAAAACTAGAAACGAGTCAAAATGATAAATGTCTGGGGTTAAATAATTCCTAAAAATTTAAAGGGTCGACGTAATATCATCTATTCTATTGTGTAGGCAGCTAGTTCAATGGAAAAAATCAATACTTGAGCTTCCCACAGAATAGCCAAATAGAATATCCTAGAAATAATTTCGTAGACAGAACGAATCAAATCAATGGGGCATGAAATGGTTTTTGAACTCAAGCTGGATAAGCGGCAGGCAAGCAGCTTTAGTTTATCACGGGTTTATAGAATATATTACAAAGCTGACTTTCCAAATGACGCATTTTGTTTCATGTTTTTGTTTAGATGCAATTTGAAGCAGCTAGCCGCGCCGGGTCAATTTTGAAGGCGAATGACATAAACTCTTTTGCGGCGGCGTAAAGGATAAACCCAAATGAATGGCCATCATGAAGGGGTCGCGCGTTCGAGCAGGCCCAGACAGAATAGAAAGACTACGACTGCGTACGCACCTGCGTGATTTGAAAGACATTTTGCACTCCTATTGGAAGCTCTTCAAGCTCTCGGTGATGTAACCCGACGAAAACGACACTTTCTAAGACTTTCTCACTCAACTGAACACGAGATTCACGAAATATACGAAGAGCTCAGGAGACCCCGAAAAATGCGAGTCCTCCATTGATATCGATCGGTAAACGCGATATGTGAACATTGTACACTTCGTATTCAGGGGCGCCATTTTGTACGAGTCTGCGCGGTATGGGTTTCTTTTCGTATGGAAAGGGAAATCGCCCCTCGGACTGCGGGGGGAAAGCGCTTTTATTTTTGTATGTAAGTTGAATTAAAAAAATATTTTTATGTGAAACTCACCCCTTTATGTCGATTAATTCTTTGCTTGACTTAATTTTTTGTTCAAAAGAAAGGCGATCAGGAAAATTCCAAGTTTATTTTGGAAAACATTGATCTTGTCATGTGGTGGCGCTATCTGTTGGAATTTTCATGAAGACAGTTTTGACATGCATATTGTAAACAATTTAGCATGAGAGCAAAAAATATAGTTTTATTTTTGTAAATATTGTCAAAGTCAATAATTTAAATTGCAAAAGCGAATGAGCTTATCGAGGCCACAACGTGTTTATAAATAGTTAACTACTTGGGAAGCTTTTTCGGTAGGTTTTATTTTTTAATAAGTGATTATAATGGAATAATAAATACTATGTTCATATTTACTTGATTTTTTAAGTTTGCTATTAAAATACGTAATTATGCTACGTAAGTAACACATTACATGAATAAAAAGTGATAGCCAAGAATATAACCTATATTCCATATTTAGAATTGTAACCATTTTAGAACTATGAATAAGTAAAGGTACTTGTTATCTTTAATATTTTGGGTATATTCTAGTACATAATATTTTCAATTTCCATTTAATAAAATATATGTGGTATCAAAGAAAGATGTCAGTGAATTGAATCTCATTTATTATGATAGATAAAATAAAACTAGCTATAATTTATTTTGTATCTATTTTAATGATTTTTTATATATTAGTTGTAAATATTCAGTTTTACAGAAAAGTTGCAATTATCTTGTAAAAGCTAAGTTTGTAAAATAAAATTTTCATAACATTATAACAATGTTACATGACAAATATAATTAATAATAGCACTTTGAAAATTTAATATTTCAAATATTTATAAGAATAATAGTACAAAATCGGTCAAGTGCGAGCCGAATTCGCACACGAAAGGTTCCGTACCATCGTACATGTACTTTTTATTAATATGACTTTTACTCTATGTATGTAGTATATTAACTTTGATGATCGATTAGGAATGTAAAAAAAATGTTCCTTGAATTTCTATTATTTGTTATAGCGGCAATAGAAATACATACTCTGTGAAAATTTCACCTCTACCTATTATACAGTTCATGAGCTACAGTTCCCTGACAGACACTCATGGTCGGACAAACTCCTGTCAGTCATAGTAATAGGGTTCCCTTGGCACCTTTCTGGTACGGAACCCCAAAAATGAAATTGTAACATTAATAATTATTTTCCTATTTTTTTAATAAAGGTCAATAAAACAATATATAAAAATAGTTGTTATCTTATATTTTATTTATAATATTTTATAAAACTAAACTTAACACCTAAATGACTAATTTAATACTTATTACAATATATGTATATAAATTTCTAGTAAAATTAAGAAATCACATGTTAAGTATTTTTTTCTGTCATACATATTGCTTTTTATCGAGGCCTTTTAAACTCGCCAGATTCTTCTGAAGATCCTGTAAAATATAAATTTCTATTTAAACTTATTTATAATCTATATAAATAATTATTATAAAAATACACTATGTTACATTAAACATACATTACTTTGAGTTTTAAGAGAAATATTAGAATTTTTGAACAAAGTACCTAATATAAAATTAATTATGTAACAAAATTCTCATGAAAGTTAGAATAATATTAAATACACAATTAATTGTAGCATATCTATAAAACTTTCTTAGATATATTTTAAAATGGAACCTTGAGTCACTGAGTGTGGCCTATTTTAAAAATATTTACATTCTCAAGAGAACATAAATAGTTCTTCTAACTGGGTTGTGGATAGCATAAGCGCACTATAAACATTTATATTATGAATATTAAAATGTTATCAGAAAGTAATTTAGAAGTAGAATATAATATAAATAATACTTGACTGTATGCAAAAATCTGTTTGTCGGTTTGTCCTTATACATGGATAAATTATTATAAATAGAAGAATAATATAGACTACTTCTGCCCCAAAACATAAAATGCATAAGAAATACTAAACTATCTGGTCTCTAGTAAATACTATATGTATTCAAAATGATTAGCACATATGGAATGCTAGTTTATATCGAAATAAAATTCATCATCATTCATCACTTTACAGTTATAGAGGCTAACTCTTCAATTCCCAGAATTTTTCATATCCATAAAATTTTAATAACTTAAGTATTTTTGACCAGTCAGTCAATGGACAGATTCTTAAAATTAATAATAGAAAGTAGAAATCCTTATTTAATTTATTAATTTCTCATACAAGTTCAAGTTTTTTTTGTCTTGTGCATACTAAGATTTAAGAAATAATGTTTACTTTAATAAAATCATGGGTTATGCATAAAGTGGCACAGAATTTTAGATCTGTATTGGTTAATGTTATTTATTGTATTCAATCCTTTTGTTAATGGTAAATAATGGCTTGTAAAGCATGCCAATTTATTGTGTATTTATTAAAAAAAAGTCAAAGCTACCGTAAGTCCGATGACAGAACCTGCCCCGCCAGCCTGGCTCGCAGCGGCAGGCACCGGCGCGGCACACGCCGTGGCGGCAGGCGCGCGCGCACTCGCCCGAGCGCCGCCCCACCTCGCAGTGGTTGCCGCCCGAACCCGCCGGGCACCGGCACTTGTTGATGCCCTTACATTTGCCCCCGTTTAGACATGGGATCACGCATTTGGCTGAAAATAATTGCATATTATTGATGTCTTGTGTTATTGATGTGACAGTGCTTTGTTAGTTGGTTAATTGTGAAATTTGATTTAATTCTTTGATTATAAATATAAGCGTTTCCAATTTCTTGGCAATTCACATTCTCGCTGTCTTCGCTCTGATATTAACCCTATCCTTAAAATCCCTTCTAACTCCTCTTCCTTCTATAGCAATTCATTCACTGTAACAGCCCCACGTCTTTGGAACTCTCTTCCCCTTAATATCAGACGTGCGAAGTCACTAACGATATTTAAAAAACTGCTAAAAGAATACTTTCTTAGTTTTTGACTTTACATACACTTTACATACGAGTATTATTATTGTTATTTTTTAACTTATCTTTCTTTGTAAGCTGTCTTGTCTTGCCTTTTGTTTTGTTTTTTTTTTTATTTTATTTTATATTTTATTATATATAATATATATGTATATATAAGTATGTGTATCTGTGTAATCTGTGTAATAAAATATGTATATGTATCTATTAGTATAAACATATATACTTATGCATTGTTCTAGTAAACTTTTTTTTTATATATATATATATATATATATATATATATATATATATATATATATATATATATATATATATATATATATATATATATATATATATATATATATATATTGTGATATACATATTTACTCTATTATTTACACCCCTTCCCTCTTGCAGTTTGCTATCTCCTACACCTAAAGGTTGCCTGGAAGAGATCGCTGTTTTAGCGATAAGGCCGCCTCTTGTACATTTCTACTCTGTATTTATTTATTTTTCTTTTATTCTTGGTGTACAATAAAGAGTTTATTATTATTATTATTAAATATCTTCAAAATTAATGTAATATATATCTCGTAAAGATAATTGATTGTAATGTTAAATCTTTGGTATGGTTCATTATTCAACATTATTTGGTATGTTAGTTTGTATTGATATAATATTTTTTGGAAAACATTAACATTTGCTTACAAAATTCGCAACGAAGACCATAATATCCTTTAGGACATTCACACGTATCCTTTTGTATACATTTACCGCCATTCAAACACTTCTGTGAACATATACCTGAAACAATAATTAATTGTTATTATTTCTATCTTTTCAGGACAGTCCAAAATGTATCGTCCTCCGCCACTACTACGCCACGTGAGGAGAGCCCATTCGGCTACATGGAAGAAAAATCCAAATGTAAGTTTCTATACTATACCCCATATGTAAAAGATACACAAATACTAAATTAAACTTTAAAAGTTTTAAATTAAAAAAAATCTATCCATTATTGGGTGGATTGTTTTCTTGTAATTTACACTGACCACTTTTGTGTATATACATTAAATTGGTTCAAATGACATATTTTATATTTGGTGAAGTTTAGATATATTAAGCCTTCTCTTTTTTAAGTCGGTCAAAAATAAATAACAATAAATAAGTGCTACACAATAAACCGTGCTAAGCGTATATATGCATTATTTAACGACCTTCAAAGTTACATATCTGCTTCTTTGAAAAATTCATCTTAAGTAAATTAATTAAATTAATTAAAAGTAGTTAATTTATTTCATTGTCATTTGCAAATTAACAAAATTAGAAAAGTGTAGGTAGGAATATTCGATTATAATAATATTCACTAAAGCGCGCTTTTGGAGCGTATTCCAGAACTGCATACATAGAATACACAATACTATTTCTGTTAACAGTTGGACTCGATAATCCGTGTGGACCACGCGGGCGAGCTTGGAGCAGATCGTATTTACGCGGGGCAGATGGCAGTATTAGGTAACACGGCTGAGGGACCCCTCATTAAGCACATGTGGGAGCAAGAGATCAAGCATAGGGAAAAGTTTGAGGAGCTCATATCCAAGTACCGCGTACGACCAACGGTCATGACGCCTCTATGGAATATTGCTGGGTTCGCACTTGGGGCTGGTAAGTGAAAATTAAATGACCCTGATAAAATCTATAAAAATAGTTAATTTTATAATTTATCTTGAATACTATATTTAAAGAGATCTGTTCAATACTGATTTTTGGGCGTTAAAAAACAAAACGAAGTATAGCAATTCATATAATTAAATTCTTTTAAACCTGATGCAAAATGGAAAATACACAATTATTTATATTAAGTTTAAAGACTAAAGTTAAAAGACTTTACTGAAGTTAAAGAAAATTATAAATAGTTCTTTCATATTGCCTAAAATATTACATAATATATACAGTTTAAAAAATTTAGAATGATTTTTCTTTCAGGTACAGCCCTGCTAGGTAAAGAAGCAGCAATGGCGTGCACAGTCGCAGTCGAGACAGTCATCGTAGATCACTACAATGACCAATTGAGGACTTTAATGGAAGATCCTAATGTAGATAAAGATATCCTACAAACTATAACCAAGTTTAGAGATGAGGAGCAAGAGCACCACGACACTGGCATCGACCACGGCGCAGAACAGGCTCCGTTCTACAAAGCTTTGACTGAAGTGATCAAAACCGGGTGCAAAGTTGCTATTGCTATATCCAAAAAGATTTAATTCATCTAATTAAATAGATAGACCGTAATAAGACTAATAGTAGGGGAGCCCAAGAAGGGATTTTGGGATTTACTCAAGTGCGGCAAATTAATGTAAGGGGGGATACCTTGCACTCTGTTGAGCACCTCCACCATGATAAGTCCTCTATATAAGGGCGTGCGTCTAGGGCAGCCGGTCAAAATATTTAAAAAATATTTTGTTAAGGTAGAAATACTTGAAACCATCAGATTAAGGTATTGGGCTATTTATATGCTGATGTATTTTTATTTTAAATCAATGTGCCGTTTTTGTATTTCGTAATTATCTTTCTATTGTTGTAGGTTGCTCCTGTAGACTGATCATTCATTTCTAGTTTTAATTACACGTTAGAGTTGTTAAATTACAAAATTACCGTTTAAATTTATTCGTGTCTTCCTCAAAATACGTGACACTGGCAGAATGTATTCCGTCTGTTAACGGAACTCTAAGCCATTAGAAAAAAATACATGCTGAAAAGTGTGGAATTCAATAATCTGCCGATTTCCACAAGCCCAAGAGGTGAAAATCGTCCATAAATTTTATTGACTTATATATGGCGGAGTACTCAACAGAGTGCACGGTATCCCCCCTTATATTAATCCGCCGCGCTTTAAATAAATCCCAAAAACAATTTCACGGAAGCTATTTTTATAAATCAAACAATATAAAAATTTGTTTAATCATATGTAATTCAACAATAAAAACATTTCGTGTTATTCGCTCAGTATTTTTATTTGTTACGGGTCACTAGATTAGAGAGTGGAGGTATTAATTATTGTTCTAGATTGTGTAATATAGCGTTATCAACAAAATGTGTGTTTATTTTTTGACATAACCTTTTAGTAAAAAAGAATATCCATTGATTAAAAAATGACGTATTAAAGAATGGAGACGTTTCAGGATTTTTTACTGAATAATAATAATTCATTTATATATTAGGTAAAAAATATATAATGGTATTAATTAGGATAGGAAATCCTAAATTCGATTAAAATTTCAGAAGTAGAGAAATGTGCAAAGGTTACTTTTGAGATAATTGAAATGAGAACAACAGTAGGTGCAATAAGATTAAGTGTTTATTATAAACATGATTTAATAATTTGGGATAGATACTCGTAAAATCTTCATATTTTAAAAAAGAGACAATACACACTATATTACTTTCAAGCACCACTTGAATGGAGAACATTACTAAGTCTGAAAGCAAATTAAATTTTGTACCACATTAGAATATAGATCACTAGTGACTCACCCTCGTATCGCTCGGGTTCGTCCCTAGGTTGATTCCCTATACAAACTTTCATTCCCATTTTCATCCCAGTAAGAGAGGATTTCCGGAATAAAAAAATCCCAGGGTCACAAACTATCTTCTTACCAAATTTCATCTAAATCGGTCCAATAGTTTTCGAGTTTATCCGTTACAAACATACAAAAATACAAATCTTTCCTCTTTATAATATTAGGGCAGATGACTAAAGTTGGTAGTTTTCTTTTTGAAATAAAAAAAAAACAATTAAGTTACGGTAAAAAAATAATGAAAAATAATAGTTATGGATTTTTTTGTAATTTACATGGGATATAGCAAAAGATTCCGACGAATTGAGAACCTCCCCCTTTTTGGAATTGGAAGTCGGTTAATAAAATAAAACCTAAACGAAAAAAATATTCACCTGAATAGCCACCAATCCACCTAATAATTTTTTTGGTAAAAAAAGTATACATTTCACAATTATTTTTTTTGGGTTTTATTTTGCTTCTTGGTTCTCGACGTTCTGAATGCTTTACAGTAAATAATCACGGAGGACACAGATTTTTTATTAAAAAGAACAAAAAAGGTTATAATAAACAATAGTTTTTAGTCTGACCTCCCTCGCAATGCCGGCCCTGGTAGCCGGGCGGGCACGAGCACACGCCCGGCGCCGTGCAGTTGCCGCCGTTCATGCACTGCGGGTAGCACAGCGCCGTGCGGCAGTGCTGCCCCATGTAACCCTCGGGGCACTGACATATCTTTTCACTATTGCACCAACCCTGATTAGCACACTTTTTGTCACATTCCGGATCGGGGCCTAAAAATGTAATTATTATTTATAAAAAAAATATTTATTACAAATGATTAAAAAAAAATTATTATAAGTAGATATATTTATGAAAAAATAGTTAGTGAATATATAATTTACATGCATTTAATTTTGATGGATTATAAATATGATTTTTTAATAGGCAAAGCTTATAAGCCCGAATCCATATATTTTAACAAGCTTTTTTAACTTCCCATGTTATTAAATATTGGAAGTTGATATTGAAGTAGTTCTAATTGTATGTTATAAAATATAAATCAATACGATTTTTTTTATATTTTTTAAGGATAGGTAATCCAGTGATAATACTATAACTTTATTTATATAGGTAAATAATAAGATAACCTTTTGGATGGGAACTTATATTAAAATGTATGTATTCGGGTCACGAGGCAAATATGAAATATAAAAAAAAAATGAAATAAGCACACAGTGTTACCAACCTAAAAAATGTAAGCTGCTGTGAGCAGAGGCACCGTGTATTCAGCCAGTCAGCGTACTCGGCGAGTGCACCGAAAACAATGGATTTGGTTAATACGGCCGAGGCCTGACGCACTTTATCATTTAGTGCGAGCGCAAATATTAGTACTTAATTTTAAAATATAGCGAACAATACATTAATTGACAATTCTACTTTAATTTTTTTTAATGAATACTTAAATCAAAACATACAGAATATTTTTTGTTCGTGGTACGTTCTTATTTCAAATTTAAAAGGCAATAAAGATTTCTCAATAAATGTTATGTCTTCGTATCACACTGAATTACTCTTAAAATGTTTATAATTCATCATAAAATGTGAACAATGGACCAATAAACTGTCAATGAGTGTATTGTTCCGCCAGAACACGTGAACACAAACACTGCGTAGTACGTGAAAACATGTTGAAATATGAGCTTTAATGGGTAAGCTAAAAGCTTTCGTGCGATTAATCATTATTTCTATTTTAAATACTTAGCTACCTACGCAAAAATATAAACAGTTTTTGTATTTGTGTTCCTTGAAATTTTGAATAATGACAGAAAAGGCATGAGAAATTGAATTAATAAGCTTGACAGAGTAAGGTGTTATGAATAAAATTGTAGTATAAAATAAAAGATTATGATTTAATATGAAAAAAATGTAGATTGAAGAAAAATAAAAAGCATTACGATTGTGTTTCTAATATTGTAACTTGTGTTTAAATTGCATAAATGTATTTTATTACTAAATACTTACTACAGTTTATATAAAGGAAAATAATCTGTTTGTTAAATTTTAAAAACATACTATTACAGCATTCAGAAGCACATTCGTATAAGTGTTAAAAATGCGTTGGCGATACAATACCTGTCCTTTCTAAATACACACCTCTCTGTGCGCATTCCTTCTTTAGGTTTAACCTTAGGGGCGTGCCCTTCAACGGGGTGCCTCGACCGTTTTTAAGCACTAGCCCTATTTCAAACGTCGCTACGCCACTTACATTGCCCATACATGGCAAAAATATACTGAATTCTGAGGACAATACTGCTTTGTGAATAAAACGCTCATTAAAATTAAACTCATAAATTATAAATATTATTATCTCGAGATTGCATTCCCTATATATAATACGTGTGCGTATAAGGAAAAAAAAAACAAATTGAACTACCTATTAGATTTTCGCAGACCAAGTTGGACTTTCCCAGCTGGTATTCGAACCGTTATTTTAAAATGCTTAAATAAATATTGGCAGACGGCACACACCTTTTAATGTTTTAAAATAAGTACTAATTACTAATACGATGACAGTAATTGTTTCTCGGTAATAAGTTAACGATCAGTTATTTCGCTAACATGTACTATATAGGTACTAACGCTATTTTTTATCTATATCTAATAATAATTTATTTTAAATATTAAATAAAATTAATTATAAAAGGCTAAGACTGGAAGAATAGGACAGACGGAACACGCAGAAGAACACTAATGTAGGTAATAAAAACTTAAATTGCTCTCCGACTCGTTGACAGAGCGCACAACCAAGTCGCTGAATTTTAAAGCATGAAATATTAAACAAGAGTTCCTTCTATAACGAAAGAAGTAATTACTAAGAAAAAGTTTTTAAAAATTCTATTTATGAAATAGGGAGTGGAAGCTAATTATTTTTGAAGTTAAAATTATAATACCAAATATAGTTAGTTATAAAGCGTTTAAAACATTCCTCTGTTAAGCACTGAATACTCCGGGCGTCACTCAATAGACTCCTAGAGTTTGGTTTGTGCTTTCTTGCTGCACTGTCAGCCTCATTCGGCTTCTTACGTAAAAAAGTTACTTAAAATATAAGAGTGTTATTGTTATGACTTATTACCTTTAGGGAGTTTAGGCACCCGGCCCTGGGTTTTGATGGATAGCAGTGGTGGCTTTAGAACTTTCGGGTCAGATGACGTGAGAGTATCGAAGTTATAAAAGTATTTCTTCTTCGATCGCCATGTAAAATTGACGTAGCCTACTTCTGAGGGTATGATTGGTAGCTTGTGCGAGAAGTTCGGCTCTAGGATATACGGTGATATGTTGCCATTTACTATTGCGAACACTTGCATCGATATACCTGAAAAAAAATATTATACACAATTTTTTAGGTATTTATTTAAAGGAGAAGAGTGAGTAGAGAGAGAGAGAGAGACAGTAGATATAATATTTATATTGGTAAAGGTAGCGTAACAATTTTGCGAATTTTAGACTGAATGTATTTAAACAGTTGTTTAATTCTCAAACGGACTGAAGCAGCACTATTGATGCTGAACGAAGGTCTTTCCCTCGTTAAAAACACGACCGATGATTTTATTTGTTACTTATATGTAGCAACTCATCCTCCATTCGCTCGCATGCATAGAGAGTGCCCTAGATGTCTTTTTGCCATACATTTTATTGGTTTATTTCAAATTCTGTCCTTCACCTCCATTTCAGCCTGTTTATGGTCCACTTCAACTTGAGAATTTCCAGAATTATATTAGTTTCGGAGATTACCCCCTAAATACGCACTTAAAATTTTACCTCTTTATAATATTAGAACACCTACTCGTAGATTTAAAAACAGCTTACTTTCAAAAACTTTGACATACTATCTATCGCCTTTATCGACCCAACGATACAAAAGTACCACTGTCGCTTAGAGCTCGAATGTATGAATTTCAGTCGCTATAAAAAGACTAATGCCCGATTTCACCAACAAACCATAAGCTACCACCTATGTATGGGATCCCTAGCTTAAAAGTCCCCTAAACTAGCCCCTAAATTAAATTTCGTTTTACGATCGTCTTTAGCCCATATTTCGAGCACCTAAATTTAGGGGGCCTTTTAAAATGTAGGTGACCCCTAACTGTCGGTAAAACAGAAACTGTCCCCTAACAGCCCCCTAACCATGCTTAGGGGATCCCTTAAACTTAGGTGACGTTGGTGAAATCGGGCATAAGTGAATTGGTACGCTACCTCCTCTACTAAATCCCAATTAGTGGTTTCCTTATTATAAAAACTTTTAAGGCAATAAATAACAAGTAGGTACCTCTATTATACAAATGTCAAAAAAGATATTTCCATCGTCTTACAAGACAACTGTGTAAGCAGGATAGCGAACTAAAAAGGGATTTAAGTTTGAATAAACGTCGAAAAATGTAATCTAAGGAGTTTTATAATAAAATCTATTTATTCAAGATAAACAAACATAATTATTGTTTTGAAATCGATTACTATCGAGTTTTCTCTGTTGATACGTCATTGGTAAAATAAATTTTTATCCAGTATTCAACTACATCAAGATTTCTGTCCCGTTACAATGTAATAATGTTTTTACTTACCACTGAACATCCTCACTTGTCTCTCGTCGATCCAGAGCGATATGTCGGAGTTCATTTTGTCAGGGTCCTTGTATTCGCGCCGGCCCGCCCCCAGCGAGAGTGACATCGCCAGCGCCACTCCCGCGCACACTCGCGCTGCAAATGACGCCGACGGCCACATTCTGCAACAATATCTTATTTTGCTATCAAACAAGAAATGAGACTAGAGAAAAAACATTTTTTTTTATATTTAGAAGGGGGCAAACGAGCAAACGATCCACCTGATGGTAAGTGGTTATCGCCGCTAATAGACCTCTGCAACACAAAAGGAGTTGCGAATGCGTTGCCAGCCCTTAAAAGACCTGAAGACACGATTCTTGAAGAGACCTATATCTGTATAAATATTATAAATGTGAAAGTTTGTGAGTATGTATGTAAGTTTGTTTCTCTTTCACGCCAGAACGGCTGAACGGGTCTGGATGAAATTGGCACAGAGATAGATTATAGTCTGGAATAATACAGATGCTATTTCATAACAATTTGACATGTCCATGGCCTAAGCATAACATTTGCATGATGAAGTGATAAATCACGTACCCTACATTCAATAGAAAATTTGAGATTTTTATTAAACTAAACGATGGAGATTACAATATACCAAGTAACATGACATATTAAATATTGTGTCGAATAAAAAGATACATAAAAACATTGATATACTATGCACGTTATTGTGTACTATAATTTACTGTTTATAATTATAATCCACGTAAAAAGATCTAAACATTTTATAGATACTTGTATAAGATGATGATGACATTTTCTAGCTGATCAAAAATGTTGACATCTCATTTGTATGTACCTACTGTTAACTCTACTCTTTTACTGTATGAATTGTTTGTCTCTGGAAACTTTGTATGTATTATTTTTATCGTTATATGTTGTTTGTGTTGTAACACTGTATATTTCCCTAATAATAATAAAAAAAAAAAACTGTTAAAGGCTAAGACTGGAAGACTGTACAAGTAGACAGGAACATATTAGCGAAAAGTAAACTAAATAATAAGCGTGTAACAGCCGTATAATGTGTTTGTTGTCCATATAAATATTCTGGCGGCCGCCTTAGAAAAAAGTATTGAAAAAACAAAATTATCACAGTTAACATAATTGATTGGGACCGTTCGGGACGTGCTCCCACAATAGACGCGCCGTGAGAAACCTCGACAGGGAGTGAAAAAACCTAACAACTTCATTAAATAACCCCTGTCCAAAGTAATGTCTAATACTTTTTTCTCGCTCCCGATGTCGAATTATACTAACAAAAGGTGTTAACGAAAAAAAAAATAGTCACACTCGTCACCACTACATCTCCAGGGGTGCTGAACTGTTTCGTCTAGGAGAGTTGACGTGTCAGTGATAAGTGCTCCCGTCTCGTTATTTACATTGTTATTATAAAATTAAATAAACTTTTTTTTTAACTTTACAACATGTCAAGAATATTTCTATTCATTTATAATGAAGTCTACGTCGGCGTCAATTAAAACATGAATACGCAAGCTGACTACTATCAATATAATCGTTGGCTCACAATTACAAGGTTCTATGTTACAATTTTAGTACTTATTTAGTTATTAATGCTATAAGGTTTTATGTGTCATTAGCTACAGTTTTGCAAAAACAAACTACTAGATAGCGGCGCTTTAACTACAAGATATTCAATTTTACATAGTTCTATGTTGTTTTTTTTTACGATAACAAAATAACGAAGTTCTATGTAAAAATTACTAAATTTTATTAAAATTAACATAGAACCTTGTAATAGTGAGCCAACGAATTATGTAAGTGAGCAATAAAAACCTATTGGTTCTCAAACATGAAGCAAGTGTCTGTAGGTAAATAATGACGTAACAAATTACACCACACATCAGCGTCAACTGACTCGCCAATAATATAGCAATCTGGTTTTATTAATAATTCATTATTATTATTATTATTGTGTAGGTTGGAACTGATAACTTATAATTAGCATAAATCATTGAGTTGACTCCTTCTTTCATTTATTCAGAATGAACAAGAAATTGATTACAGTTTTCGATATCAGTAATTAATTTTATTTAATCTTAAAATGCGATTACAACATTTATCGATTGTTTTTGATGAGAACTTGTAAGAAAAAAGTTAGTTCGGTTTCATTTTTTTTAACGAAGTAAATATATAAAAATTGTAAAATTCCTCGAACATACTAAAAACGTAAATATTCATGTCCTTACGTATCTTGACTCTACTATATTTTAGCTCTTCAGTGCAAATACTTACGTGAGTTTTATCTTTATACCTACTTACATCGGTAAAGTTCATAGGTAAGCTTTATACGACGTACCATTATGAAGTTCGAAAGAAAAAACAATCATAAACAAAATTTTGTTATTTTTTTATAGCTAAGTAAAATAATTATAAATCTACTTGAAGGAAGAGTTTTTTTTTATTTGAATACCATTTTTATTTATTTTATAAGCAGAAGCAAATAATTTATTTCGTGTTGAATTTCAGTAGGCCACACACGATCGAATAAACTTGGACCCAATCAATCTGAATCACTGAATAAAAATACACATTGCGGTTTTGAATGTCACTTTCGCGATGCGACGCTCACATCCTGCGATAAGGGCGCAGCAAGCGAATGACCGATGCGGTTTTGCGAAACTAACACCGGGTCGGGAGGTGGCTACCAGCCTTGCTTTATCGTATTTAGACATCACATATTGTACCCGTTGTCATAATTAGGCCAATTTACATCTACGTTTCCATGAAATAGATACACGGTTTTACTTAAAACTTAATATTAATTGAAATTTGCTAATGGCTTCTAAAACTTTTCAATATTTACTATTTAAATCCATACAAAGAATTAGATGGATATTATTTAGCAACATGACAGCGCTACATAATAAAGTTTTACGTTTTATTACAAGCATATTATAAAGTATATTTTATGTATGATAAGAACATCATTTCGTCGACATAACTTGCGTGTAAATATAGTAAGGTACATGATTAAAAAATCATCCATAATTATAAAAACGACAAGTCAAAAGAAAGGTTGGGTATCCCTGTGAAGCACTTGTTAACCTAACCAGCCGCCGAGTGGTCGCTCGCTCGGGAACAGGTAAGTCCAAAGCGAAGTAAAAAAACAAGGTCCGGCTGACGCGCCCGCTCCTGTCCGAGGATAACGCTTGCTGTTCACGATTAGGATTTTTTCATGTAACTGCCAAATCAAAATAAAACTATTTGTTTTGCAGCTTGACTACTGATTGTGGACTTAATAATAATTAACACCTCCAGGTAAATTTCTAATAAATTTAATAAAAATCTAAGAAATCTATTGTTAACTGACACATCGACGTGTCCGCGGTCGTGGAGGGTTTAAATAATATTTACCGTATAATAAACCTTTACCTAATTTCTTTACTAAAGAGATTATACGGCATTTTACATTATCAGTTCTTGCTGATAATTAAAAAAAGAGATAACAGATGAATTTAGAGGCAGTCAATAAAGTGCGCCAACACTAAGTTAAATAATGTTAATTAGACTTCAATTAGTCTAAAGTATGCGAATATACTTTGTTATATTTGTACGGCTCGTATCAAAATATTACTTAATTCTTATATACTGTAAGTTATTGCTTTAGTAAATAATTATTATAAAAAATAAATTAATGGATTATTTCTTTAATTTTTAATTATCTAGCTTAGTCATAGGTATTCGTAATTTGTAATACTTATAACATCTAACATTAATAAATTTGTAACTCGAGAACTGCGGGACCGATTTTGATTTATTGGATTTGTCTCCGCCCCAAATAGCAGAATAACTATTAAAACATCGAAAATTTCACGAAAAAAAAAATATACACGGCTAACGCTGGCTAATACCTATTTATATCTATTTAAAACGTACCTAGGCACAACTGAGCCGCTAGTAATCTATGCATATAAAAATAAAATTGAAGTGTCTGTGTGTAATGTCAAAATAACAGCGTTTTACTAAATGCATATGAAATTATATACGGTACTAATAAGAAAAACACAATTTTTTAATTTTTTGCCTGTCTGTCTGTTTGTTCCGGATAATCTCTGAAACGGCTGGCTGATTTTGACGGAACTTTCACTGGCAGCTGATGTTATAGGGAGTAAGATAGGTTACTTTTATTTTAGAAAAAGAATTAGGGTTCTGCTCAAAAAAAAATTAAAACGTACGGCTAGTATATAATATGCGCACATGAAAATACGATTTAAATTTTGCAACATGACACATAAACACTTCACAATTTAAATTAGATAATTTATATCAGTGATTCATAAATATATCTCCGAACCTTGAACTTTGTATAATGTAGATATCTACATACATCGTAATTCAACCGTACAACTATAATCTAACTTCTATCAAGTTAGATAACTTTGCTCTAACAGTTATCTACTCGGGTACTTATCCTGGGAACAGCTGCGATAAAGCAAATGGTGTTATAAATGCAATACTATTTATACATCAATTACAATTTCACGTATCTCAAATATATTGTGTTTTCCCCTTGGGAAAGAAAGATTTTCCTGAAGTAAAAGGTATCCTAAATGTTGACTCGAGTAATAAGTTATCACTTCACCAAATTTCGTTGAAATCGGTTCATTACTTTTTGCGTGAAACGCGCACATACAAACAGAAAATATTTAATGAAAATAATAAATAAAGATTAATAAGTAGGTACCTACAAAATATATCATGTTTTTTGTTTACAAAGAATACACTGTTAGATTTTTTTACTTGCGCTGATTGAAGTTACAGGTCATTTATTTTCTTGTGTGTTGCTCAATATTAATATTTAAAGAAAATGATGCTATTTCAGAATTTTTTCGCAACTATTAATATATACCGGTTTATAAAAGAGGAAAGTATTTGAGAAGATTATTAAAACAAGAAGTACTACAGTAATGCCTATTAGATTAGTATAGTATTATGTGATCTGTGCTATTAGTCTGTAGCAAACAGTCAAGTTTCTAAGCTGCTTAAGTACAATTTTTGTTTTAGTAAATCGTGTTTCTAAAATATTATATAGCAAAGTTCGAAATTTCAGGTAATTTGACAGTACATGGAGATATAATTTCAGAATTGAATACTTTTTATACTAGCCTTCGCCTGTGTAAATGGAGAACACGAAAATATTTACCAAGGTACTAAATACCCAAGCCAATCATATAGCGATCGCTTGAAAGATGAAAGAAATTGATACGCTGCAACACCATAAAGTGGCGTGTTAGAGCAACATGGATATTATAAGAATCTATTAAACACGTAAATACGCGTACATGTAAATTATTCACACTCACAAAGCAATCTCAATCGGTGAAGAATTATCGGAGATTTAAAGATTTGCACAAACAAATATTTACATTTTTACCTATTTATAGTTATAGGATCAAAAGCTACGTTTCAATAATGAATCCGTTATATATATATATATATATATATATATATATATATATATATATATATATATATATATGATATTTAACTGCTGTATAAAATAGATAAGTGCCAAGAATACTGGGTGGGTCTGCAACTCGCAAGGATATTGTATGTCAAAGCGGGATTTATGCAGCATCAATTTTCTTGCGGTTTCACAACGGTTAATGAGATCTGAGATATAAGGTTTCTGTCTACATTTTGGTTAAATATTATGAAAAGCTTTTTACGAAATGGATATTTGTTGTTTTTTTTTTCTAAGTAATTATTTACCTTGGCAAAAGAAGCGGTTTTTTCGTTAAATTTAAACTTCATTAAATTATTACCTGCCAACTTAATTACAACATAATTAAAAAATTTTTTTTAATTTAAAATGCTAAAAAGCGCGAGACAATTTATCATTATAAAAATTGAAAATTGATTTTTGTGCTTTAATACCACATCTATAAATCTGTATGCAAATGAAGGAACCGGTAACGCTTTGGTTATTTTAATTTAAGGCAGATGTAAATTGCACTTCACGTAGAAACCAGTTCCAATTGCAAAACTTTAATATAAAAAAAAATAAGCAGCAAAAAGCTAGATTTGGAATATTTCACATATTAAATTGGGTTTCTTGAGTAGTATTTAGATTGAAAAGAAATCGAAAATTAAGGTATTGTAGTGAACAGCTAGCTTTACCTGGGCGCTCGGTCTCGCGGGCCGCGGCTCGCCAACATATGATATGATCCAGGGACACTAATAATAACTCTGTTTACACGCCGCCGGCAGATAGCATTGTTTACGTTTTTACACGTTTACAGTTAAAAAGTGAAAATAGGAAGTACTAAATAAACATTTCATATAAAGATCAACAATATCTCAGTTTACTCATTTCATAATTGGATCTATTCATATTTACTGCACTGTCTGATGAAATAAGTTTTAGATCAAAAAAATAAAATATTGCTAATATAATTTATATTTGAAAATATAACAAAACAGGTGGCAAACGTCAAAATGTTGATTAAAAACACAAGAATGCACTCGATCTTAATCGATCAACCAATTAAACTCTTGAGAGGGATCAACGATCTCAGGTATCGTGGGCAAAATTGGCAAAACCGAAATAACTTAAGCACACGTTTCGTACCTGTTAAGAGTCTTTATAATAATTGTGGGGTAAGGCTATAAATCACGCGATCATGTTTAAACATTCACTGCACAGATCGAGAAGGAAGACGTTTTTTTTTAAATGATTCCTAAAACTAAACGCGTGTCGTTTGCTTTGCGATTGAACACAGACTGGTGAGTGCCGGCCACCGGGCGCCGGCTTGTCTTTGTAGTTTGTGCCTCTGCGGCGACCGCGGTACGCCGGCACTTTGGACCCTATGGTTTTGGATGAAAGATGTGAACGTGACCGGTGTTTCAGGGATATTGCAAGTTTTAGCAACATTTTGTTCGGGAGAATATGATGGAATGAAATTTTATAATGTGGTAAAGACTGGTCATTATGTGTAATGATATTAATTTATAAAGGCATATAAAAGTTCTGCTGTTTTTATTTGAAAGAAAATTCGAGTAATCATCTTCCGTCATTTTATATATTTTGTAAGAGGTATTTGGTTTTATGTATATCATTAAACCTACATATAATATACTTGGTATCATTATTTATAAGCCACCCGTCCTCACTCGGCTTCGACCACCACTATATTTCGAAAATTCAAAACTACTATCCACTTTTGCCCTTAAACTTTTCTCGAACCTTGACCGTCTTAATTGAAGTCCAGTTAAGTCGTATACAAGCCTACAGATTTTTTAACAGTTTATTTGAACTTTGGTTTCGGGTACTACTAAGTTGTATAAGTTAAAATAAAATAAATAAACATAATAAAATTTGAAATTAGACTAAGTAAATACAGCACGAAATGCTTATTCAAATTAATAAAGTAGTTCGATATTTTGTGGAGCATTATAGCATAGCAGAGATTAAGCAAAAATAGCCCGAATTAGCGCTGCCAATTTCTTTGTATGGGGTGGTGCATCTTTACTAGTATTATACGTTGAAGTTGGGATAACCAAACTAAAACAATTCAATTATTAATTAAATCCTTCTCTTTTATTCTAGTTAATACTGTTCTTCGTAACTCTTTAAGCGTAGCTGCACATCAACTATTACGCACGTAAGCAGCGGGAAAAAATATATCCCTTCTATCGCTTATATACAACTAGCATTGCCCGCGGCTCCGCCCGCGTTCAGATGACCAAAAACCTAATTCTTAGGTTTTACATACTAGTATATTCTTACAATGCAGTTTTTGTGTTTTTGTATTTTTTCTCAGAAATGAGATATTTTCCCGCGGTAAAAAGTAGCCTATATGTTGACCCGGATTACCAGCTATCATCATACCAAATTTCATCAAAATATGTCCAGTGGTTTTCTCGTGATGCGGTAACAGACAGACAGGCAGACAGACAAAAATTCTAAAAACTATAGATTCGGACTCTGTATCGATAATAATGTCTATTTCAATTAGATTTCCCAAAAAATATTTAATGTACAGATTTGACTTAGTTAGAATTTTGTTATATGTGTAGATGTTAATATTTTCTATTCTCACCTATTTCAGTACTCTTATCGTACAAAATTAATTAATATACGAATTTACTAACAAAGTGGTAATCATTAACTCATTGCTATTATTTATCACAAAACAATAAATTATTAAATTAATATTAGTGGCACCGACTAATAGCGTCATTTATTCCAAGTTCTATTAGGAAATAAATCATCCACCATTTTTCCATAAATGTTAATTAAATATGACATAGGTTCACAATATAATTTACAATTAAATTTAAAAGAAAGTGATAATTGTCAACTAATAATATATTATCTATACTAATATTATAAAGAGGTAAAGTTTTGTGAGTTTGTGAGGTTGCAGGGGGTAATCTGTAGATCTACTGAACTGATTTAGATGAAATTTGGTAAGAAGATAGTTTGAGACCCTGGGAAAGACATAGGATAGTTTTTATTCCGGAAATCATCCCTTAAGGGGGTGAAAATGGGGATGAAAGTTTATATGGGGAATCAACCTAGGGACGAAGCCGAGCGAAGCAAGGGCGAGTCGCTAGTTAAAAGGTGGTGACAGCATATAGCGACACCTATCATCTCGACCGACCATATATCAAGGAACACTGTATAGGACATCACATTAAAATTAATATTGGAAACAATTTTTTTACCATAAACAAAATAAAACTCCATTATAATTTCTTAAAATTTATTTTCTATGCAACATAAAAAAATATCCATCGTAGTTACAATAAATTACCGTCACTTAATGCGAAATAAACGTTTGAAATCAATTCGTGAACTCAATCAGATGCCAATACAAAGTAAATCGCGGTACACTCACACTTTGTCATGAGTCACTTATAAATAAATGCAATACAGATTGTAAAATTTCAAACTAACAATAAGTAACGATAGAGACACCAGGCGTCACTCGGTTCCACAATCTTTCTAAAAATGTATCAATAATAATAATATTACTACATTTATTTACTCAAGTTATTATATATAATATCTTTATACTCACGTGTTGAGATGACCGCACACTGGTGTCTTTATCGAAACTTTTACATCTATTTAATTAAATTCACTAAACATTCGAGAAACAACTATTGCAATTTATTAAGAGCTATATATCGTAAGTCGCCAGATGTCGTCACACGCGGCCTGAGCCGGACCAATAATTGTCATGTTTTATTATATAAAATTAATAATTCGGCATAAATAGAAAAGTATTGTGACACTAAGAAGGTCTACTAATATATGTAAATGCATACATTGTGCATACGAGAGCTGCGAACTCGCTATCCGACGACGTAAGGCAAGTGTCGACAACCGGGTTCTGTTGCAAGGACAACTATAAAATGAACACATATACAACGTTTAACTATTAGGGAAGGCAGTGATTGTATATCACCGTAATTTTATTGAAATAACAATTTAACGCCATTTTGAATGTCAACAATTCGTGTGTTTATTACAACGGTTTAATAAAGAAGCGAGTAAAGACGCAAATCGAACGAGGCTATACTATAGTTAATTATTAATATATATTAAATTCTTATTACACAATAGACATGATAGATTCTTAACAAACAACTTATAGGGGCTAACAGTGCTCGAACTTACGCAAGCTCCAATGAGAACAATACGAGTGGCAAAATATATAGATTTTAAACTAAACGCGAATAATTTTGCTGTATTGAAGGCTCGCGTCGGTCCAGTTTTAAAAACATTGTCCAGATTACATCTGACCGACGCGCGGTGAAGGGGGCTTCACAAATAAACATGGTCTTACCGTGGAATGTATTATAGGACCCGACACCTTTCAGGCGCTCAAATAAATAAATAATTAAATATCCATGTATATATACTAAATAAATATAAAACACTGTCGACAAAACGGAACGATCGCACGTTTTGTTTGGTCGACAGTGTGCTGGGATGGTAAGTAAGTAAGAAGTTGTAGCGACAAGCGACTTAGCTGCCTAACATTAGATAACACGAGACCCTTAACACTAACACGAGATACAATTCAAATACATGGGATCGAAGTTAAGGTGGCGTTACACTGTAGATTAATTCAATTAAAAAAAACTGGGATTTTTTTTCAGTTTACACTTAACTAATGCAACAATGTAACCCCATCTACGTCCAATAAACAACCGGAGTGCAACATCGTAAAGCACTGGTACCGTCGAGGATTAAAACTGGAAACATCAACTTGTCATAACATATAGTTAGTGAGGTGCTAAAAATATTAAAATGGGATATAAAAAGCCTTAATTTACTATCACTAGCGGGGAAATGTAACGCGAATGGAGACATAACGACTGATCGCACTGTCGAGTCCCGCGTGCCAGCGCAAGCTGTATGTATTGCGATGTACAAGGTGGAGTACCCTCTGGTACGACAGTGTAAAAATCCATACAGTGGGCTATTTTTAAGCTGTCAAACGTCAAAAGTCAACTGTCAAATGCAAGGGCTGTCAAAAATACCAATCTTGAAAGTGAATTATTAATACACTGTAGCGTCATCTCGTGACATTTTTCAGTTATAAACGTCAACTCTAACGTCCCGACTGACATATAAAAGTAAGTATGAAGTCGGGTGACCGCTTCTCCCCCACAAAATTGCTCAGTCTACTCTAGACGCTCGCTAGACGCCTGTATGGACGAGTACACCGTGTGCGGTGCCGACGCGCGCTCGGGACAGACAGGCCGACAGCGGACAGACGGCGGCACGACACGACACCAACGCTTCGATCACCCGCAAAGCACCAACGTCGCCCGGTGGTCAAACCGCACTTACAAAAATACTCCTTTCATTTATCCATTTTTCATTTATATAGGAAAATATATTTTTTTTAATACGCGTAACACTATTGTGGACTTACACGTAGGGTGGCTGTTTCATGTTTGTGCTGATAAAAATAATTCACGCTTATATTACTTCTATTTTAAAGTCTTGACATAATTTAGGTAATTTATGTATATAATAGGTAATTGATAACGTGTGCACTACTGAAAATGACCGTGAAACGCATTTAAGCTAATATATTTGTTCTACATAGAAGAATAATCGTCAAAATCGATAATTTTAAATATTAAAATGGTACTAAAATATAATTTCTCGTGGTCCTAGCTTTGTAGACGAAGATATAAGTATAGAAAGATATGCATTCGATATAAAAAATAAACGCGACAAATGTGTGCCAGGTAATGAGTAAATAACGATCAACGTTATATAATAATTTTATATATTATGTAAAGGCAAAATACAATCGCCATACACATACCATACATATACCATAGAGTAGTTACAACAGCGAGTCTGACCACCGGCATCCAGAGCGATTCGTTTTAATTTTTAATCAAATACCTTATTCTGTGACAAAAATAGCATTTCTTATATTCCAAGTGTTCGCGATCACCGCGCCCTAAACGTTACATTTAATTGATATCGAGCCAAAACCAACTCCTACTTCCTAATTCTAAACATAAAGGGCACAGGCAAAGAACAGAGAATGTTCTAATGTATAGATTATGAGAAAAAATCAATTTAAAGTTTAGAAGTTATAATATTTTTATTGAGTTCAAAGTGTGCAGTAACTTTTCACTATGTATATTTTTGGACAATCCTCCTTCTTTTCCGATATGTTATGGGCATTCAATGTTCTTTTTACTTGAGCATAGATAAAAACGTATTTTTAGAGACATCCGTTGAGTATTTCTAAAAACCAGTAGTTAGGAATTTAATTACCATAGACCTATGTCTACAGATCTATATCTGTTAAAAATAGAAAACAAAAAAAAAAAAAAATTGAGACATTACCTATTCTTTAAAGGCCTGAACCCTTCAAATGTTAAACCACTTTTGAAACGTTGATGGAGATTCTAAAGAGATATTCGGTTTACACATTCGACTTTAGTGTCAGGTTATGAGGACTATAAGTTAAATTGTTTACTTAAAATCAGTCTTAAACAAACGCATTGAAATGATGGCGGCCATTTTGAGATTCTTTATAATACTCGTATAGATAATAGAAACGAAATATTTTTAAATTTAAGGCGACGAGTATAAAATACTTAATATATTGATAGGTTCTTAACATGTACTGAGATTCGATAATATAATAAGGAAATAGAAATATATCAGGCGACTATAAAGAACCTCTTACTCGAAAGTATTTTCAATGGCAAAGTTGGTACAATTGAATAATCGAAAATATGACATTATAAAAAACCTACTTAATTTCTTTATAGCCGTCAACACTGACACCTCGGGGCCGATAGTGGGGACTCGTTTGACCCTACACTAGCGACCCTTACCAACAAATAAATTTAAGCTAAACAATAATATACATATATATAAGAGCCGAATAAACAATCGAGATGCGTGGCAGTTAAAGTGAGATTGCATATTTTTATACACATAATAATTTCGCTGCCAGAAAAACTGTACATAGAAAATTAGACGGCAATCGAGTTATTCGGATATTAAATAAAATCGATTCTCCGGCCTCACACAATTACACAACTACCGTCAAATTTAAAGTTATACATAACATACAAAACATCATATGTTACGTCTACATACAATAAACTAAAATACATATAATTTGCACATTAACAGTAATAAACACTGTATATTGTGAAATGTCGGTCGGAGAGTTGAGCCTAGTTTAGATTAAGACACTACACACGGTACACTTAGTGTATACACCGGCTGTCCTTGTGTCAACGAGGATTTCTCTGATGATGCAATATTGCGACACGTATCAGCGATTGTGTACGTTGTGTTCAAGTATCACGTGTGCTTGACAGTTTTTGAACAGGCTCAACATTTTCAATACACCGCATCGCAAGAACATAGCACTTACAACTGAGTTTCGCGTGGAGCAAAGAGTGTGAACAGCTCGGACACAACATCCGTAGATTTATTTCCATCCACTAATATTTCGTAAAAGTGTAAACAGTATAGAAATCAACATCAGACATGTATGTCGCAATCAGTGTCGTAGTCTAAACTCGGCTTTACATAACATATAATAAATTATATGTTACAGATGAACTGAAACGTGGTTGACACAGCTGGAGCCGGCTCGTGCGCGGCTACACGTAGGTGGGCGGCATGGCGGCGGGCGGCGGCAGCGCGCGCGCGCCCGGCACGTACTGCCCGATGAACGACCCGTCCTCCGTGAAGCGACCTGCAGATATCATTACGATAGTTATATAGTAAATTAAAAACATAAATCCCACGGGAAACATTTTTCCGGGATAAAATGTAGCCCATGTGCTATTCCGGACTATAATCTATCTCTGTGCCAAATTTCATCTAGATCCGTTCAACCGTTCTGGCGTGATTGAGTAATAAATATCCATCCAAACTTCTGCATTTGTATTGTATTGTTTACTTGTATTATTCAGCCCTTTTTAAATAAAACTATCTTTTCGGATTTTTTCGCGAATTTATTTTGATTTTTGGTTCCCATGGTTAAGGAACCAAAAATCAAAATAAATTCGCGAAAAAATCCGAAAAGATAGTTTTATTTAAAATGTCAAGTATTCGCGTAAATCTAAGAAAGTATTATTCAGCCCTTTTTGACGTCCCACGGCTGGGCGTGGGCCTCACTTCAGTACAAGGGGGATCAGGCCATAGTCCACCGCGCTGGCCAATGTTATGTTGTGTTATGTTCCTTATGTTTTCCTTCACCGTAAGGCAAGTGGTAATCATGTTGGAAATTGGATTACCAAGCAAACACGTTACCACTGGACTTGAGTTGCCTTTAAGTTTTCCATTATTAGAATTGGAGATTATTAAAGTTCATATATAAATTATTATAATACATTTTAAATGAAACGGTTTTTTCGTGGTTATATTTTAGTTTTTAAGTTTTGTATGTTTTACAGCGAACATGCTGATGGAGAAGTTTACAGACGATGTGTGTAATAACTTTATAATAACGTTTGAGATATGAAAAATCTTAGTTTCTTCTGTTTGCTTCCAAGCATTCGAAACGTTTGAAACAAAAAAACCGCGAAGAAACCATACGCATCTGAACAATTCATAATAGCAAAAAAAAAGTAAAGAAATAATAAATAAAAAAAATAAAGCAACAAAAATCATACCTCACAAAAACAAAAAATAAAATGGCGGCTCGTACGGGGAAAGGAAGGACGGACGGATGGGTTGATTTATGCATATTCTAACAATAAATGCAAACCATTAAATAAAACGTAACACAAAGCTCGTGCTTATAAAATATACTATATAATAAACATTCACTGCAACTCACTCTATAATATAATAATATCAAATATCTTTTTACAAACTAATGCTTCTAACGTGTACTTGACACTTAACCTATTTATAAGAAAACGCCTTGCGAGTGTGAACATGCCTTTATTAAAACTATTTTTGAAATAGTACAATAAAGGCTTCGCCCAAACGAATAAACAATCGCGAGATTCTAACAGAACCGGACCGAAATGAACGAAAGTGTGGGCGTCCTCACGTACGGACCGATCGTTGCGAAGACTGAACGTCTACGAAGATCAAACGTCTACGAACATCGAACGGCTACGAAGATCGAAAGACTACAAAGATCGAACGTCTACGAAGATCGAACGTCTACGAAGATCGAACGTCTACGAAGATCGGCTATAAATGTGATGCATGGCACTACGTTTTATTTTGCAAACGTATAGCTTTGTGCAGCCTATTTATTACAGATCGTAGGGTACATGATTTTTAATTTAAAAAAAATAATACTTTAAAAAAAATATAAGTAATGCGTATTAATTGTACAAATGAGAAAATAACGTGTAATATGAATTTAATTTAAGGGATTTATAATTATATGTACCCTATCGATGAGGTTTGGTACTAGGGTAGCATAGCTGTAGGGGATGTCACGCTACAGTTTGGTGGGTGTTGGGGGGCAAGGGGGCTACCGTAGGAGGGGGTGGGGTGTGGTGGGGTGTTAAACGAGCGTAGCGAACGCTTGCGAGGCGGAGTCGGGCTGACTGGAGGCGGGGGGGCGCCGCTTGCGCCCGTACTGCCCGATGAACGACCCGTCCTCGTTCATGCCCGCTGCAATACCATGCGGACATACACACACACACGTTACGACACATGCTCAACAGAAATATGAATTGATAATAAAATGGATGGCAAAATAAAAATTGTATTGAATATTAAATAATGATAAAAATAAAAAAAAAAGTGAGGCTTTATAACGCGCATAGAAATAAAAAAAACATGCGCAACAATTAAAGAAAATTGATAAAATGCATTCATGCTACACAGATTACGAAAATTAGAAAATAACAATGAATATAAATGGTTCGTACCTGTTTCTCCCTCGCCATATTCAGCCATAGAGTCGGTGTCGCTCTCTGGGCCTAGTTTAGTACCGCTGCTCATGGAATGCCGCGATTTGTTGTCCAATCTGCGAAATACAAGAATTGTATAAATTATTATAGCTTTTTTAAAAATAAATTAACAATTATCTTGTAAATCGAAGCCTATTTTAATGTTTTCTATTTCTTAATGAATAAAAAAATCGAATGATGTATAGGTACATTTTTTTCAAGAACCAATTAATATGCGTTCTCATATTTTTTCCATTAAAAATTATTATATAAATTCTAAACAAATCTCGAGCGACACCAAAAAAATCATAAATATTAATTTAAATTCCCGCAAAAAAAACCGGCTGTATACCATTAAGCATAAGTCAAAGTAATAAAAATTAATAAAAATGCCGGAAAAGTGCAAGTCGGACTCGAAACTCGAATTCCGTACAAATTTGTAGGAAATCTCTAACTTTAATTTGCAACTTCTTTATTTTTTGGAATTTTTACTTTATTTGTGCTGTAAGACCTTGCTTTTGCCAAATTTAGTGATTCTAGGTCAACGGGACCTACCATATTGGTTTACGACCCAAATCTATAGGGTACTTCGGTAGGGTTGACCTAGAATTGTAAATTTTGGTTAAAAGCAAGGTCTTACAGCACAAGTAAAGGGAAAATTCCGAAAAATAATTAAAAAGTAAGGTTAATTTTGTTACTTATAAGTTTTTGCTAAAATCTAAATTTGCCCATATATTTTCATCGTGTTGAATCAGGACCTTGCTTTTTATACACCTAATAGGGACTATAGACCTCAGTAGAGAAAATCGGTGGTGACACACGGACAGACAGACGGACAAGAGAGAGTTCTTATAAGGGTTCCTTTTTTATCTTTTGAGTTAAAAACTCTAAAAAATCATAAGCATTAATTTAAATTCCCGCAAAAAAAACATCCCGGCTGTATACCATTAAGCATAAGCCAAAGTCGAAGTAAATTAAAAAAAAAAACCAAAAACAAAACACAACACGACTAACGGGTGAGTGTACTCGTGGAAGGCCGCGTCGGGACAGTCGGCGCGGCCGTGCGCCAGCTCGCGGTCGTGCACGTCGTACTTGCCGCCGCGGTTGCGGCGCGCCACGCACACCAGCACCAGCACCAGCAGCAGGAACGCCAGCGCCACCATCACGCCGATGAACCAGCCGGCAGTGGCCGTCGCCTCCTCGCGCGGACGCACGCGCGGGTCTGCAATACCGACATACAATACTATATACATCCATCTATCTATAGTAATATAATATTACTAGCGACTCACCCTCGCTGCTCTCGGGTTCGTTCCTAGCTTGCTTCCCAATACAAACTTTCAACTCTATTTGAACCCCCTTAAGGGATGATTTTCGGAAAATAAGCCCTATGTTCTTGCCAGGGTCTCAAACTATCTTCTTACCAAATTTCATCTAAATCGGTTCAGTAGATCCAGAGATTACCCCCTACAACCTCACATGCGTTACCTCTTTATAATATTAGTATAGATTAATATATGTAGCAGAATATATAAACAAACTACGCGAGCAAGGCCGCGAGCAAAAACTAATACATTACAAAGTAAACAAATTATCCTATTAACAAAAGTGGTTCGATCTTTTCTTCTTTGAAATTAATATCTAGATCAAATTTTACTTTATAAATACATATACAAAAAACTTCCACTCACCAATATTAGTATCGACAAGTTTAACTTCACTAGTGCTAAAGTACTCTCCATCGTGAGCCGTTACTTTCACCTCATACTCTTGCCCCGGTTCCAATCCCGTTAGAATCACATAATCGTCTTCCGTTACTTCATTACTTTGTAACCACTCAGGATGCCCCTTTAACCTGTACCAAGCTACAAAATGGCTGCCAGAGTGACCATCAAAGGATGGTATCCACCGGACCAATATATGAGCAGTTCCCTCTTTGGCCGGCAATGTGCTGGTCTCAAAAACTGGTATATCAGGAACCGCGTTCACCATCGCTTTGGTCGTTTGCTCAACATAATACTTATCTCCTTCTCCTGCTTTGGTTTTCGCGCGTATTTCAATTCTATACTTAGTGTTAGGCTCCAGTCCTGCCAACTTTGCGCGGTCGAATTTAGGATCGATTTCCTTTTTCCTCTCTTGCAAAGGACCCAAGGCGGTGCCGGTGACTTTTTGGTAGTATATCTTATAGCCTGTGAGGATACCATTTTCATCTAATGGTTTATCCCATTTTAGCAGCATAGCTGAGGAACCGATTGGATGCGCTTCGAAAGATCTGACAGTTCCAGGTTTGCCTTCCGGTGTAACAAAACTGAGGCTTTCGCTTGGTGGTCCATTGTACCTTCCGTTGTATACTAGAATTCGTGCATTGTTTTTCCTGAACGGCTTGAATTTAGAAACTAAGGCACTAGACGCGTCTGCTTTAACTAGGATTTCCTTAGGCCTGTCCTCTTCGCCATCGATCCATGTTTGTATCTTGTAGCCTTTAAAGTGTCCTCGTACTGATTCAGGTGGTACCGGGTTCCAGCTAAGTAGGGCAGTAGTGCCTGTGGTCACTTGCACGAGGGTGAAGTTCATGGGCGCTTGGAGGGGTATGTCTTCACCAGACCATCCGATCACTTCTACTGGTGCTACGTTTGAAGTACCTTTGGAGTTCACGGCGATAACCTGTCGGTAAAAATGAGTAATTTTTTTTTAAATTAAAATGTTTAATAGAATAACATAACTGTTGATTGTCTCTTATAATATCTCTTACATAAATCTTATACTTTTTAATTACTGATCACTTTTTAAATTGTAATCCAATTAGATTAGAACATTCAACATAAAACTGTCAACTGTCAACATGAAAATAGAAAATCATGAATGGGAACGGTACGCGCAATTAGTCCCCCTAGTGGTTTATTCCCGCACATAGTGGGATCAAAACATTCATTTGTAAACACAAAATATCCATAAAATGAAAGAAAAAAACATAAAATATGGATTTTAATCAGATAACAATAATATTGTACATGGTCAGGATAGTGAGAAATTTAAAAAAATATTAAAGTCCAACCATGTTTATGGTGTAGTAGAAAAAAGTAATAAAAGTGACACGTCTTAACCGCAAAAGTTGTACCACAAACGAGCGTGTCAAATGTTAATGATGCGAAAACAATGGTATGTATAAAAAAATGTTAAAAATATTAAGGGTAATCAAATTAAAAAATTGTTATAAAAATGTTATTTTTCAGCTTTATTGCATTTTCTAAAATTAAAAAAAAAGGTGAAATGATGATGATAATGCTCATTTATCATTTATCAGTAGTGTAATGACCTTAATCTTGTAGGGCTGGAATGTGGGCGTGTCGGGCACCACGTACTCCGTCTGCCGCCAGTCCAGCACCTGCGCGTCGCTCCAGCGGTGGCCCGAGATGTTGCGCCGCCACGACACCGAGTAGTAGAAGCCAGGCCCGTTGTGCTCGATTTGTGGCATTTTCTGTCAACAGGTTTTAATTCTTATACATACTAATATAATAAAGAGAAAACAAAAAGTTTTTTAGACTAGACGGAGTTTTGTAAAAAAATCTCTTTTCGTACGATTACATGGCTAACGTTGGCTAAACCTTTAGAGATACATCAAAAAAATGTACTAGAAAATTGTAGGTCTTAAAGAGACCTGTAGAAAACTCTGCGATAGCATGTGTCTATCTCCTAGTAAGGTGCGCTCACAATAACTATTATTATCTATATATAAAACGTACGTAACGGACGCACCCGAGCGAAACGAGGGTAAGTCACAATTAATATATAAGTTTAAACAAACCTGCAAACAAAACGTAGTAAATATAACTGTCGTAAACAAATTAAGTAATCAAAATCATAACTTACCGACCAAGATATGACCATATTCTTAGGATCTCGTCCCTTGCCCTCGACATTATCGGGGTTCTTGTAGGGCACGTCGGGCTGCGTGGTGCACACGTCCGAGTGGGACGAGGGGGCCGATGGGCCTATTTTGTTCCACGCGATAACCCTAAAGACGTAACGAATAACATTTGTTAAAATTCATTATAATATTATAGTTATAGATATGTATATTATGTAAGTATTTCAAATAGTTACATAAATTGCAATTGTTTAAAAAAATCAATTTATTCATTACTTCCAATTTAATGTATATTTACTGTAAACCATTAAAACATTGACAACCATAAATCACAATAAATCCGCGAAAAGATGGTTTTATTTAAAAAGTCAAATTTTAGTTTAAATTTTAAATTTCAATCTATTCATTCTTTAACATTAATATATAATTGTGACAGTAGTTTACTAGGAATGTTGTTAGGCGTTTAAACGTTGAAAAACAAAAATCAAAATAAATCATCGAAAACATAATTTTATTTCGATAATCAATATTTTTTTAATGTTTTGATTAATTTTACAATGTGTCGTAACTTTCAGCAATAGCCTCGCCTCACCTGAAGGTGTAGTTGGCCCAGGGGCTGAGCTCGACCGCCCAGGAGGTGTCGATGGCGGGCACGGCGTCGCTGGCCAGGTCCCAGGCGTCGGGCGTGAAGGAGGTGTTGTACTGTATGGAGAAGCGCAGCACCGGCGCGCGGTTGTCGCCCATGGAGTGCCAGCGCAGCGTCGCCACCCGCTCGTGGCACTCGATGCCGTCCAGCGCCGGCGGGTTGGGCTTGTCTGACGGATGGGGTTTTATTTTATTTTTTTATTATTTCAGGCAATGTTTACAAAAAGATCTTAAATATGTAAACAGAGGTCCATTTATGTAATAAATATATACTCAACCATATACAACTACTAGCTCGCTTGCTTCCCGATACGAACTTTTATCCCTATTTTCATCCTTTACGAGATGATTTCCGGGAAAAAAAGTATCCCATGTCCTTCCCATGGTCTCAAACTATCTTCTTACTAAATTTCACATAAATCGGTTCAGTAGATCCACAGATTACCCCCTACAACGTGACAAACTCACAAACTTTACCTCTTTACAACATAAAGTATAGTATATAGATAGGATAAAAACAAATCTATCCCACGAGAACCGTAATTTTTTTCCGGGATGATATATAGCCTTCCTCAATAAACGGGCTATCGAATGCAAAAAGGTTTTTAAATCGAATTAGTAGTTCCTGAAATTAGCGCGTTCAAACAAACAAACAAACAAACAAACAAACAAACAAACAAACTCTGCCTCTATAATATTAGTATAAATGTCAATTATAACTTAATAACAATAGTAATAATTATATTTTTAAATTCTTTCTGTTATTTTATTTATATTTGAGGTATCGCATTAAACTTGATTCATTAAGGAAAAATAATTTCCTTCATTCCATTCATTCATTTAATTATATAAATATTTGATTATAACATATGTTTCAAATACCAAGAACATAACCATGAATGCACTATTTTGAACCAGTTTACCTCACAATTAAATACCACCTATACCAACCACTCAACGAAAAAATCGACAATAAAACCCAATCACTCCTGTACACACATCTAGAACAGCATTAAACACAACACTAACCTTGCACAGTGAGAGTTGCTTGTGCCCGAGCCTCGTCGATGGCCGTCCTTGCGATACAAGTGTACTCGCCCGAGTCCAGCTCGGTGGTGTCGGATATGAGCAGCGAGTAGTCGTTGGTCATGCGGAACCGAGGCTGGCTGTCGAAGTCGATGGGCTGGCCGTCGTTGAGCCAGATGATCTCCAAGTGAAGTGAGTCGTCAGCGTTGGCGTTGCAGCGGAACGTTGCGGACGCACCCGCTGCAACTTCATAGTGCTCCGGCTTGTCCGTTATCACTGTGCGCTCTGGAATATTTTGGAATGGTTTTTTGTGTTTAATATAACAATTGTTAAAAGTATAGTTTATTCAGTATGATTTTTACAATTAGTAACTAATAGTCTGCGGAATTTAATTTGAAAAATTATATACATATGTATATACACAGTTGGTCTGAATTACAGTATTCTTAATATGAAAAAGTATAAATAACATAAAGTTAATCATATTTTTTTATGGATTAGAAAGATATTTATTTTCATATTTACGCATTAATCTATATATTGCACAAAAACACAATTTTTAGTTCAATAATCAGTAAAAAAATTAAAAATATGTAATACTAAAATGATTGTTAGGTAAAAAATACTTAATTATTAACACATAATATACTCACTTTTAACAGTAAGAGATCCAAAAGCAGATTTCTCACCAAATTTGTTCTTAGCATAACACTGGTAAGTGCCCACATCCGTGTAAGAAACATCGCGAATAACTAAGTCGCCTTCAGATGTTATGTTGTATCTGTAAAGGGGCAATAAAAAAATATTTTTAATACACTTTATTATTATTTTATTTATTTAAGGTCTACCAGCAGTTTTACAATTATTTAAAACTAGCACTATAATTAATATCGTATATAACATTGGTAAATTGTAAATCTATATTAAGGTAAACACAACATGCTTCAGAAATACTACAACAAAGAATAAGAAAAAATAATACATTAAATGTGCTTATTTGCTATATGTAAAAGTTGATACAAAATATTCTTTTTATACAGCGAAATGGAAGAGTTGAAAATGTCAATTGAGCCACTGCATTGGTTGAATATTTTTGTTATACGCGGTATAGTGGAGTTCACTCCTAGCACCGTTTTTCTAGACATAATATGAAAAGGCTTAATCACACCACGAGGCAACGGAGGGGGGGGGGGGGGGGGGGGGGGCATAAAATTGAACAACTGCAGGAGATGAGGACAATCTATTTCATTACGACATATTTTGAAAAGGAACATCATATCCAGCATATCTCTTCGAACAGTTAGTGACACCATTTTAAAATGTTGAAGTCTGCTGTCATATGTTAGTCCCATCTGTATGTTTGTAACGGAATATTTGAACGCGATTTTGACCCACTTCAAAACTTCAGATTGAACTGAAACTTTGCACATTTAACAAGGATTGATGACAATTCAATAAATATAAAAAAAAATATTTTAAGGCTAACTTAACACGCTTTAATAATGAACCGAACTAAGAAGTAAAAAATTATTTTTAGTTTAAGAAGTAAGTGATTAACGGGAAAATTAACTTTATTGTGAAAAAGCGTGGGGCGCTCTATATCAGTTGCATTAAATATTCCATTGGTACGATTTCTAAAAGTAGAGTTAGTATAAAAATATTGTACAACGCACCCCACGCTTCTTTTACAATAACATTAATTTTCTCGTTAATCATATTATTGTTATACTAAAAATTATTTTTTACTTTTTATTATCACTCCTAAATTAATATACAGCGCCGGCCTTGGGGTAGAGCTTAGAGGAGTGGACTCTAGGCGCCAGCCAGGTGGCAAGGCGTCACCTTACTGCTTATTTGTTCAAACTTTTTAATGAGCCTTTTCAATGTAATAATCAGCGCTTAATTTAAATTCAATAAGAGTTGATTTTTGCAAAAAAGTAGATTTTTGAAAATGTTCATAATTATTATTTATTAAACGTCAACCAAAACGGTGCTGAAAGACAACGTCTCTGCACCCTGTTGAAGGGTTCAGCACTGCTAATATAGCTATATTCCCCTTCTATATTCCTCTTTGACGCCCTTTTCCTAAAGAAGTATACAGATAGAAAGAAAATAACAATACTAGTCTCAGTGTGGGTGTCGATACCACAAACCACCTCACCACATCGCAACCGCAACACCTATTTTTCACAACACAATCAAATACGCAAACGTCAATGATACAAATACAGTGTATGTGGACAGCTTCTGACGTTACATTTTAATTAGATACCTACTGCGTTTCGCAATCTTCAAATCTCCGCACAAATTTAAACTCTTTTATTTTTAGACATTATACACCAATAGATTCAGAAGATACTATTTGGACCAAATATATGGGACCCTAAAATGCATATGTTAGGACCTAAGTCAAACATGGTAGCTTGTATAAATTTATTGTATTTTTCAATAGATTTACTAAAAGAAATAGTACTAATAAGCATGGTGAGACATAATTTTTTATTAGGTTTTCGCCAATATTTGACATTACAAATAAAACTATCTTTTTGGTTCCCGACGTTTCTACTATATAATGCCTTTGAGACATCTTAAAACCTTAGTCTCTCCCGTGGCCATGATTGCTGTAATGCATTCGAAACGTCGGGAACCAAAAATCAAAATAAATCCGCGGAAAAATCCGAAAAGATAGTAGTTTCATGGTGAGATATATCAAATTTAAGCCAGGCTAGTTTTAATGTGTTAGGGCGTGTGCGGCAGAACAATGGTTAGATCAATAATTATGTCAGTAACCGCACCAATGATGCTATTTCGGTTACATGGACGTTATTATTATATTCTGTTATTCTATTTTCTATAAACATGTATTTATCCATTATTAAGCTATAACTGTCAGTACTAAAGACGTGATAATATAGCTCCTACGTTTAAACTAGTCTTGCTCTTTCCAGATTTATAAAATATTAGCAGAACTCGCGGCTTCGCTCGCGCTAAAACTACAAAAAAAAAAACTCTAAAAAAAGGTAGGTTTCATACAAACCTTTATCCGGTATTATGCTCCCTTATGGGACGAATTTCGAAAAATGCTAGAACACTTATTTATTTAATTGTATCGAAGAGCATTAATACAAATTTTAAGTAATTCTGATTATAAATATTTTTTTTGGATTGTATTATAACGTGCTTTCCCGTGGGAATGAGATAAGCTCGCGCAGTAAAAAGTAGCCTATGTCACTCTCCAGACCTCCAATTATCTCCACTAAAAAAAATCTCGCCAATCCGTCACTCAATTTCGACGTCAAAGAAGGACAAACAAACAAACAAACAAACACACTTTCAAATATCTATATACATAATATGTATATCCATACTACCATAGTTCCATACTAATATTATAAGCGTGCTCATACACATATTTTTTGTTATTTATTAATATTATAGTTTCAATTGATTAAATATTAATATATTATGCTATTATTTTTAAGAGTCGTGACTCGTGAGCATATAATTAAATATTCGTGGCCGTGAAATATTTCAGTGTATTAACCCCATAATTTAATTATAAATTATGTAAAATGCAATATCATTAACAATATAACACAGAAAAATACAAATTCCATAAACGTTTTTACATTTATTTAAAACTAGCGATTTATACTCGCTACAATTGAATTCTTCCTTGGGTACCTTTTTGTAGGTTAACGACTTCAATTAAAGTTATTATAATTTCTGTCAGTAAATACACTTTTAAGCAATAAAAAATAGTCTATAGTACTCAGCGGTAATGAACCTTTCTATTAGTAAAAGATTTTTTTAGAATCGGGTCAGTGGTTTCAGAGATTATCTCCTACATACATAAAATCTAACAAACCTTACCTCCTTATACGATATTTATTTGGATAATTGTTTACATAAATGATTGTATAACAATTACACTACAGGACTTAAACGCGCGAATTTGTTAATGGCTATATGGCTTATAGTGGAATAAGGTATATAGCCATTAACGAAATCACCCGTTTAATCCCCGTAGTGTAATTATTATATAATTATGAAACGCGAAAATATAAAAATTTATACATAAACGATTGTTACTCACTTGCCACCTGTAACATCCACGTCGTCCCTCATCCACCTTACGATAGGTTTGGGCGCGCCGAACACTCGACACTTCAGCACAGCCTCGGACCCGTCAACTTTAGTCAAATTTTCTGGCCCTTCCTTAATTTCTGGCGGTATGGCTAAAAAAATAAAATCGATCTTTACATTCAAAAAAGTATACTTTATTTAAATTTGCAAAATAATTTAGACACTCAAGCTCATAAAATAACGTAACAAAAAACGTGTTATAATATTAGCTCACACAAAAAAGCTTTCTATACATTATCTTTTATTTTTGCTGCACACAGTATTTTTGTTATTAGAAAATATAAATACTAGCGGCCCACCCTCCTCCGCTGGGGTTCGCCTCTAGAAAAACAAAAACAAATCTATCCCACGGGAACCTGAAATTTTTCCGGGATAAAAAGTAGCCTATGTGTTATTCCAGACTATAATCTATCTCTGCCAAATTTCATCCAGATCCGTTCAGCCGATATGGTGTGATTGAGTAACAAACATCCATCCAAACATTCAAACATCTAAACTTTCACAATTATAATATTAATAAGATGCCTTTCTATAGTCGAACAATAGGTAGGTACTAATTGAATATACCGAAACCTTGATCTTACAAATGCTATTTATCAAAATGATAGAACGCGATGATTGCAAAATGACGACGTGCGCATGTAACAATTAGCAGTACAAATTAAAATTAAGGACATATTCATTGGTGTGATATCTTTTGTAGAATCTTTTCAGCGCATTCATATCTTGAAACGTAGTTTATATATTAATATTTTATAATGTTAGTATCAATTACTTTTGAAGTGAAAACTTCTTTGGCCCCGTTGTGATTTGAAACTCGATGAAACGAAAAAGCGATATTTATTTTGGCAAACTCCGTCCATATAATACTTTAGTCTTGAGTATACCGTAGACATAACAATAATTCAACAATTTCACTATAGGTATACACATAGTAACAAAGGTACGTATGCTAAGTAAAGCATCCGCCGCATTTGGCAGATTGCAGTGTGGGCGTGGGTACAATCCAGACCTTCGGATGTCCCTAATGCCATCATTTAGACTTAGATCTAGGCCTAGACTGATGCGAGGGATATGGTGACTAATTGAAACGTCTGAAAGTTTTATAGGTTAGCTTACATGCTAATACTGGGTTATTCACGATTAATCCCATAATAGAAAGTTTGCACGAGCCATTCTGTCGACTAATGAAATGTTTGTCTATACGTACAATGTAGGTATGTACATCTATACTAATATTATGTATAAAGAGACAGAGTTTGTTTGATTGCGCTAATCTCAGGAACTATTAATTTGATTTGAAAAAATCTTTTTGCATTAGATAGCCCGTTTATTGAGGAAGGCTATAGGCTATATATCATCATGCTACTAACCAAGGGAGTGGAGCAGTAATCATAAATGTCAACAAATCGGACAGACTTCCATACATTATTGTAAAACTGATGTTTATATGGGAAGTTTGAACGCGGGCGAAGCCGCGGGCACTGCTATACTATATATGCACTTATTATATCTAAAATATTATACTAACTATATTGAAACCATATTTTGAATAGACCATCTTTTTCTTACTAAAAACGTTGTTATTTCCGATGAAAGAATTGAAAAATGTTTATAAATGATGTATATCGAGATTAGAGGCAATTTATTCGGCGCGACGAGACGGGTCGTTGTTAGTCATGAATAAAACAGGTACCTATAGTATAATGGAATTAAACGAAAGTTATTATTTTAGGCTTTATCGGTAATCTTTATATATATAGACAGGACAACGTCTGTCGGGTCCGCTAGTCATTTAATAAAGCTAAATTAGTTTGTATGTTTTGTTCTGGCATTCAATAAAATGTATAGGCCCACCAAAATTCAATAGCAATTCATTAGCATTAGTGCACTTTCGTTGATTTTCATTGATATACATTCACAAAATTAGTTAGTTAATTTAAACAAGATCAATTGGCTGGGGTGGTATTAAGGGTTGCGGTGCGCGTGGCACTTGGGGTTGGACCGAAATTGGCTTCGAGTGAAACGTTTAGTGCAACAATGACGAGCCGTTTAACGTCGCAGACGTGTACTTTTTGAATTTCAACCTATTTAGTTTACAGCTGTTGAGAAGTACTATATACTGAGAGTTTTCACATCTCAAGTGAGTTTATACAAAATTCATTTAGCTTTCGTGGAAATAGTGACCATTATTTAACAGATTTATTTCGATAATGTTAACTTTAACATCGATATGAGTTATATTTTTATGAGCTTTACACAACAGTTATAAATCTTATTAAAAGCCGAAGGGATACGTAATGTTCTTAAAATATACGTTTACGCAAACTTTTGTAAGCATTTGTAACTCCAGAACATTATGAATGTGTACAATAGAAAACGTTAAGAAATTTAATTTAATTAAAACTTCTAAGCATTCTTTAAAGGAAAAACTTAAACAGGCTTCTTGGCTGGCTTCATAAGGCTAATAATATACCTACTTATTATAACAAAATGTTTTATATTCCTTGAAAGAGACGGACGTAAGGACGTAAATAAAATACAAATACAGAAACCTAAACGTATCAGGATCGATAACGAAACAAAGGTGTGAAGGGTGGATGAACTTCAAAAAAATTGCGCCCTCGAGTGTAACCGCACCCGAATTCCGATATTCGGGGTAGCAGATGATTCATATATTCGTGATCTCATTCGATTCGGCAAGAATTCACAGCTGGCCGGATTTTTTGTAATATTACAGATGAATGCGATACGTAATAGGGAATATAGCTATCATAAAGGGATTTTTAGATCAATAGTAGATATTTTTTTTTAAATATTTGTTAATGTTTTGCCGAACATAACAGACAAAAAAACCGACCAAGTGTGAGTCGGAGTCGCGCACGAAGGGTTCCGTACCATTATCTATTAAAACGGCAAAAAAATCATATCTGTTGTATGAGAGTCCCACTTAAATATTTATTTTAATTTAATTATTTATTTTTAAAGTGAATATATAACTAAATATTCTGTGAATATTTCAAGCCTCTACCTGTTGTCGTTATCAATATCGAGCAAAAACTAGCAAAAAAGAAATCACTTTTGTTGTATGGGAGCCCCGTTAAATATTTATTTTATTCTGTTTTTTAATATTGTTATAGCGGCAACAGAAATAAAATCATCTGTGAAAATTTAAACTGTCTTACTATCACAGTTCATGAGATACAGCCTGGTGACAGACGGACAGACAGACAGACAGACGAACAGCGTTGTCTTAGTAATAGGGTCCCGTTTTACCCGTTGGGTACGGAACCTTAATAGGGTGGAAAATTAAATAATGCGACCATATTATTGGTTCGATTGATTAGGTGACTGAGGTATCAACATTCATATCTGACAAATACAAACTAGCTGTTTTACACAGACTAGAAAGACATAAAAAAACTTATTACTCTTTTTTGTAATTTGTTTTTGAGAAGAATTCAATAAGTCTTAAACAGTAAACAACCATCTTTAACATAATATGCAACAGTTTGTATGATATTTACACAAACACATACAAAATTTATGTTAATTTCAATAACCTAAAAAAAGACGAATTGAGAACCTCCTCCTTTTTGGATGTCGGTTAAAAATACAGCGAATCTAAAAGTCGCGTGAAATCTTTAGTTCAATATTGTGATTACAAACGCCATTTTTTACTTTACATTCCCACCTCCATGATAATAATTTAATAACGTATAGTACGTTCAATGATCAAGCACATGTAACTCAAATATCACGATACGACACACAATAATAAATTTAGATACAAACGAAATAAAGGGCATAATCTTTTGGACAGCTTTTTAAAACTGTTGAATTAGAAGTGACAATATTGTACGGTTACGTGCTGTTAAGCTAATAAAAACCGACAAATGGCTATTTAAAATATCATTAGGACCAAAGGAAATATTTTTGTTATGTTATGGCTAACATTATTTAGTACTTTTAGAATTGAAAAATCTATACTATTTTTTCAAAAATTATTTGATAATTTGATTATTTTTGAAAAATTATTAGAGGAAAGTCTCATTCACGTCAATTACGTACGGTGTGCTGATATCTTTTAAATTCATTCTGTTGTTATTCACTGAATATAACATTATTCCTCATGGTCTCATTTATATTTAATGAAAAAAAAACAAACGGTCCATAAAAAGTACATTTTTGTTTTCTTACACAATTTAAGTACAGCTATGTAAAATAACTTAACAAACAATATGAATATAACTAAATGACCTTTTTTCAACAATTTACAAAAAAAAAAAACTTATTGCCTTTTTTAATGCGAACCTTTCATTATTAAATAGATAAAAATATTGATGCCTGTTTAAAATGCTTTGCATCTCTATTTAAATACGCCTATTTTACTTTACTGCATATTGACAAGTGGCACATCGCACAGTTAAGATAACCAAACAGTGACAAGCTAAAATATATCGATATAAAAATTCACTTTGTGCAGGAATCGAACCCAAGGACCGAAAGGGCTTGCAACACCCAGAGCACGAAAATATCATAAGAAATCTAATATTTTATGAACTCTTATACATTTCTAACAATAAATCCGTAAATATTTACGTAATCTTTCGACTTATAAAATTAGCTAATCGTTTGACGTCGGTATAACTGCAGGGTTACACATAGTGGTTAAATGTCGTCATTGGTTTAATATATATCGCAAACAACAATAATACGATTCAATGAAGCTGTGTGACTCACAATCCAGACCAAGGGTACCTACGTCATTTTATTCTTGATTCAGTAAATGTAAAAATAGCTTTACACAGCATCTTTTTACTAAACCTTTTGCTTACTCAATAACATTGTGAAAATTTGACGATTTCATTTTAAAATATTATTAATTTTCCGTTTTGTTTTGTTTGGATTATGTGCAGCCGTTATTTAATTATTAACTAAGACGACTATTGTAGGTTCGATTTCCGCACATGTCTCTATTTATACATATAGAAATTTAACTTTTATCTGGAAGAAGTTTGAATATTATGCTATGTACCAAATATCTGTTAAGTGTAATTTATTAGACATTTATTGTTTAATCCATTCTCATTCATTCATTCGCATTCGACCTTAACGGAGCCAAATCATCATTCACTGTGCTAGGATCAAACCCACAACCTCTGACGTAGTAACCAGTGCCAAACAGATACATAATTAATTATAAACATTATGCTTAAACAAAATATAAAAAAAATAAAAATACTTACATTGCACATTAATATACACGTCCTTGTACACGTATCCATTAGAATTGGTTGCGTTACAGCCATAATTTCCTGTATCCTTCTTTACCAGCTCGGTGATGACAATGGAGTTGGGCGAAACTTGGCGTCGTGGGTTAAACTCCGCTTGGTCTATAGGCTTGCCGTTGTGCACCCACGATATCTGCGGCTCGGGAGTACCACCCGCCTTGCATACTATGACAGCCGTTTCACCTTCCGCTAGGTTCTGGTACTGAGGCTCCTCGATGAAGAATGGTGCAGCTGGAAAAGAATTTAAAAAATTAGCAATATCCCTGGTTTTGTTGAGAGTAATCTTTTTTAAATAATCGTATTCTAATGCGGAGATTTACAAACGAGGGTTGCGTATTATAAAATATGTATATCTATCGATATTTTATCGTATTACCCTAAATTACATATTTTCGTCGTTTTTGCAAACATACACATAACAAGTATCGAGACTGAAAAGAAACGATATTTGTAATCCACAGCCTCGAGGGTGGTTACTATCGGCGTAACGAATGGCTCTATAAATATAAAACTGAGGGGGAAAATCACATAAACATGACGATATATTTTTTTTATAATCATTTTTTAAAAACTTTTCTACTTTCCACGCTATTTCGCTTTGTACATACACGCTTTCGACTTAAATGTGGAATAGAGCCATTGTGGCATACTCCCCTCGTAAACGGTGCTCGCGTGCGAAGCGTGCATGCGATACCCTTAAACAATACCAGTGACACCTTAATGTTGAAAAGATTTTCTCGTTAATTATTTCGCCCTTTTTTTAAGCAACTTTTGAGTGAGTAAACATCATAAATCTGGTTTTTCCTTCACGTGAGGGTTCCTCTTAAAACGCGATGTCAAAAATCACCCTCCAATTACTTGTATTCAGCCCTTTTTAACGTCCCACTGCTGGGCACGGACCTCCCTTCAATACGAGGGGGATCAGGCCATAGTCCACCACACTGGCCAAGTGCGGGTTGGCGGACTTCACATGTCTTTCGATAACTTGATAGGTTATCTTAGACATGTAGGTTTCCTCGCGATGTTTTCCTTCACCGTAAGGCAAGTGATAATCATGTTCGAAATGATTCGCACATGAAAATATCAGAGGTGCGAGACCCGTGATTTGAACCCGCTTCAATCGGTTTCCCAAGCGAGCGCGTTAGCACTGTGCTAACACTGCCTTAACAGTAATCTAATCTATATCCCTCTTTAAAAGCATTATTATGACTATAACAACGATAATAATAAAAACGATAGAATATATTCGAGTCAGTATGCGAAATAACAAACAAATTAAAGCTAAATAGGAAATAACATAATTCGGGATGTCGTAAATTCCGAATCAAGTATCTTCATTCGAGCAGTGCTAACTTAAATTAATAACTAAGGACTCAAACATTAATTCATATTATACTTTTTATGTTATTATAACCTTACCTTAACCAATATAGTACTTAACCTTATAACTCTTATCATCTTATCTATACTAATATTATAAAGAGACAGAGTTTGTTTGTTTGTTTGTCCGTCTGTTTGTTTGTTAGTTTGAACACATAATCTCAGTAACTACTAATCCGATGTGAAAAATTCTTTTTGCATTAAATAGCCCGTTTATTGATGAAGGCTATAGTCTATATATATCATCACGCTACTGCCCAAGAGAACGAAGTAATCATAAATGTTAAGAAATCGGGCAGATTTCAATATATTATTGTAAAACTGATGTTTATAATATACTCGTCCTGAAGTGCTTTAAGCTTAGAAACTACTGAGCCCATTTCAAAAATGCCTTTTGCATAACGCCAAACAGTTTATTTTGTTTTAGCGCGAGCGAATTCGCGGGTTCTGCTAGTCTAACATGACGAGGTAAAATTTACTCCTACTACTAAAACTTTAAATCACGACAAAAAAAACAAATTCCACATTAAAAATACTTCATACTTTCTTATATTAACGCGAATATTTAACATTTTAAATAAAACTATCTTTTCGAGTCTCCCCCGCGACCACGATTGCTGTAAAGCATTCGAAACGCCAGGAACCAAAAATCAAATTAGATAGATCCGTAAAAAATGGTTTTATTTAAAAAAAATACTTGAGTAAAAACGAAACACACGCTCAAATTGCTTATACTTATCTCGTACTCGATGTTTGTAATGTTTATTTATCCCACTCATACACAACACTCTGTAATCCGTCAATTGCGTGCACGTTGCGGAGTTATTCGCGTGACACAATTACAGCGGCGTGGTGACGCGTAACTGCATGCACTGACAATTGGTATAATACAATTATTATGAGATCACTTTGGCCACGATCGGACATTGTCTTCCGATATTTATACGCACTTCTAATTATGCGCAAGCCATTGACGAGTTCGCTACCAAGTTATCAGATGAATGAAAGCGGCAAAGCCTAGTTGTATAACAAAGGCGTTCTATTAACGCCGGGACAGAAGTTCAACATGCAAATTTTTCAGACGCGCATTGCATATCGATCGAGAACTTTTTCCTGGATCTCGCGTATATCTATACACAATGCAACTGAATAAATTACCATGTAATTGTGTATCATAATATTTTGCTACTACATCTATACATATAATAAAATTGTAACTAAGCAGAATCTGTACATTAAATATTTTTTGGAAAATCTTATTGAAATAGACATTATTATCGATACTGAGGCCGAATCTATAGTTTTTAAAGTTTTTGTGTCTGTCTGTCTGTTACCGCATCACAGAAATACCACTGGAGGGATTTTGATGAAATTTGGTATGGTGATAGCTGGTTATCCGGGTCAACATTAGGATACTTTTTACCGCGGGAAAACGTCTCATTTCTGAGAAAAAATAATGCTAGTATTGCTAATAAAATTCGCTTGGTATCTATTTTGCTCAGGTAACAATAGGGACGACGGACTTATTAAATCATAAAACACGTCCGGAATGCCATAATTTGATGGTACAAAAATGCGGTGCGGTCCTTTGTCCGAAATATTCCGCCCTTATAAGGTCATCTATGTTCTCAATTGGATGTATTAGAGTCGCACTTCCGGTCCATATTACAAGTAAATTAATGGAGGCGTACATGAAATGGAATATTGTAGATATCATGAGGTTTATAGATGTCACGAAGGACAATATTTTATAGCCTTAGTATAACTGGTCTCAAATGAGACATTGCGATAATTTATGGCTTGACAATTATATACAAATAGATAAGCTCGTATTTAAGCACGTCTTCTTGGAAATACATTAAAGTTACAACGCTTATAGAACATCTAACATACGTGCATTGTGCATTTTATATATAGATGCATACAAGGATTTATATATCTATAAGAGTAGGTTTTTTTACGCGGATCCACTCGTGTCATGGCTTTATACGATACTTTTACCCTAATACTATATCTGTTATCTACTGCCTGATCCCCCTCGTATTGAAAGGAGGTCCGTGCCCAGCAGTGGGACACTAAAAAGGGCTAAATACACCCATACATACATACATATCTACTAAAATCCAGCTATGAACTATTATTTACAGTAAAATAACAATATACGTATGAAGCAGCTATTTTGAAAACACACTACTATAGATACTTTATTTATTGTAGTTTCCCTTAGCTCATTTGCGAGTGTCGAATCGTCAAAATTCGACATTCGTAGTCAGTGCCTACCTGCCTAACAAATAAGTATGAATAAGTCGCAAAATTCATACAAATTAAAACTTCTAAAAAAATATACCTATTGCCTCGATTACTTACAAAACGTCACCTAAGTGCTTATTTGTTAAAGCTTCCAATACCTACTTGTTTTATGTAGGTACTTCACAGAAGAGTTTTTCCCTATATTATAAAAACGAAAATGTTATATCTAAGATTTATATATTACACATATGTATAGATAGAATTGACATTTAAAAGTCCCTAATTCTGCATTAAAAAAAACTTTCGGTAAATTGGTCGTTTGACAAAGAAACAGCAAAAAGACGGCTAAAAGTCACAAAGCATACCAAACGAAATAGCAACAGTCTGCCCTTTCATTTGTAAGGTAGCGTAGGCGTAATCAGACTATATTATGATCCTATAAATAGGCGAGCTGGTATAACGACGCTCGAGTATCACGCCCGAGTCGTCAGCTGGTAACATGAAAGCTTTACGCGAATTAAATAAACCCATAGCTATATATGTATGTACAATGTACATACATACATACACACACGAGGACGGAAATTTTAAAAGGGCACTTGTTTAGGGTTGCTTGGACACGAGATTTTTCTTGCACAGAGATTATATTCAGCGGTGCAACTCAAGATTATCCATGACCGATTTTGTATGCCGTCTGCTTGGCGCGGGTCGTTTAATTTGCGTTAGGCAATTTAAAGTTGATTACTCTACAGTGTGCAGTATGATTAATGATTTTATGTATAATCTTTAAACCTAACTTTGATCAAGTGAAATGTATGGGGGCACGTAGTACCAACTACTAGGAGTTCTATTATCCAGAGATGGATGAATATTTTTGATATCAGCTCGAAGTTATCAAAGTAATCCATTGTCGTATAAGTTGAAGACTTAACTTTCATGACCACTGACAATATTATTATGATGTAAACGGGGTATACCCGTAACTATGGCGCTTGTAACAGTAACCGAAATGTCGGGAATTATCAAAAGTGCTAAACATGGTGAATCTCCCGTTTTACATCACAATAATATATTCTATTGTCATCTTAATTCCATATATTTACAAAGTTTCAAACAAGTGCGAAAATTAGGAGCAAGTCTAATGCATTTTCCAAGATTCGATTATAAAATTAGTTGAAGCTTATAACAGTAAGGAAAAAAAACAAATAAGATATTTCTAAAGTCCATTGTAGACAAAAAAAATTTAATCTTTTTTATTCAGACAAATTTACAACAGTTTTCAATATGTATTCAGCCCTTTTTGACGTCCCACTGCTGGGCACGGGCCTCCCTTCAATATGAGTGGATCAGGCCATAGTCCACCACGCTGGCCAAGTGCGGGTTGGCAGACTTCACATGTCTTTCGAAAACTTGCTAGGTTCTCTCAGACATGCAGGTTTCCTCACGATGTTTTCCTTCACCGTAAGGCAAGTGGTAATCATGTTAGAAATGATTCGCACATGAAAATATCAGAGATGCGAGACCCGGGATTTGAACCCACTTCACTCGGTTTCCCAAGCGAGCGCGTTACCACTGGGCTACGACTGCCTTCAATATAGCCAGTGAATTTTACTGCATTAAATTAAACGATAGAATTTCAAATTGTTTATCCCAAGTTTATATTTCACTTGGGATACATTATACAAAGTTTTACCAAAGTTTGCAAATATTGAGTCTCATCGAGAATTCTGATAAGTTTATACGCGTACTTGAGACTTCCTCCATTATTCACTACACATAACAATGTAAATTGTTATCCAACTTGCTCTCAACTGCGAATATGAAGTACTTACGTCTAGTCTAGTCCTAAAACCTACCTAAGTTCCTACTTTGTAAGTGTCGCAACTGCATCTTAAAAGGTGATGAACATACATAAACATAGATATTATATTCATCTTTTATAACATACTATCGACTTACCATCGCTTCGTTCGGGTAGCGTCCCAAAGTTTGAACGGTTTAGAAACACATGAAGACAAATTTCCAAAAAAAAAACTTTTTTTACCAGATACTTCTGCAGACGTATACAGAATAGCCCACCAGTTTCATCAGAATCGATTGCTTTAAGAACGCATAGAGGACAAACATACGAACATTCATCTTTATTTATATAGAACATTCTTAATTTGTTTTCATTCATTTGAACAAAATATCAATTCGATGAGTAAGAGTATTATGTATATAATTATTAATTATAGTATAATTAGGGGACCAAAAAGTAACAAACAGTACGTTTAATTATTATTAGATGTCAATGATATCTAAACTCTTCGAGTTGGTAGTAATTTTGTTGACTTAGCGCGTAAAACGCAGTCAAAGCTAGTATGTATAGAAAGAAAAAGCTTTTCAATCGCCCATTGTTCACGGATGGTAAACTTTTCTGAAGCAACTTTCGCTATTAGCTACGGCTTAATCGAATACGCTTTTTTTGGTAAAAATTAAACATTAATTAAAAAAGAATGTGATGCGTATAAAATAAAAATCTCGTCTTATTTAAAATTTCCCTTACAACATCAATGGGACACAATAAGTTGTAGTATTTTTAATAACTATAAACACTATTTAATAAAATCGATATTTATGTCTGTTCGCGCTTATAACTGTTGATGGAGTTTGTACTAGGATAGTATAATAGGTAGGTATTACTTCCAGGATAATTGTGTATAATACACTAGCGATTTACATTGCAAAATGACCCTTTGAAGTCTAAAGTTCTATTTTAAATTATTAAAATAAAATTTAGAATAAATAAAAAGAAGATTGATAATGATAAAGTATTAGCGGTCACATCATAAAAATATGTATTTATAGATACTTTTAATGTTGTTAAAAGACCAAGAGAGAAATTTTATTATTATACTTTCTAGAAGTTTTATTTGTGTCGTGGTTATTTAAATTTTTTTAATAGGTAATATAAAAACTAAATAGCCTATGGCCCATGGAGTCAAAGTGCTAAAACACTTCTTAAAAAAAAATAACACCCCGCTTATCGCTTCTAATAGTGACAGGACAGCTGGCTTATTTTCGCCTATAGAATCGGCATTGCCATTCAGTGGGGGAATGCGGCTAACATTCTTCCACTCTACTCCACTATTCCCCGTAGACATGACTTGACAGTAATAATTAAGTGTATAATTGTTTCGTACATGTAATATATTAAAGTAACTGCCTCCGTGGTGTAGTGGCTAGCATGTACGGCTGCACACCCGGAGGTCCTGGGTTCGAGTCCCGGGTCGGGCCAAGTTTAGTTATTGAGCCTTTCTGTATAGTAAAGTCTCAGTAACAGCCCGGAGTCGATAAGTTGGCGGTGTTTCACCCCCGTGCCTCGGAGAGCACGTAAAGCCGTCGGTCCTGCGCCGACACTCTCACCGGTCGCGTCGAGTGGTCGTCCCACCGGAGTATGAGAGTGATAGGAATAGAGAGTGCACTTGTGTCTGCGCGTACACTTGTGCACTATAATATCTCCTGCGCAGTTGGCTAGTCTCAATGAGATTGGCCGCCGTGGCCGGAATCGGTCGGGAGAACAACATATTAAAGTATATTTGTAATCCTTTATTGTAAATTAAATAGTTATAAACTAAACACCATAAGATACAAAAACGACATAAAAACAAAAAAATAGATAAAACAAAGTGGACTCACCTTCCACGTTCAACTGTATAGAATACGATTCAGCAGTGCCCACGCCATTACTGACTTCACAAGTGTAAGTTCCCTGGTCCTCGTACCCAGTGCGCTTTATCACCAACGTCTTCCCATAGTTATCTTGCGTGACCCGCTGCGAGGATATTATCGGCGATCCGTCCTTCAACCACACCACTTGAGGCAACGGCCTGATGGAATAATAGAGAACTCTTTAGAAAAGCACCGTAATTACTTTATACATATACTTAATTTTCATTTTTAAACACTTAAAAATGTTATTTTGTTCTACTTTAACCATACATTGTGTATTTTCATCACAAAAGGATTCTAACATATATAATACACACTTATATAAGAACCCTCATAAATTGTTATACCGAGGAAAAATATGTCAAGCAGCTCCTTAAAATACATAATACATTTTATCATCCCACTGACATAGTTCACTAATCAAAAAGATGAAAATGACTGAAATCCTTCATATTTACTCTAATTAGGATTCCTGTACAGGCTGAAAACCTATGAAACAATACAACAGCCAATAACGCGTATCCTATATATTGTATTATTTCATAATACAAAAGCATTAGTCCTAGCTACAATATTAATTTACTACTGTTGAGTTTCTCGCCGGTTCTTCTAATCAGTACTGCCTTTCCAAGGCGGTGGTAAATTCCTCATAGACTGACTGTATTGACGTTTAATTTATATTTAAAATGTAAAATTGACGATTCAAGAGTGCTTGTAAAAGTCTATTCGAATAAAGTAAATTTTGATTTGATTCAATATAATCTGAAATTACAATGACGTAATAAGGTAGGTACATTACCCTCACGTACGTTTGTTAATATGGCAAACTCTAAGTTCAACAACCTACATTTTATTATAAATAGCACCCTACTACGATCTCGCTTGTAGTTTATTGCAGCGTCATCGAAATGAAGTCAATATGTTCTAGTGCCTATAATTTTTATCATTGAAAAACACAATTTTCTAGAACATTTAAAATAAATAATGAAAAACCAGACGCGATAATAGAAATAACAATAGGACGTGGTCCAGATTGTGTTATCCAAGGTTCTCAGGCCACAGGAATACATGATTGATTGCATTAAAAATAATAATACAGTCAGTTATTAATGACGCATTCTGCTAGCGCCAGTAGTTAGTTGATTCATTGAACTCTGTACTAATAAGATCTGCATTGCAAATATTCAGGACAAGTACTCTAAAAGGCGACCTATTTGGCAAACGCGTCTCTATAATAAAGCCAAGCGAATTGCTGAAAAATGCATTATAATGTCATTACCCTGATTTCCTAAAGTAGTTCAAGTATTATGTTACAACGTCCGAATAAGATTCATGTATCCTTTGTGAAATATTAGTAGCTAGGAAAGATTTGTTGAATTTTAAATACATCTTTACTTAAAGTTAGCTATCAGATAGTCTAATTTGCTTCAGTTTTTTTTAATTTAAGCAATTTATCTATAGCAAAGGAAATACACGTCTTGTATACATAACTACGCCATAATTTAACAACATGCGGGTATCAATCTTCATCAAATAAAAGAAATTTATCGAATTATAAGATACTTACGTCCCGCCATAAATACAGTAGAGCTCCACTTTCTTGCCTCTCCATGCTTTCTCAACCCTCCTCGACGTATATTGTTTCGTTGGTGCGTGCTTATTCAAAGCTGCAGAAGATCCGGTCTGTTGTACCATCAAATACACTTTATTGCCTAGTTTATATTCGTTTCGGAATACCGATTTGGCTGCACAAGTGTACGCGTAGTCGACACTTGCGTCGAATCGAGTTACGTTCGAGAACCAGAGGTTGCCCTCAGGGTCCAATGTCATGCGGGAATTGTTTATCGTCTTGAGCTGTCCCTGTTCGCCTTGTAACATCCAGTACACGTTGGGGCTCGGGTGGCCGTCGGGCGGGGAGCAGGTGAGTTTGAAGGGTTCCCCCTCCTGCGCCGTGATCGCTACTTGGGAGCCATCGGTCTCTTTGAAGGAGTTCAACTCCGCTTTTCGTACAAAGACCGAATTCGAGGTGGCTGTTCCCCATTCGTTGTATGCGAAACATTGGTACTGGCCGAGATCCTCGTCGCGCGGCTTGCTCACCACGAGAGTACCGCGACCTGGTTGCTGTGAGATTCGATTATCGTAGCTCGTGTATTCGAAGGGCTTGCCGTTCTTGATCCATCTGTACCTGTGGAACAAAAATAACCGGTTACATATGATGTAATGGGACAGACAATTTACTAAAATTGACCGTGAGGTTGCGCACTCGAAACAAACCTGATTCCCATTTCATTATATCATAGCTGTTGTTCAAATAGTTTCATGCAATTGATTACAAACCATGTTTTTTTATGAAGCATTGTTCAACAGACCACGACAGTAAATATTTAGGTTAAATAAATACAATTATACTAAAAAACAGTACAAATAGAAAACCTATCACTAGCAGATCTAATATTTTTTATAAATTAACTCTTAGTATTAGGTATGTGTAACTTTTTTTCTAGGTCTGTAATGTCGTTAGCTTAGAACAAAGGATCATTACAATGAAATGTTTTGAATCTTCACAATATTTGGCATTTCAATAGATTTAAAATCATTTAATTACTCTTTATTGAATTAATATTCATAGTATTCAAATATATGTACAAATGTATAGGGAATAGTCAAACTAATAAAATTTAATTCATTAAAAATCTACATATATACATAATATTACAACCTTGACTCTATCCATACAACTGCTTAGAAATATATTTCTTAAAATATGATTTAATCAGTGGTGACCCCATAGTGGCGTACGACTTTGATATGAGTAAATAAAACAATGAACGGTGACATAATATTTCCGATGTCTACCTCTTGAGATGGCTGCGCTGAGTCAAGAGGACTGATTCATGAATAATTTATTAGGACTTAGGACGCACAGTACGAACTTATCGTGCCGCATATGGACGCTTTGTCTTATGGCAAAAAGTTCAAAAGTTTTAACGTTCAAATTGAATAACGGCTTTTTCTAAGAAAGAAACGAGTTTTCATTACAAAAATATCTAATTCTTATTCATAGCTGAATCATTATGATGAGTATTGCTTATTTATGTTTCTTGATTTATTTTGATTTTTGGTTCCCGACGTTTCGGATGCTTTACAGCAATCATGATCACGGGAGAGACTGAGGTGTTAGATGTCTCGAAGGTAATAGTTGTTACAGACAGCCTACCCACAAATAACAAAATGAAAAATTGTACCAAGTATCTTACAATATTTTATAACTTTTAACATTTTTATAATTTTAGTTAGTTTTATTATAATTGAATATGGAATATTATTTATTTAATTTTTGCTATTATCATTATAATTATTACAATTTTAAAAATATTAATTAGTAATCTATATTTAGTGTTGCCATTATTATATTTATAACCATAAAGAAAAATATAAAATATAGTATTAATTATTTAAGCCATATAATTGTTTTATGTGTAATTTAAAAAAGTTAAAATTAATTAAGGATAATAATTTTAATTTAGTTTGCTATTATTTAAAAAGACAATTTACTAAGCAACACTATTACTATATACTTTTACAAATGAAAAATATTAATCTGACATGCTATCATTTTGATCCACACAGTAAGAACTTACTACATCTACCTGGCTGTTATGTTTAGATTTATTATTTGATTTTATTCCGCCTGCTGCGCATCTTTTTATTGTTATGTATTTCACTTCTTTATTTATTTTCTTGTGTGGTGTGCAATAAAGTGTTCATTATTATTATTATTATTATTTATTATATTAATAACAGGATCCCATGACGATGGTAGTACCCAGCCATCTTCCCTATTGAAATTTAGATGTTTTTTAATTTAAAGCATTCGAAACGTCGGGAGCCAAAAATCAACATAAATCCGCGAAATAATCCGAAAAGATAGTTTTATTTAGGTATGAACTTTTACAGTTTAATCGCATAAGCGTATATGACATTAACATATATGTAGGTATATTATATCATCGCCATTCACGATCTAACCAACTCATACAAGTTATCTATCATATCCACAGCTGACATTATAGATCTATTTTTAACTTTCTATATAAAATAGCTTGAATAATATCTGTATACATCTATATATAGTTGATTTATATACACATATATATATATATATATATATATATATATATATATATATATATATATATATATATATATATATATATATATATATATATGGGAATTACAATCAAACAAGTGTTTGTCTAGGGACTATAGCAATATATGGATACAGTGTTGCAATTTTATCCTCCCTTCGAATTGGGATTGTCTTCCACTCAACTGAACTCGTTACGGAGAAGTATGTGCAAATAGGCCTTCTGTGAGGGGAGCTAACTATCACGAAGAACTCTCAAGCGAAGGAGGCTTTTCATCTTTGGGCGCGGTATAACGATTCTTCGGTGAATCTTCCAAATCATGAATTTCTAAGTTAGAAGGGGATTTGGAGTTTGTTTTGTAAAATAAACTATGGACACATTTCATTTTTAGATGAAAATGTCCCCTGTTTTAATTAAAATATTTATGCAATATCAACAATAAACTGTTTTGTTGATACACTCATTCATATACGTCCATACTTATAATATATATGTATACTAGAAGAACCGGCGGCTTCGCTCGCGCTAAAACTACAAAAAATATCTAAAAAGGTGGTTTCATACAAAGTTTCATTCCTTATGTTACTCCCTTATAGAATGAATTTCGAAAAATGCTAAAACACGTATTTATTTAATTTTATTAAAAAGCATTATTACCAAATTTCAAGTAATTCTGATCATAAATATTTTATTGGATTGTATTATTTAGACGTGTTTTCCCGTGAGAATTAGATAATCTCCCGCGGTAAAAAGTAGCCTATGTCACTCTCCAGCCCTCCAACTATCTCCACGCAAAAAATCACGCCAATCCGTCTCTCCGTTTCGACGCGAAAGAAGGACGAACAAACACACATTCACATTTATAATATTAGTATAAAGTATGGAATATGGATGTACATATTACCCTCACTATATACATATTCTTTGAAAAATATCGCTAAGGTAATCTCTATTATTATTAGATAGGAATATTTCAATTAAAACATAAGAAGAAACATTACCTACCACATTTAAATGACCGGCAAGAACGTTCCCAACAAAACAACGCGCCGCAAGCAAAATAATAATTTTAAGATTGTCATCTCATCAGTCGCTGGAAACGGCAAGGCAAAGGATAACATAAACTAATGAAAACGTGTTTATAAATCTCTGCCAAATATTTAATTATAATTATTTCATTAAATGTGTAGTAGAAGAATTCCTCAAATTAATATTATATTAATATTACAAATGCGAAGGTTTGGATGGATGGATGTCTGTCTGTTACTCAATCACGCCAGAACCTGAACGGATCTGGATGAAAGACACAGAAATAGATGATTATAGTCTGGAATAGCAGATAGGTATTGGTTACTTTTTATCATGGAAAAATACTATTCCCGTGGGTTAGATTTGATTTTGTTTTTCACAGAGCAATGGATCGACTACCTATTCCATTCTAACCGTTAAAACGTACCCAGGGACGAACCCGAGCAAAACGAGGGTGAGTCGCTAGTAATTCATCCTATAAGTGAAGGAACGCACGCGTTGCGAGTCTTAATTGCTTTTTATGTTTTTAAATGATGATGTATATAGTGTGTATCTTTTGTTGGAGATACTAAATAAAGAAAAATAAAACAATAAAACAATAAATCATCGATAAAAAACAATTCTACGGTACCTGAATTTAGTTTAAAATATAAGAGAATTAGGTAGAGAATTAGACCAAAATTCTATTAAAGGTGCGCTGGTGCCCCACATTTTCTGAGAACTTGTTGACATATATTTTAAAAGGGTCTTAACACACATACATATATTGTTTTCATTATTCAAATATAATTTATACTAAATAAATTAATTCTTATATAATAGCTTTGTCACACGCGAAGTAAATATGCAAAACCTGATTTAAATTAAACTATCTTTTCGGATTTTTTTTGCGGATTCATTTTGATATTTTGACCGACGTTTCGAATGCTTTACAGCAATCAATATCTCCCGTGATAGTTATTGCTGTAAAGCATTCGAAAAATCGAAATAAATCTTAGAAAAATTCCAAATAGATACTTTTAATTAAAATGTCAAATATTCGCGTAAATCTAAGAGAGTATTAAACAAAAACTGTATTTATGCGAAAATTTTCATTTCATATAAACAGATACATAAAATTCTAGCGTACACACTACACACACCCAGACATTTGGTACTCGTATACTGTAAAATTAGCAAAGCTAGTCACACTCTGTACACGCGGTGCGATGTTTAATTAACTAATGTATGAATTTACGCGTCCCACTAACCTAGAAGGAAAAGTATGGTACAACCTGTGCCGTTATACTCGCCATTTTAAATATGAACGTATTTGGTAAAATAATATAATTTAGGTCTTAAAATGATGCACCTAGGTTCTTTTTTGCCTACATGTATAGAAATATTAATTGTCATATGTTTAATCATGTTAAAACGAAACATTTATAATAGCCGAAAAGACGAGACGAGAATTCGGTTTTTGGAGAACTAAATATAAGGTGAGAAAATAGCGATTGATAATAGAAGAAGCTTCTATACCCTCTCAATATTCTGGTACACCTAATGAAATTTACATTAATTCATGAATTTTAATAATAATTTATTGCATGTATCTCTATACTATCGGAAACTGAAAATGAAAACGAATATTGCAAAGAACAAATAGTAACTAAATAGCCCTCGTGGAAAAATCAATAGCTTGGGTAATTAGAACGGTCAAACTAACAATCTGTTCACCTTTATAATCATACTAGCATTGCCCGCGGCTCCGCCCGCGTTATGATGACCGAAAATCAAATTCTTAGGTTTTACATATTAGTATACTCTTATGTTGCAGTTTTTGTATTTTTTTCTTAGAAATGAGATATTTTCCCGGACAACCAGCTATCACCATACCAAATTTCATCCAAATCCCTCCAGTGTTTTTTCTGTGATGCGGTAACAGACAGACAGACAGACAGACAGACAGACAGACAGACAGACAGACAGACAGACAGACAGACAGACAGACAGACAGACAGACAGACAGACAGACAAAAATCCTAAAAACTATGGATTCGGCCTCTGTATCGATAATAATATTTATTTCAATAAGATTTTCCAAAAAAATATTTAATGTACAGATTTGGCTTAGTTACAATTTTATTTTATTATAAGCAATTCATAACTATTCTGGATCTATTCACGATCGTCCTTCACCTAGGTCATCAGTCCGGTCGCAATGTATACAGTTTGCAACACATGATACAATGCAAGCAAAGGTGCAGGATGCGACCACTTTGTCATCCGCATTCGGAAACGGGGAAGCGATCTAGCGTTATAAGAGCATTCGTTTTCCTCTGCATTATACGTACTTAAAATTGAGTATACGTATGTATTTCTACTTTTTCATCTATCCCTTTAAAAATATTAACAAGATTATCATTGGATCATCTTAACTGATTGAAATGAAAAGCCAAGTCTGAAGACTTCTTGTTTCATTCAAAGCAATAGTACTCCAAAAGGATTTCAAATCTTGAACTATTTTTTGAGTGAAGCATGATTAAATGGAGAGATGGTTAACATATATTTCATACCTGATATGCCTTGATATGATAATATCATTAAAATCGATTAAGCCATTTAGTAAGTATTTACAAGGGAACATAAGATCGGACATACACAAAGATTAAACGTAGAATGCTGACAACAAAAATATCTGATTTTTCTTTTTAGAATTTTATAACATTGTAATAAAAGAAAGACACAAAGAGTTTAACTGTTAATTTATAAAATAAACAGTATCACAATTACTATTAAGATTACTCGCATCCGTTCGCGTCTTAAATATGGTATGCGGTACACAGTATAGTTAGGTGTGCGATAAAATTATATGAGAAGCATATGAATAGCTATATTATTATACTGCCTTCACAACTAAGGTCATCGATACATTTGTCAAGCAAATCATACAAGTGAAATCATGGGACTGGTATTATTAGATCTTGGAAAAAATTGCATATATGGATACCGATATTCGCCTAGATACTGTTTCCAGGAAGAGATCAATACGCGCAGGAACTGTAAGAGGATTAGATTCTGTTTACGTTTCAACTTGCGCGGTCGCACGACCGTCTTTGAGATTGTTCAGTTCTATAGCCATTGATAGTATACGCTATGACAAGATATCAAATAATAATTAAATATCATTTTTATTTGTTACTAGCTTTGTTCAGATGACCAAAAACCAAATTCTTAGGTTTTACATATTAGTATACTCTTACGTTGCAGTTTTTGTATTTTTTTCTCAGAAATGAGACATTTTCCCGCGGTAAAAAGTATCCTATATGTTGACCCGGATAACCAGCTATCACCATACCAAATTTCATCAAAATCCCTCTAGTGGTTTACTAATATAAACTAATATGTAAAACCCTAAGAATTTGGTTTTTGGTCATCTGAACGCGGGCGGAGCCGCAGGCAATACTAGTTGACTATACAATTGTCTGATTCGGTTTGATTTAGCTCAAATAAAATCATGTTACAAATATTACAAACTCGATTTTGAACCTAAAATTTTAACAAACTTTAACGTATTTCTACTAATTTCAAAAAAAAAACACTATTTAATAATTATTCCATGAAAAATTGTCGTCGATATATATTTATAGCATCGCAAACCAGTGGTTGAGAAGGCTAGGTATGAAATTCAAGCCTTTCCAAGTTATAAGTCCCTAGGAAGCGAGGGATGCTCTAAAGTCTAAAGTAATATGGCGGAGTGAAAGCTTACGTTGGATGGAAACTGCCATGAAAGTGCACTTTGAGAATAAATATTTTTTAAGGTAAAACTTTTGCTACGATTATTATAAAAATATAATGATTCTGATCTTATTTGAAGCTAATGATCTTAATTACACATCTCTTAAGAGTGCAATTTCAATAAACCAAAAAAGTATTTATTGTTATCATAATTAAAAATACCTTTATTTTATGAGCTATAACAATGTAAGTCAATGTATTAGTCCAATCTAGGTGATATCAGGCATTAATCTATATAAATAATAATGAATGTTCGTCTATTTGTCCTCTATACGTTCCTAAACCATTGACCCAATTGCGATGAAACTCTGGTGGTTATTCTGTATACGCCTGCGAGAATTCCTGGTCCAAAAAAAAGATTTTTTCTAGTATTTTATATATTAAAAAGTCAGCTTAGATTCCCTAACAATGTCTAAGATACATTATTTATTTCACAACTCTGTAGAGGCTTTCTATTCCTAAGAAAGTAATTGTAGCGTAATCCAATGCAGCAGTAATGAGCACCGAGTGAAAATAAGATCTTTCCGGCTAGACTAGGCCGCGAACGTACCAACCAAGCTTTCGTTTCATTATAATCCTGTTAATAAATTTTATTTCACAGGTACTCTACTTTGCATAATAATATTATTATATAGCTAGCTAATCTATACATATGATAAAATTGTAATTAAGCCGAATCTGTACATTAAATATTTTTTGGTAAATGTTATTGAAATAAACATTATTATCGATACAGAGGTCGAATCTATAGTTTTTAGAATTTTTGTCTGTCTGTCTGCCTGTTACCGCATCACAGAAAAACCACTGGACGAATTTTGATGAAATTTGGTATGGTGGTAGCTGGTTATCCGGGTCAACATATATGATTCTTTTTTCCGCGGGAAAATGTTTCATTTCTGAGAAAAAATACAAAAACTGCAATTTAAGAGTACATGTAAAACTATGTATACTAATATTTAAAATCTAAAAATTTGGTTTTTGGTCACCTGAACGGAGGCGGAGCCGCAGGCAGGCAATGCTAGTATTATTATATAGCTAGCTTATGTCTGACGGTTTTCACCATAGATTTCGTATAAAAATCTAAATCTTAAATAATGTTATTTTTCATATACAATTTTTCAGTACATTCAAAATTTAGTGTTGGATTATAATTATTTCATTACAACACAGAATTAAGAATTTAACTATTTATCTATCTATACCTACATATAAAATTTTGAGTCGAATCTGTACATTAAATATTTTTTAGATAATCTTATTGAAAAATTCATTTAGTACAATAGTCATTCGATACAGAAGCCGAATCTATAGTTTATAGAATTTTTGTGTCTGTCTGGGAACGAATCACGAGAAAACTACTGGACAGATTGTGATAAAATTTGGTATGATGATAGCTGGTTATTCGGGTCAACATATAGGATAATTTTTACTGCGGGAAAATATCTCATCTCTGAGAAATCTATATTAAGCGATAAAACGTAACTAGGGGCAAACTCGAGGGGAGCGAGGGTGAGTCGCTTGTTACTTATAAATATGTACTCTTTTTTTCTTTTATCTTCATATCTAAATAGCGACAAACACTCATACATCCTTATTTTTTTTTCAATATGTTATGTTTAGTGTTAACTTAATTTTAACATATTCCTACAGAAGTTGGTTCCGGCCTGGTAAAGATGAAAGCGCGACATTAAATATTTTATTTATTCACATATTGACAGTTACACAGCAGTACGTGTACAACAGCAGTTACAGTTATAATTTCCAAAAGAAAAACAAACGATAGAGTAGTAGTGTCGGATGATATTAAGTCGGAATAAACAAATGCCCGTACAAAATTAAATTCCATCTATATAGATAAATAAAATATACGGCATATACGGTACTTATAAAAAAACACACACGATTTTTAAAATTTTTGTCCGTTTCTGTCCGTTTGTTTCGGCTAACCTCCGAAACGACTGGACTGATTTTGACGGAACTCGACTGGCAGATAACTGATATACAATAAAGACTTTATTTTGAATATTTCCCCCGCTAATAACAAAAACTAACCAAATAGTTTCAAATTTATAATGTTTAGTTCAAAACTATCGTTATTGTTTAACTTTTCGTAAAATACGTAATGGCAGAAAGAATATAGACGGTACCTAGTTAGGTATGTCTATGTACATAATTTTAATTCATGTTTGTACATTTTAAGAAATAGGATCATCGAAAGCTACGAATAAATAGACTTATTATTTATTCGTACATCGGAAGTGATATCCATACTTTAATATTATAGATGTGAAAGTGAGTTTGTTTGTTTGTTTTTCTTTCACGTCGAAACGAAGTGACAGATTGATGTAATTTCTTGTGTGGAGTTAGTTAGAGGGCTGGAGAGTGACATAGGCTACTTTTTATCGCGGGAGCAGGGAGGGGAATATAAGCCAAAAAAAAAATTTATGATCAGAATTACTTAAAACTTGGTATTAATACTATTCAATACAATTTACAAAATTACGTGTTTTAGCATTTCTCGAAATTCATCCCATAAGGGGGTAAAATAGGGTATGAAAGTTTGTATGAAACCTACTTTTTTAGAGGTTTTCTGTAGTTTTAGCGCGAGCGACGCTGCGGGTTCTGTTAGTTTATTATAAATAGGCAAAGACAAAACAATTCAGTACATTTTTCTCCTCTGTTTGTTTTTTTTTGTTTAATAGCTATTAACGAGCTTTAATATTATCAATAAAAATATTTGAAAATAGATTTTTTTTTATAAATAGATAAATTAGATTCATAAATGACTGCCTCTTCAATTATCATATAATCGTATTTCGACCACCGGCCGAACGCCGGTATCACGAAACCAGTAAACAAGTGCATTGTGACCAATGAAACTGACATCAGAATGTAGCACTTGTATTAAATATTTTATATGTGGGGTCATATCTCCCTGACCTTTACAGCGGACGGTGTCATGTTCTGACATCATAGCTCTCGTCATCTTTGTCGAGGTCCTCGTCAATATTAATAATACAATTATTAAATAATATAAAGCCAATAAAATTCTGATTTATGCACGTACAATAAAATAGATTGGAATAGTAATTTCTATGTATGGCTTTCAGAAAATATAGCCACATTATACTTCGTTTTCAGCCTCTAATATCACACTTTATTTATCTATTTAATAATAACATCAGTACTTACAGACAGAGAATGAAATTATCAAGATAAATATGTCTATTGATAATTATCAGAATTACACCACCTTACTACAAACAGACCAATTATAATTTAATACAAAATTACAAAACCAAATAAAGTATACAAATATTATAAATGTGAAGTTATTGCTTGTATTTTTATTGTTTAAATGTACGCAGACGCCTTTAATCTCTGGATCTACCAATCAGATTTGAACATTTCTTTTTGCATGTTAAAGCTTATAGCTTATCCGACGTTGTGCAACAACTCCCAGAGCATAAAAGTAATTGTACATAAAAAAAACTACACGAGCGTAGCCGCAGGCGTAAGCTATATAATTAACAAAAAAAATAATTTTTTTTCTTCACGTAACGCCTATAAAATATTTGCATAATGTAATATAACTATTACACAATTTAAATCTTTAATACATTTATTTATGACTAGCGTCTCATCCGCGCTACGCTCGTGTTCATCCCCAGCTACGTTTTAACGTTTAGTATAAGATTTTTCAGAGATGAAATACTTTTCCGCAGTTAAAAGTATCGTATATGTTGACCCGGATAACAAGCTATAATCGTACCAAATTTCATCAAAATCTCTCCAATGGTTTTTCTATGATGCGGTCACAGACAGACAGACAGACAGACAAAATTCTAAAAAACTATAGATTCGGCCTCTGTATCGATAACAATGACTATTTAAATAAAATTTTCCAAAAAATTCTACTTAGAATTTTATTATATGTATAGATTGATATCTATCTTAATCACTGCTGACATGCGAGGAATGAAGATATAGTACTAGGAGTAATCTGAGGCACTATTAAGTTCACGATCGCACAATCTCTTGGCAGGCGGCCGACATTCAGGCTCAAACTCGATGTTCTCAATAGCATTGCATTGCAACTACATACGATAGATCTAGTGTCTCTTATATGTGATAAATCTATTGATTCTGAAAGAAATCTATTCAGAGTCTGGAATGAATGAAAACTTCATGTAACATATTTGCTTGTGAGACGGATAGTTTGAAGTTTTTTATTATTGAGTGCTATGTTTCAAAAGATATCTTGTCTTTTCATAGGGAAGACCATGATTGCTGTAAAGCATTCGAAAAGTCGGGAGCCAAAAATAATAAAAAACATGTTGGGACATTAACACACAGCACCATTTAGTTCCATGGTAAGCTACGAGTCTTGTGTTATGGATACCAGATAGTTAATACACTACACATACATATATAATTTTAAATACATACATATTATAAATATAGACACCCATAACTGGAGTACAAACATTCGTGCTCATCACACAAATGAATGCCCTCAGCGGGACTCGAACCCGCGACCGCTGGCATAGCAAGTAGGGTCACTACAAACTGATCCAAACCTGTCGTCAAATAAATCAAAATAAACACGATAAAAATCCGAAAAATTAGTTTCGTTTAAAATGTCAAATATTCGCGTAAACCTAAGACAGTATTCAAAAGATGTTTTTCAAATCAGTCAAAGACCTCTGAACACATATTACTAAGAAAATCTTACGAAGTATCGTATTGTGCAATTAAATTAAAAACAGACATAATAAATGCAGCTTCACTTACTCAAACAAAGGGATCAACCGATATCATTTCAACTAATAAAACTCAGTACGTGCACAATCTATGACCAAATAAGTATTGCGCCTGTACCGAATAACGATTTTGCATTAAACGCTTCTCGGAATATGACCTGCAATGAATGAGGTCATCGGTGTTCGTGCTTTTACCACCATGTGACTGTAGGTGTTCATAATTGACAATCCATACTAATAATATAAATGTGAACGTTTGTGAGGATGGATGGATGGATGTTTGTTTCTCTTTCACGCCAGAACGGCAAAACGGATCTGGATGAAATTTGGCACAGAGATAGATTATAGTCTGGAATAGCACATGGGCTACTTTTTATCCCGGAAAATGTATGATTCCCGTAGAATAGATTTGTTTTTTGCTAGGGACAAACCCGAAGCGAAACGAGGGTGAGTCACTGCTACTGTAGTACATATTTGGTTTAAGGCTGTGGTAGCCCAACGGTAAAGCGCCCGCTTGGGAAACCGAGTGAAGCGAGTTCACATGCCAAGTCTCGCATATCTGACATTTTCATGTGCGAACCATTTCCAATATGATTACCACTTGTCTAACGAAGAAGGTAAACATCGTGAAGAAACCTGAATGTCGGAGAGAAACTAACAAGACTTCAAAAGAAATATGAAGTCAGCCAAACTGCACTTGGCCAGCGTGATGGACTATAGCCTGATCCTCTTCGTATTGAAAAGGGCTGAGTACAAATACATATATTTGTACCATATATTCCTTGCAATCAAGTTAAAGACATCAATTTTGATCATTAAAAACGAATGTACTCAATGAAATTCGAAATACTCTCTACAAAACCCAAATAAAGTAATTTCAAATTACAAGAGCCCTTTTTTCATCAACGTCATAATAATTGCAATAAATAACGACAATACGAGTATATAGAGAAAACTAACTAACTAGAAGAAACTGCGTGCGTGACGGTAACAAATGCCGTGCTACGACTGAATCAGTACCAGGCCGGTACAGGAATCTTTATGGTCAATTAAAATGTTCGATGTGTAAGGGTCATGCCACGGTGGCCGCGTTTGTTTTCATTAGCTCAATATTCATTATAGAATATTTTTAATTAATTTTATACTAGCGTGTAGCCCTTAAACTAACTTCTATCTTCCAAAATTTTAAAGCTTCATACAAATTTTCATTTGAGTCGTTTGACTGAGTTTGTAGTGTACTTACTGTGCCCGCGATCGCGGGTTCGAGTCCCGCTGGGGGTAAGTGTGATGAGCACGAATGTTTGTCCTCCAGTCATGGGTGTTTATATTTATAATATGGATGTATTTAAAGTTATATATTGGTAGTGTATAAACTATCTGCTATCCATAACACAAGTCTCATAGCTGACCATGGAACTAGATGGTGCTGTGTGTTAATGTCTCAAAATATTTATTTATATATAAACATTTCTTTAAATCAGTCAAGAGTCAATAACACATACAATTTATACACGTCGTATATAAATAAAAGCATTCCTACTTCAAGATAATTAACAAATAAAAGTAAAAGTACAATAACCATCAATACTAATCAGCCATCAGTAGACTTATGTACGTCCGATCCCAATTACTACGACGAATCAGGATGAATACGTGATAGTGAGAGGGTGGAAATACGTGGATTGCATTCAAAATTACAGAATTTAATATTGAGTATATGCAGATGGAATTCCAATATCATGTTCCTTCAAGCTTAAAGTAGATGCATCGTGAAATGTATTACATTCTATCGACTACAACTCCCAAGAGCATGCATTTATTATGAACTATCGAGATATTTTTCACTTTAGATGGCAGTAACATCCTAGAAAAGTTCGCTGAACTTTCGCAAGCATAGAGGATACCAATATAGAATATGGCAAATATTGAATAGTAAAATTATATTAGACTAGCAATGCCCGCGGCTCCGCCCGCGTTCAGATGACTAAAAACAAAATTCTTAGGTTTTACATATTAGTATACTCTTACCTTGTAGTTTTTGTATTTTTTCTCAGAAACGAGATATTTTCCCGCGGCAAAAAGACAAACAAACAAAAATTCTAAAAACTATAGATCGGACTCTGTATCCTATATGTTGACGCGGATATCCAGCTATCATCATACCAAATTATATCAAAATCTGTCTAGTGGTTTTCTCGTGATGCAGTAACATACATACATACATACATACAGACGGACGGACGGACGGATATTTAATGTACAGATTCGACTTAGTTACAATTTTATTATATGTATTAATAGATAAGCGATAGGCCAATAAATCTCGTGGATATATCAGAAAAAAGCTTTCTTATTAAAAATTATTACATGAGAAACGAAGGGTATGATTCGCATATCACTTAGGAAAAGCCCACCTATGAAGTTGTAATAATTGAAGTCTGGCTTTAAAAGAAAAAATAATTGCGTTGCTTGTCTCAAAACATAACAAAATACATAGCCCCATATATATTATATATTACATAATAAGTATAATTAGAAAGTTTATCAAGTGTAAGCGTCCATTTTATACAGCTTTCAGTATCATCCCTATGTATTTTAGTCGAGCGACTCATTTAATTAAACATTGCGCAGACTGCAGCAGGTACTGGGCCCAAGGGAGTTTTATGTCGACGGAAGCGTGTGTTGCAATATCGCGTAAAACGTTCCATTCTAGACCTTTTTATTAATGTTGCGGTTTTAATATACCACTGTATATATTTGTTTTTGCTGCGTACTGTCTCTTTTTGTTTGGAAAATATTATTATAGTGACTGCTTGTGTTTGTCCGTCAAACAACTACAGTCTAAAACAAATATACGAGCTTAGTTGTTTTATTTAGGTATTTAGCTTTCAGCCACAGGTTCTCAGACGCAAAAAATTTGCGAAATTAACATAGCAAAAGATGAAAATCTTGTTAATTTCGCAATTTTTTTGCGTCTGACGACCTGTGGCCAGCCGATACAAAGCAAGGCACACCGACTTCGAAAATATTTGATTAGGTATGTATAGTAAATAAAAACTACCAATTAGTTATTTTTTTACTTTTTAGTGCTTTTTTTGAAGTCGGTTTTTATTTTTTTGTTAACAAGTTTTTATTTCTTCTATTTTAAAATCAAAGCTTTATTTCTAAGTTTTATACACATACATACCTATATATATATATATATATATATATATATATATATATATATATATATATATATATATATTATATATATATATATATATATATATTAAGGTATACAACTTTGCTCCCGCCGTTTTTTTAAAGATGGCGCTAGCGACAATTAGACGTCGAGTGCATACATGATGGACGACTTAAAATACTCTTTAGTATCTTGTAATCATATCCTGAATGCAACAGTAGTTGATTTGTGTTTACATCATATAGTTATTTTCGAATAAAAATGTCAACTTATGAGCCGAATTGTCGTCATTTGCGGGAAGTATCAATTTATTTTTCTTATATTAAAAAATCTGTGGCTGAGGCTCACCGAATGCTCTCAGACGCTTATGGTGAAGTTCCTATGAGTGAAAGAACATGTTGTGAGTGGTTTCAATGCTTCAAGAGCGGTGATTTTTGCTTAGAAAACCGGCATAGTGGTGGAAGATCATAAGTTTTTGAAGATGAAGAATTAGACCATTTGCTCAATGAAGACTCTTGTCAAAGTCAAGAGGAGTTGGCAAGATCATTGCAAGTGAGCCAAAAGACAGTTTCAAGACGCCTAAACAATCTGGAAATGATCCAGAAGCAAGGATATTGGGTGCCATACGAGTTGAAGCCTAGAGATGTTGAACAACGTTTCTGTACTTGTGAACTTCTGCTTGAAAGACTAAAACGGAAACGATTTTTGCATCGCATTGTGACTGGTGACGAAAAATGGGTTTGTACGATAACCCCAAGCGCCGAAAATCATGGGAATATCCCGACCAAGCTTCTGCGATAAAGGCTAAACCAAATGTTCACGGCTTCAAGGTCATGCTCTGTGTTTAGTGGGACCAGCTAGGTGTAATATATTATAAGCTGTTAAAACCATCTCAAACAATCACAGGAGATCTTTATCGAACGTAATTAATGCGTTTGAGCCGAGCATTGAAAGAAAAACGGCCGCAATCCTTTGAAAAACATGATAAAGTACTTTTGCAACATGACAATGCTCGACCTCGTGTTGTAAAAGTTTTCAAAACATACTTAAAGAAGTTGAAATAGGAAGTCTTACCCCACCCGCCGTATTCTGCAGACGTTGCTCCCTCTGACAATCATCTATTCCGATCCAAGGCACACGGCCTGACGGTCTAGTACTTTCAGTCTTATAAAGAAGTCCAAAATTGGATCAATTCATGGATCGCTTCAAAAGATGACCAGTTTTTTTCAACACGGGATCCGATTGTTGCCAGAAAGGTGAGCAAAAGTAGTGGAAAACAATGGACGATACTTTGAAACATATATGTATAATAAGTTTTTTTACAATAAAGCTTTGAATTTTGAAAAAAAAACGGCGGAAGCAAAGTTGTATACCTAATAGATAAAATATATTTGTCCACTTTATGAAAGTAAAATGTGTTTTAATGCCATTGTTAATGAAAACTCTTTCGGTAAATCAACAATTTGGACCAATAAGCTGGGACGGCGATTAGTGAACCTAACGAGAGTTGAAATACGTTAATTGAAGTTGGAGAAGATTTGCAACTTAGTCGAAATGAAAATCAATTCAAGCAGAGTAAGTTTAGCTCCCGCTAAAAATAACACTTCTAGCCATTTCAATTTATAACTTAAAACGTTAACATTAGAGATTTACATAAGAACTTTTGAGTCGGCATTTCAATCATTTGGCCCACAGTTAAGAAAACGATGCCGACCTTTTAAGTGAATGAATTGATTCATAACTGAGCAAACTTTGGAAAATCAAACTGAATATTTGCCAATTATTAGCAAAAATATCTTTTCACATTTTATATTTCCGAATGTCTCACATAATTGATAATAATTCACTATTATCAATTATGTGAGACATTCGGATAATATTAAACTCAACCCTCTTTAACCCCCAACATCCTACAGTTTGACCATTAAAATAGTTCGTGAATACAAACTAGTACCATAAAAATTCCATAGCGCAAAGGGAATTTCGGTTGACAAATTGAAAGCCACAATTTCTGAATAAGGAAGTGCAACAAAGGAGCGCAACGCACCGCAATACTCGTCGCCCTCACCAAAACTTTTGTAACAAACCATTGTGCGGTAGTTTTTGTAACTTTGCCATGACAATTTTTTACGTACAAAAAGGTTCCTATTAGTATTAAGTTCAAATTTATTGTTAAATATTAAATTTTAAATGTTGTTAGATAATACATATTAAACTATGGACCTGTGTCTGAATGAAAATTAAATAAATATAAAATAAAAGAACAAAAAAAGACATCTATAGCTTTCATTTAATACAGTTCTACCATTAAACAAATATTTTATTTAGTGAATCATATGCCTATTATTATATATCTCAACTGCCTCGGTGGTGTAGTGGCTAGCATGTACGGCTGCACACCCGGAAGTCCTGGGTTCGAGTCCCGGGTCGGGCCAAGTTTAGTTATTGAGTCTTCCTGTATAGTAAGTCTCAGTAACAGCCCGGAGTTGGGAAGTTGGCGGTGTTTCACCCCCGTGCCTCGGAGAGCACGTAAAGCCGTCGGTCCTGCGCCTTAACTCTCACCGGTCGTGTCGAGTGGTCGTCCCACCGGAGTATGAAAGTGATAGGAATAGAGAGTGCACTTGTGTCTGCGCGTACACTTGTGCACTATAATATCTCCTGCGCAGTTGGCTAATCTCATTGAGATTGGCCGCCGTAGCCGGAATCGGCTAGGAGAACATCATCATCATCATTATATATGAATATAATTTCATAGATACTGTGGCAGAGTATTTTATACTTTTATACATACACAGATCACGAAGTAATCCTTACTAAAGAATATAATTCATTCGACATAAAAGCTAGCTGCTGCATGTTCAGTAGTAATATCTCAAAACCAAATAAATCCTTGCGTTCGTAACGCGAGATTCCTTCGAGGTAAAACATCGCAAATTACAAAGTTTTACAAATGCCTAAAACGACGTACGGAATATGTACGCGTGCGACGCTGTTATGGCTTAAAAATGCGAGAGATAATGAGGACACCACGTTATGTTTTTTAGTTTGCTTTGATGAAGGAGAAAGATGTCTGTCGGTCTTAGAATATTCAGTGAGCACTATTTAAAAAGTAAAACATAAGCATAGTGGAAAAAATCATATTTTTTGCCAACTGCCTTTGTGCTTACATAGTGCACGATTAAATCGGCACACAGGGAACAGCAGGATAAGGCTCTTGTTACGAGTGGAGCGTTTGCGCGAGTTATCCTGCACAGCGCTTGAAATGTTAATTAAGCACTTAAATTTTTTAATTCCCAGCTATTCTAGTGCTGGCCTCGTTTAAAACTAACATCCTTTAATACTATGCTCTCCGTTGTTACAAATTTGTTGTTACAGTTTTTACAACTGTGAAGCCCACTTTCTTAATCTACACATATAATAAATATGTAACTAAGCCGAATCTGTGTATTAAATATTTTCTGGAAAATCTTATTGAAATAGACATTATTATCGACACAGAGGCCGAATCTATAGTTTTTAGAATTTTTATCTGTCTGTTACCGCATCACAGAAAAACCACTGGAGGGTTTTTAATGAAACTTGGTATGGTGATAGCTGGTTATCCTGGTCAACATATAGGATACTTTTTACCTCGGGAAAATATCTCATTTCTGAGAAAAAATGCAAAAACTGCATTGTAAGAGTATAATAATATGTAAAACATAAGAATTTGCTATTTGGCCATCTGAACGCGGGCGGAGCCACGGACATTGCTAGTAAATTCATAATCCTAATCATTTTAATAAAAAAAAAACCAAACGCATAAACTACCAACACAACAATAGAAACCAATAATAAAATTCGTTTCACGGGAACACTCACGTGAGTGGAGTTATTGTTGAGTCTCGTTCAGCGTAGAGTTATACACGTACTTAAATAAAAGCCGCTTCAGAAATCGTTAAAAAGTTTGCCCTCATTCCTCACATCCTGGGAAATAACGACGCTCTTAACCGATCATATAGTTGTTACGCTTCAGGAAGTTTACGAGTTCTGATGATTGATCCGAAATTGTATGAAAAACTGGAACGCGCACCACTCATGCTATTGAAGCTCAGTCTGGCTCTGCTATCGATTTAAATATGTAGTGTATGCGCTGTATGCCTGAATATAATTTTTATTTTAGGCATTTCCAGAAATAGGTTTCTAATATTTATATAACACTAATGTATGTTATATAAATCATGTATTCCATATTAAGGACTAGTATATTCATCGAAATCTTATAATATTAAATTCATGTATATCTATACTTAATATTATAAAGACGTAAAGTTTGTGAGTTTGTGACGTTGTAGGGGGTAATCTCTGGATCTACTGAATCGATTTAGATGAAATTTGGTAACAAGATAGTTTGAGACCCTAGGAAGGACATAGGATATTTTTTATCCATGAAGTCATCCCTTAAAGAGGTGAAAATGGGGATGAAAGTTTGTATGGGGATCAAGCTAGGGACGAACCCGAGCGAAGCGAGGGTGAGTCGCTAGTTATATATAAATTTATTTCATGTATCTTGGAAACGGTTCTAAAGATTTGGATCAAATTTCGTATTTATTATAAGGTTTTGTTTTTTAACTTTATCTATAGCCTTAGGTCTTCTAAAATAACCTAATTAATTATCACGATATTGATAATTGCCGAGCGAAGCTCGGTCTCCCAGGTACTAATAAATACATATTATATCTATACATATAAGAAAATTCTAAACGAGTCGAATCTGTACATTAAATATTTTTTGGAAAATCTTATTGAAATAGTTATTATTATCGATACAGAGGTCGAATTTATAGTTTTTAGAATTTTTGTATGTCTGTCTGGGAACGTATCACGAGAAAACCACTGGACACATTTTGATGAAATTTGGTACGATGATAGCTAGTTATTCGGGTGACCATATAGGATACTTTTGTACTGCGGAAAAAGATCTTATCTCTGAGAAATCTATGCTAACCGTTAAAATGTATCTAATACGAACTCGTGCGGAGTGAGGGTGAGTCGCTAGTAATAATATATAAATATATAATAAATAATAGGAATAAACATAAAAACATCACGTCAATCATAAAATTCCTTATTTTATTGAAATTTGAAGTCGGTCAATCTAACTGCACAAGAGATGCATAAACGTGTGTCACACAATTATTTTGATACATATGAGTTAATTTCTGGTTAATTTTACAATAACATGATACAAGATAATATAATTTAAAGCCGACAACGGCTATTTCTTGAAAGCATGTTACATACATAATAATCGTTGGCTCACTATTACAAAGTTCTATGTTAATTTTAATAAAGTTTAGTAATTTTTGCAGAGAACTTCGTTATTTTGTTATCGTAAAAAAAACAACATAGAACTATGTAAAATTGAATATTTCGTAGTTATAGTGCCGCTATCTAGTGGTTTGTTTTTGCAAAACTGTAGCTAATGACACATAAAACCTTGTAACATTAATAACTAAATAAGTACTAAAATTGTAACATAGAACCTTGTAATTGTGAGCCAACGAATTATGTTTATGTTTAAATATAAATAATTTCGACACATTAACATATAAACGTAGACAAAAAGCAGTTTTAATTAAATAAGGCAGTGCGATAAAATGTAATTGTATAAGTTTTTCCGAAGCCCTCGAGCGAACTTGTTTACATAACGGTTGGGCTCGAGAAAAACGTTTACACGAGGGTTAAGTTCATCGCCCTTTTTATCAATATAATATATAAATCAGATAACAACGGTGATGTGGAGATTTATTGTTAGAATAAATAAACCAATAGACGTTTTGGTGTTATACATCGAAGTATCCAATAGTGTTATCAGTTCCTATGAATTATTCAACACTTTAGAAAGAGATAATTGAATTAAATTATGCTAAAGATTAGGCGGTCTTTTTGATAAAACTGTAATCTATACCATAAACAACAAGTTATTAACATAGACTAAAGTATCTATTATATATGTATCTAGACAGAGTCCGCCAAAATAAATGTCAAAATCAAAAAAAAGATACATAGAGACGAACATAGAACCTCTACCTTTTCGGAAGTCTAAAATAATATTTTTAACTGACTGATGATTTGCTGTTTAAGCTACTCTCGATTTTATCGTACAGAATACAGGTCGCTTATTTTCTTAACAAAATAGTACCTATAAGTTACGTATGGGTATATAATTTTTGGAAATAATATATGAATTATAAAATTAATACTTACTACAATATAAATTTGTTTTTCATTTTTAAGCATAAATTCTTAAATAGCTATTGCTTTCTTTTTCTGATATTTTTTTCTTTATTATAATACTAGCATTGCCCGTGGTTTCGCCCGCGTTCACATGACCAAAAAAAATTCCTAGGTTATTACATATTAGTATACTCTTACATTGGAGCTTTTGTATTTTTTCTCAGAAATGACATTTTTCCGCGGTAAAAGATATCCTATATGTTGACCCGGATAACCATACCAAATTTCATAAAAATCCCTCTAATAATTTTTCTATGATGCGGTAACAGACAGACACAGACAGACAGACAAAATTTTTAAAAACTATAGATTCGGCCTCTGTATCGATAATAATATTTATTTCAATAAGATTTTCCAAAAAACATCTAATGTACAGATACAGCTTAGTTACAATTTTATTTTATGTATAGAAAATAGCTTAACTATATTTTTTCATTAATATTTATTTACTTATCACTCAATATACTCTATATATATTTATTTTTTTTAATACTATTTTCTAACTTTATTGTTTGGCTTCATGTTCAGTTCTATTTCACTGTCTATATTATTCTTAGCCTGAGTTTAATAATAATGGTAACTAATTCTCGACGAACAAAACCTGTATTATATAACGGGACAAAAGACGTGGACCAAAACGTGTACCAAATAAAAATGTTTACATCATGCAGCAAACGTTAAACTTCAATAGCCCAAAACCAGTCTAGCATCAATCCGAAATGTTATGTCCGGGGGAAATGGCGAGTTGTCGACATAACACCACCGGAAATACAAGTCTGGCAGCGAAATAGGAACCGATTTCCCCGCAATGTTTGGGGAACTAATGGATTTTCGACATCGGACATAAACCTCTAGCTAGCTAGGTTACAGCCAACCTGCTAAGCGAGACGAGCTATCGACCGACTTTAACATTTTATGGCTAACCATCTGATCCAACTGGATTTGGAAGTAGTTCAATGTTTTCTCACGATTTATTGCTTCTTGTAATTTGTTACGGTATCAACATTCAACAACCGATGAATTATATATATATATTCTTATTCGCAAAGTAGAATATTCCTACAAATCTTTATAATAAGGGTTGTCTATATGATGATATATAAATTACGAAATGTACATAATTGAAAATTCGAAAGAAACTGAAAGCTTTTTCTGTAAAAAATTTTCTATGAACTTAAAGCTCTTAAATAAAGCTAAAATCGAGACAGGACGTCTGTTAGGTTAATGAGTTTATGAATAAAACCAATGATTATCTTTCATTATTGAAATATTCGCGACAGTTTAATATTTTTGCTTATATATATATATATATATATATATATATATATTATATATATATATATATATATATATATATATATATATATTTTACCGGGACATCGAGGTTAAAACTTTTATGTCAGCGTGTCAAGAACAAGAATAAAGAGACAATAACAGAACAATACGTACTTGGGCGCCGGCTCGCCTTCCGCCTCGCATTCTATAATAAAAGGCTTGTCCACCTCACCGGGCTGCGCCACTTGGAACAGCAACTCCTCCACCGTCGGCTGCTTGACGATCCGCGGCGGTGACGTCACTGCAAACGAATCACTACATAGTATAAAACAAAGTCGCTTCCCGCTGTCTGTCTGTCTGTCCCTATGTATGCTTAGATCTTCAAAACTACGCAACGGATTTTGATGCGGTTTTCTAATAGGTAGAGTGTTTCAAGCCGAGAAATTCAAAGATTTGTATTTCATACTAACCGTTATAACGTACCCAGGGACGAACCCGAGCGAAGCGAGGTTGAGTCGCTAGTTTTATTATAATTTGCATTGTAAGAGCCTATACACATGACGACTTTTTTACGTCGCCTGCGCATATTTTGAGCTGATAAACTTGAAATATGCACACTACGTTTCTTAAACTCGACGACAACGCGCGTAATATAAAGGTCCATTTGTCTTAGCTTATTGTGCGCTGATCAATTAAAAAAAAAATAGTTTGCGTTCATATCGATACAAACGCGCCTCGAAAGTCGTCGTGTACATAGGCGGTAGTGCCTAACATACATATATAACACACCAGACGTATTTAAAACGGATTTTCAGTTAAATTTTATGCGTGAGTTGCTATATGAAACAATTGTATGATTATATAATTAGTCACTAGCGACACACCGTCGCTTAGTTTGAGTGAGTCTCTAGGTATCCAACTTTAGCCTGTTTTACTCCAGGTCATAGTTTAGCTATATAGTAAATCTATCGAAATCCAATCGGATTTTTAAGCGTAAAGAAGTAACGGACATACAGACACACATACAAAACTTTCGCAATTGTAATAGATGTCAATAATGACAAAATGATAATGCAAAACAAAATTTTATCCACTATTGTTAGTGTAATAGCAATCATTTACAGCAATTTAATTTTAAATATGAACTTTCTTATAATGATCTTTTTATATTTTTATCAAAAATAAGATAAAAAGTGCAGTTTACATTTTGAACCACAAAAAACATCCTAAAATTGTAAATACAGTTCTAGTCACGAGACAAATAAATCGCTAACAACTACATACTAAGACAGCTATTAAAAACAAGTTTCCATGTATCGCAATATACCAATGTCACTGTGCAATGGCAGTCTTTACCTTTAGAAATAGAGAATTAAAAGCAATCCGACTTAAAATTATTAAACAACCAAAATGAGTAGCCTATCTTTTAATTATCTGACCTAATATAAATATTTGAGAGAAGCTCCAGAGTGGTTACGTAAATTACTAGCGACTTACGGCTTACCCATGCTTCGCTCGGGTGCATCCCTGGGTATATTTCAATATTTTTAGCAGAACCCTAATTCTTTTTATAAAATAAATGTAGCCTAAGTTACTACTTATATCATCAACTATCTGCCAGTGAAAGTCCTGTTAAAATCGGTTCAGCCGTTTCAGAGATTAGCCAGACAAACAGACAAAAATTTGAATATTGTGTTTTTCTCATATGTACCATTATGTTACTAATACAAACTTTCATATATGTTTAGTAAAAAAGCTGTTATTTTGACATTACAAACAGACACTTCAATTTAATTTATCTACTTTGTAATAGATTATCACTGGTAGGCAAAAAATAACAGGGTATTTAACATAATTTAGCAGCAAGTATGTTTTACACACGCAACTAAAAAGCCACAATAATGAGTAATATTTAAATGATGCATTTAATAGTTATGGTTGCACCGTAAAAAGTATGTTTGAAAAGATAATCCAGATTAAATACTATATGAAAGAGGTAAACTTTTTAAGATAATGTTAAAAGTTTAACTTGTTTTACTAGGCATTTCAAATAAACTTTTTACTGTTAATTTTAATGCAAATATTATGTCATACTTATGTCATGGTCATGGCAATGGATGAAAAATATGGCAAAGAACATTTGATGTAAAAGTAAAATAATACTAATATAATAACAATATTCCATGATTGTTTAATAAAATAGAATTTGATGAAATAGAAAATATATTTTACAATATATCAACTTATCTATCTTCAATGGAACTTCATAGTTTTGTTTATGTTTTATTTATTATAATATTAAAAATATATTTGGTTTTATTACTTTGTGTAGTGTATTAATATATTATTCATTATAAGCTATGGACAGATATGATATAGGTTTATTTATGAAGAAAGATAGATTATTTTATATGTATATATATATATATATATATATATATATATATATATATATATATATATATATATATATATATATATATATATATATATATATAATAGATTTTTTATATGAATCATATTATGTACAAAAAATAATGTCCATAAATCAAAAACCAAACTGATTGTACATTTAAATTTTAATAATGATATCTAGTCTTTTTGTATAACTTTATTTGAAGTAAAATTACATCCTTTTTATAGCTTTATTTACTTGAATTTATATGACAAATGGCAAACCACTGGAAACTTAATGTTATAATTATTCGATATCATTCAAGAGCATATTTTCTTGATGACCTAGCAGAATTTATATAAAAGTTGAATGAACTTAAAGCAATAGAAAGCTCAAGAAGTGATAACAGTATCATGAAGTTCAATATAAGGCGTAAACAATTAAATATCAAAGAACTTACGCAAAGCCGCTGCTTGGGATAATATTGCGAAGAAACATATTATTTTACTGGTTTCCATTCTTGAAAATGTGCTGCTTCGTAGATCTAATAAGAAATCAAACAAGTCTATTTAGAATTAAAACACTTTTCTCCGGCACACATGTTCACCACACTCGATGACCTAATCCGAATAAAGCTTACAATGACAACACCCACTAAAAATAGTTCCAACAATATCACCAACTGCTGTTTAGTTGTAACAGAAAAAGTTATTTTATATTTTACTCAGGTAACGGTAATTCCTTAGCCCTTTATCATACACTATTTGACGACCGACCAAAAGCAAAAACACGCACTAACTCACTTCTGCAATAGTGGTCGGTAAATCGATAACTGCATTCGATATCTTTAATATACAATAAATACACAACATAAATTATAATTACTAAAATCTTCTACAGATTCATTTACCTATTAAGTCTGAATTTTATAAAAGCATCATCGCGGTTAGCCCGAGTAAATTATATTTACAGATTTTAAAGGCGGGGCCTTTGAGATTCTCGTTTCAACAGTGATCAATTCAACTGCTGCTTTTGCCATAGACTAAAGGCTTTAACCATGGCGGCGTTAGGCAATGACAATATTTTGATTTCAGTTAAGCACAGACTATAGATACGAAATGTCAATTCTTTTTGTCTATGGTAAAAAAAATGTAAAGCTTAGCACACACGTGACCAGCTATCCATAAGATTTCATTAGATCCGGTGATGAAATCACTTCATGCGTACGCTACGTTAGACTTGCATCCGATGTTCATCATCATCTTGCTGTATTGCGGTTTTTATAATTCATAGAAAATATATTTATGTATGGTTGTAGAAAATCCCGTATATATGCCATCTGTTTTAAAGTGATGTCAAAATTACTATTTTTTTAATGCTTATTTTTTTAGTAGAGCTCGTTTGCATATTAATTCAATTAACTTATCAAACTGTAGTATTTTAAATAATGTTCTCTTTGACATCTGTACGTGAGGAGAGATCAATAGAAGTTTCGATATTGAATGAAATGCGATTGTTGTTTCAATATAAAAAATATCACAGATCTTATTAATGTAAAATACATATACATTACGTAATGTGAAACTTTTGAATTCGCTATGCGCTCCTAACTCTTAAGACTCTCTTTCGGTTCGACGATGTTCTTGCTCACTGCGCTGAGCTCGTATTTTAATTTTTAACTTTGATATTAAATTACTATGTATTTTTTGAAGTAGTTTTTTAAAGTACCTATTTGTTTTTACCTTTAAAAACTCGCAATATTTTAATTGTGTATGCTACATTAATTATTTTCTTTAATAAACCATCCTTTCTATAAAAAATAATTTAGATGTCATACATCTGCCAGGCAGCATACGACGGCTCTAATATTTTTAAAGTGAAAACTTTTTTATGCAGGATTGGATGGGGAGTGAATTCATGTACAAGTCATCATCGACACGTGACGCAGTAACGGTAACTCTCAAAGTGCTCATAGATCATAGATGTCACAAGCAGATAAATGTAAACAGTTTTAATTTACAAATTTTAATTTAAGATCAAATAATTAATTTGAATATCCAAAAATAGCAACTGTTTGTTTATAGTTTTAAGTTTTCACTTCTGATTCCGGCAGTCTCATGATTGTTTTTTTTTTGTTTTGTATTAAATCATAGGACTCTCCTCAAAAAGACAGAAAAAATATTCAAAACATTTCAGTCAGATGTTTAAAATATCTTAATATAGGAAAATGGCCCGATCGCTCTCGCCTCGATGGGAGGCCCATACTCTGCAGTGGGACGTTAAGAAAAGCCACAACAACCCATGAGAGTAAATAAGCTGAAATATTGCATAAACCTTGGTTTATATATTATTTTAAAAGTCTTTTATAATTTCGTATAAAAGAAAAATACTTTTATGTATTCTATTCTATTCTTTTGTTTAGTGGCTTCCAGGATACTTTTATGTAAATATCTAGTTTCCTATGCGTCAACGTCAAAGACGTTTAATATCTCGAGATGTTTGTCACATCACGTAGAATGTCAAAACATAACTACATACAAATTTTCAGCCATGAACGAATTAGTGGTTAATTCGTTCATGTTTTCAGCTTATTACTTACCACTCTTTCTAAGGAAATAGGGAAAAAAATTTAAACATAAAAAAAACCGACTGAGTAAAAAGCGAACTAAAAATTAAGAAAAAGTTGACGAAGAAACAGTATTATGCAGTCAGAGACATATGTATGTCTATATATGTATATGCAGCTATCATAAAACATATACTTAGTAACTTATATACATATAATTGATAATTCATGAACAATCAAAATTGGTTAGGCCGTTTAGTAATAGGTACATATACATACTGACGGAATGTTATGATGAACTAAAAATAATAAAACATCTATAAAGCAGAAGATATTATGTCTTATATTTCCTACTTTAATTTTAGATCCCAGAACTCATAGAACGTAACAATACATTACAGGGTCAAACACAAAATCCTCCGTTGGCTTTCATCGCAGTTAGGTAAAAAAGTTAGCAACCGTCAGTTGTACTTAATTTTGCAACTTGCCTTGATAGAAGACTTTTTTAATAAAAAAATACATTGATATACGCTAGGTATACGAAGTTTCGAGACCTATGTACCGTGAATCAATTAAAAATTAGGACATCCTACATAATATATGATGCTACTCATTTAAAATAAATAGTAGTTGGAACTTGAAAATGGTTATTTAAATTGGTGGGTTCTATTTTAATTGGGTTTAGAAGTCACTCACAGCTGCTCACTTAGTAATTCTGCAAGCAATATTCAATACTAGCGGCTCACCCTCGCTTCGCTCGGGTTCGTCGCAAAGAAGACAAAAACAAATCTATCCCATGGGAACCGTACATTTTTCCGGGATAAAAAGTAGCCTATGTGTTATTTCAGAATATAATCTATCTCTGTGCGAACTTTGATTCAAATCCGTTCAGTCGTTCTGGCATGAAAGAGTAACAAACATCCTTTCAAACTTTCACATTTATAATTATTAGTATGGAAGTGTGGATTTATGAAACATTAAATTATGTTAAAGAACTCCTTTAGATATTTGTCTTGGCACTTGTAACTTATTCTCATTACAGACTTTTATATAGAACCTTTTTAATTTTTTGTCACAAATCAATTTGTTGAGTTTATACAATTAATTAATTTTAACGCAAAGGCTGTACAATTAAAATTTTATAAAGTTTCTGATCGTTTTTTAGAAATGGGTGTGTGCCTAGTAAATATTTAGTTTAAAATCATATTTTCTTTTTATGTATCAAGCGCCTAATTCCAGTACGTGGAGTGAAAAATACGTAAGCAAGATAGTAGATGGTTCAGGCATTTCATGAAAGACATCTTTGTCCAGTTTCGCTTATTTTAATGGTTTGGCCAAAAATGTAAGCGGACATAAGGTCACATTTCACACTATAATTATAATTACGAATGTCTGTGAATGTTGGGCATTTCCCGCTCACTACTGACGGCCGGACGGATTTGAATGAAATTTATTATAGGGACTAGAAATAGGCCTGAACTAACACGTGAACTATATATTATACAAAAGGCACCTTGGGATGCGAGCAAAGAGCGAAGCAAGTATAAGTAGGTAGTTAATTATATAAGTAAGAATAATAATAATACGATATTTCAGACGACCAAACTCTAGCAATCAAAAAACGCCATAGCTTCTACGCAACACCTACAACAGATTCATCTGAGCCATCATGTTCACGTGAATTTTGTAAGTCCGATATGGATGTTCCTGCTAAGAATTGCACTAAAATGACTGATGACAATAATTTCGCAATGTACAAAGACAATGTTGATCAATATTATAAAAAATACAATTATGATGTAATACCTGTGAGAGATGGAAAGAGTTATATAATAGAACATTTTTATAATGATAATAAGGATTCAGGTGACAATAAGCGTTCCATAACGAATTCCGAAATTGATAAATTAGAAATGAAAATATTAAGTAAAATTTCGCAAGAATTACAAACTGACGATAGTTCTGTTGGCAGTCTCGATTCAAATTTAAAAAATTTCAAAACCACCGTACAGAAGATATTTGAGAGCTTTTATAATAACATGCAAGATTTCGAGATTTATAAACAAAAGTTTTACGATATTTTGGAGGAGAACAAAGGAGATTCATTGGGTGAGATAGAGAACTTTATAAGAGATATGATAAAACACATAGGTTCTTCAGACTCCTCTATGTCGAATAACAGCAAATTCGAACGCTCAAATCAGGACGAAAACCCTAATGAGCTGATACCTAATATTACGGTAGAAACTTTTAGAAATGATAATTATTTGACTGATTCGACATTTACGGGAAGTTCTAAACGTAATTCGGAAACGAAAAAAGACGAAACTGTGAACATCTACTCATTAAGTGGCACTCCTTATCTAAACATTAAAATGAACGACCGCAGCCTTTTTTCGGAAATAAACATTGGATATCAATATGTCGATGGTATTAAAGAGCTTGCTTCAGCCGAGAATATAAGAAAAGTGGCAGCAAAGAAAGTGGAACTGGAAAATTATGTGAAGCAGAAAAAATACCATTCAAACGATAGAGATATTCCCCTCAAGAATTCTTGCGCAAAAAAAAACATACTGGACGAAGAGTTTAATGAAGAAAAAGATGAGGGCAGTAAATTTTTTATATTTAAAATTTGCAACTATATCTGCAGGAAAATACGTAAAAATGCATTTGGTTGAATAAATTTCTAACGAAGTATTATTGATTTTTTCTTCAATTACACTAAATGTAGAGTCATCGATAATTATTTAAAACATAGTAAGTTAGTAATTATCAGTAAAAATAAAAAGTATAAAAGAGAAATAAAAAGTATAAAAAAAAACATTATTTTAATAAATTTATTGAGGACTAGATAAATAATAATACAGGAACAAAATTATCACGTTTCACCGTTTTCTTCGAAATTAACAATATAATACCACCTAACCATAGTGATGTGCTTGCACAGCTGCATCGCGAACTCCTTCTTCATATGGAGAAAATGGGTAATAATTGGTAAATCCAGCATGATGAAGGCCTGTCCGTCGATCTCCTCCTGTTTCATCTTGTCCGCTATGAGCTTGCAGTCCTCTGTGCTGCTTAAATATTCGTACACGTCGTCCACCGACCAATCTAATGGGTTTCTAGCTAACTTAGTCTTCCCTTTAATCCATGTCATTGCGGTGTCCTTCTCGAACATCTTATTATCAGACGGCAATGGGTCGTCTGTGCTAAATTTCAATTTTTTCAGCTCAGGCTCTTCAGAGTCTGACACGTCTGAGATGTTCTTGGCGTCTCTTGAGTTGCAGCTGCTTGCGTTTGTTTCGTTCTCCGTATCACTGTCCGGTGTTTGTTTTTTGGTAGCGCAGGAATTATTGTAAATTGTCTCTACATCTTTTTTGTTCCAGTGCGCCTCCTTCATTTGCAGAGCAAAGTTTGGTAGTTTCGCTCCACGCGTTTTCATTTCCATTTTGGGATAATTACTTTTGTTTTCGCGTTTTCTTCGCGTATTTCTTTTATAATCTGTAACGCTTTCTGGAGAGTTCGGTCTTGTCCCTGACTCTGAGGGAGGCGTGGAGCCTGCACTGTGCTCGCTTTCAACAGACTCTCCATCTCTATTATTCTCTGTCTCTTGTGGTGGTTGTTCTTTTTCTCTCTTTTCTTGAGCTTTCTTCTTTTTCTTTCTGCCGTTGACGCTGCCTTTTGGTCTTCCCCGTCGTTCAGTGCCATTATCTGTAAATGAAATGTAAATAAAATAAGTTTTAATCATATTATTAATTTAGTTTAAAAAATATTTGGTATTTTAAACTAAATTGCAAAATGTTATCAATTTATAAAAATTGTCTTTGTGATTTTTCCACATAATCATTTCTCAGAAGGATAGTTCAAAGAGAGATTTTAAGTGAAGCCAAACCATTTGCGTACTCTCCCCATTTTCTTAAAGAAACCATCGCGACATTAATATATCTTGTTTTTATAGAGGTGATTAAGGTTAGCGTAGTTATGGCTTTTTCACCGGGACGTTGTGGTAAAATACGCTAGTGATCCTACTCAGTCCTGATAGTCCATTTTCGGAAATAAACAACAGGAAAAAAGGGCCGATTGTTAATTTAAAAAACCTTATTAAAGTATAAGGCAACAGAAACTCAATCGCAGGCGTAGTGTAGTTTAAGCATAAACTACCTTGCAACATCCCATTGCCGTGAGTTTTAGTGATCAGATACCATGAAGAACGTTCTCAACGATATTAAAAAAATTAACACGTAATGAGTAACTGTAACATCCTCCTGACTAATTTCGGCCACAGCGTACAAACTCGCTAACATTAGCATACTGCGCAGGAGATACTTCAGTATAGAAGTATGCGCGCAGACACAAGTACACTCTCTATTCCTGTCAATGTTATACCCTAGTGAGTACAGAAATCTAGCGTAGGACCAGCGACGTAACGTGATCTCCCAATCCTTACTCCGGACTGTTACTGAGAATTTCTTAACAGAAAGAATCTATTATAAATTTGGCGGGACCTAAGAGTCGAACTCAGGACCTTCGAAAATGCCGTACGCGCTACCCACTACATATGCAGACAGACACAACGATCAGTGAGGATACGAAGGGAACTCACGGAAGGTGGACTTCTCGACCTGGTGGCAGTTGTTGGGGCAGCGCTCGGGGAACTCGTCGGGGCCGAAGAGGCTGGGGCAGGCCTGCAGGCGCACGCAGGCGGCGCGGCAGAAGGCCGCCACCTGCGCCGCAGACGTCGTGATGGGCACGTACGCGTGATACGGACGCGTCTTGAGTCTGTTTGGGGTTTTATTATGAGTTGTTATACCATGACATTTTTCAAATTCAAATTATTTTATTCAGCATTAAATTATTACATTTTTTACTGAACGTCATGAGTCTACTACCAGTTCGGAAAGAAGGAGCCTCAGATCTGAGAAGAACTGGCGAAAGAATTTATCTTTGTATGTAATTTCAATGCCGAATTATAAAAAAAAATTTGTTTGGGGTAGACCACTCTTATCACTTAGTCTTATGAAAAATGGTTTACGTCCTATTCTCAGATCTACTGAATATACACACAAAATTTCATAAGAATCGGTCAAGCTGTTTCGAAGGAGTTTTGTTACAAACACTATGAAACGAGAATTTTATATATTAGATTTCTCTTGAAATTAAGTAGATACACGTAAAATTTAAATAGATGATTTGTCTTTTCCAATTCCAAAGTGATGGATTTGAGTTTTGTATCTTTGAAGTCATAGAGACCAAATATGCCAATTTGGACCAATAATCACATTTAATTAGACAAGTTTAGGTCCTTTCATTTCCATTTGATCATTCTCTATAAATAATTAATTTAATAAATTTAAATTCAGTACAATCATCTTGAATAATCAATATAATAGATTATTCATCCACATAATTTTTTTTTTTAATAAAGTTACAATAACACTATCTTATTTATTTATATATATTTTTTTATAGGACCTCTTTAACTGTGTTCCATAATATTAGTATATAGGTGCTTTAGTAAGCACCATCATTAACAAATAACACAACAACAAATTCAAAAAGAAATGTACTAATAATCTGTATACTCACTTTGCCCTTAACATTTCAAGTCGCATCCCTTCTTCAGGTGGGCCTTCAGCCTCCCAATCTTTCAACAACTTAGCCGGCTTGTACGAAGCTGATATTATCTTATTTAGCACTTCCTTCAAAACCAGCAACAAAGGCCCCGGACCCACTGCTTTTGGTAACTGAGACAACTTGTTCCTACTAATTGAAGGTCCGGCATAACATTTGTAGTTAAAGAAGATCCTATCACACCATTCCTCGCTGGATTTCATATCTTCTTTCACACTCTTCAGCTCTTCTACTGGTTTGGGCGTTTCCTTCTTATTCGTATCAGGTATATGGAGTTCATAGCTGTTGCTATCACACCAGCCAACGGGGAAGAGAAGATCACTGTCTTGAGAATACCAAAATTTTTCCCCTATAGGTAACAGTTCTACACATAGCATATGTTCCACAATTGCTACAATTGACGCCACGTGTATTTCTTCTTGGTTTAGCGGATTCACTGCTTCCAACTTCATATCAACTTCAATACCCTGTAAAAGATTTTTGTTCCCGAAGCAATAGTCCGGTGCGGGGACTGATGATGTGTTAGATAAATACTCTTCCCAATCGAAAGACCCTTCTTTCCAAGATTTGGGCGGTTTGAATTCTAACTTGTTCCTTTGAGCCCATCCTATGGGATAAATGTATGGGTGCATGTTGTCACACATCCAGGCCATTTTGGTGTCTTCATAATCTTCAATATGGTCGTCTAAAACAACTAGAAAGTGCAGGTTGTTGAATATTTTTAGGACTGTTGCTGGTCGGAAAGTCTTCATGTCGTGGGGACTCAGCGCTTCCACTTTCATGCCGGTTGAGAAGCTGTGTGCCTCTAATGTGGGATTAGGCTGTAGGAAGAACGAAGAAGTCTTTTACAATATTTTCGGCTAAAAAAGTTGAGTTATATATACACATAATTTATTAATCGTAAATAATATAATTGATTATTATTCGTTTTTGCTATTGTATCTATTAGGGGTTATCAATTAATTACGTCATTGTTTTTCTTATAATTTGGACCCCTCAATACCCCTTGGTGAGATTTAGTGAGATTTTGTGAGACCCACCCAGCGTAAATCTTTCTTAAGATTTACGCTACAGAAATAATACAACGTTCGGGTACTGTCGAAATAAGTGTTTTTTTATAATAGCCGTGAAGTATAAAGGAAACGAAAGAAAAATGGAATACTTCTTTATCATTTTTATTTATACTTTATACCTGTATCTATACTAATATTATAAAGAGGTAAAGTTTGTGATGTTATAGGGGGTAATCTCTGGATTTACTGAACCGATTTTCAAAATTCTTTTACCAATAGAAAGCCACGTTCTTTCTGAGTGTCATAGGCTATATATTAACCCGAAGAATGAAAAGACTTTTTCATGGTAGTCGGATTTGCAGTCGGAGAAAAAAAGGTCGAACGAAAACGTTTCCTACGAACGCTGTCTTAACGATGAGAGATATATGATTATGTTCTAGAAAAATGTTGTAGAGCTTAATAATGCCTACAAAAAAGTCAGCGACAGCATATGTCTAACTTTTATATTTAAGTCACAAAAAGTAATAGCTATTTCGTAACTTGATTTATAACCAAAAATTTAGATCCAAAAAGTTACATAGCTTTCGAGTACCCACTTGAGTACTCTCACATATTATCATGAGTGGTATTCAATGGTCAGTATTGCCATGGCGGACAGTTAGTATGATATAAAGTGTCAAATAAATTGCAGAATGAACCAAGTGACCCGGACTTATGATGAATTGTAATCATTTATTTGGGATTCTGGTATTTAAAGTCTGTGTGAAGGTGAGCTCTATTAGTCTTTAGGTTAAATGTCTACTGCGTCGTTGCAAGCGACGATGATAAACTTTTATAGGTGTACGAAAACAGCATTTTTATATTAAATATTTAGTAAATTATTGAACAGATTACATAATGCTAAAGGTTTATAAAAATTTGGTAAATACCTAATTAAATCATAGAATTTTAAAATATTTATAAAGGTTACGATATCCAACTTCAGAAATAGTTGACACACATCGATAAAAAAGTAATAGATACACAATCAGTGGCAAAAAATGTCCTCACCGAATGAGCGCTCATTTGAACATTTGAGCGCGTTATTAAAATTTAAATCAGTAGGTCATGTTTTTTGGTCATATTATCAACAATTCTGAATTCTTATCAAAATAAGTAAATTTATTGTCTAAAATGTTTAAAATTCCCTTTTACTACATATAATTTGGACAAATGGTTAAAGAGATAATACAACATATTCATAGGTATGAAACCGCGAACCCGTCGTAACCTATTGAGTGATATTTGTATAAGATGGTTATTTTCATATATAATACGTCAATCTGTCTATATTAATATTATAAAGAGGTAAAGTTTATGAGTTCGTGAATTGTGAGTTTGTGACGTTGTACGGGGTAATCTCTAGATCTACTAAACCGATTTAGATGAAATTTGGTAAGAAGATAGTTTGAGACCTTGGGAAGGACATAGGATACTTTTTATTCCGGAAATTATTCCTTAAGGGGGTGAAAATGGGGATAAAAGTTTGTATGGGGAAGCAAGCTAGGGACGAACCCGAGCGAAGCGAGGGTGAGTCGCTAGTAATATATATTATTTAAAAGTTGACGTGAGATTTTCAATTATGCCCCCCACATTTTGAGTTTTTTGGATGTCCCCTTACCTAGCTTTAAATAAAAATTAAAAAAAATAAACTATACTACACGTATATAAAGTAGAACCAAATGTTATTAATATGAAATTATAGTAAATCACAATTTTATTTTAAAAGAGTTATTAACTTTCATATATTTTGTAAAATAATGTGCTATTATCGCTTTAATTTCGGCTGTGGCCACCAATTTCATTGAAACTAGCTATCTGCGTAGGAGATATTATAGGATAGTGCGTGTGTGCGCAATCACAACGTGCACTTTCTATTAAATTCAATCTCATTCTAGATGAGTGACACAATGCCAACATCCCTAAACCGGATTACTACCGAGAATTTCATGATAGAAAACCCCAACAGCTACAATCAGCCCGACCCGGAACTCGAACCCAGGACCATCGGAACTGCGGCCGTACATAAAAGCGACTAGAGCTAAACCAACTAGATATTGTGCAAATTACCTGAAATAAATCAGCTGGTGTTGGCTCCTTTATAGACTCTTCAGCACTTTGCCTCAGTTGTGTGCTCAATTTGTTTTTGCAAGAGAACTTGTTGATTTTGCTTGGATATTTGAACTGCCAGGGAGAACCCTAAAAATATATATTAAAAAAAAACGGTTATTAAAATATTATTTACATTAACATACCATTTTTTTAAATATTTAAAGTTATCACAAACGTTGGTCAAACATCAAGAAGTTGGTACTCAATTCAGATAGATTTTTTTTTGTGTAAATCTTACGAGATTTGCCAATTGTAATAATTCTTTTCTAAATGATTAATTTGTACTAAGACTAGTCAACGAGCAAAACGACAGGTATTTTTTTTAAAAAACGTCCAAAATAATAAGTGAAGTATATTTTTCGTGTTGACGCCTGAAGAAATGTCATGAAGTAACGTATTTACCGCCATTCATTTTGTAAAAGTTGAAGAGAGCGTCTCAAACTAGAGCCATAGGAAAAAAACACTATGGCGACGACAAGAATGGCTCAATAACTAAACTTGAACTGACCTGGGACACGAACCCAAGACCTCCGGGTGTGCAGCCGTACATGCTAGCCAATACACCACCGAGTCAGTTAATAGGTAATGCAATATAACTGAACACTTAAAGCTATGAATAATAACCAAGAAAACCTAAGAAAGCATACATTTTTTGAGATTGAAATACATATAAGTAAATTTATGTATTCTTTTTACATTGTATTTTTTTTGGTTGAAATAAAGGATTAATTAAGTAAATAAAACGAATAAATAAATGCTTTTAGTTAGCTAAGTGTACCTTATTCGTGACGAAGCCGAAGCTACTTAGCCGCGGGTTGCAGAAGAACATCCAGAATTGTGGAAGATCATCGTCTGCGCCATCGTAGCGGAGGAGGAGACGACCACCCACATTTTCACATACCTAACATAAATAAGAAATATTTTGTCAGCTACTGACTAGAAGCTCAGAATGAAAAACCATGGCAAAAATTTAAAAATCTTTACTCGGAGTAACTTAAAAGCAAAGTTACTAAAAACAGCGCGAATCATATTCACTGCAATCTTTGTCTATTATGACGACACGTTTGGCTCAGTTTGTAGTGACCCTTGACTTGCTACTTGCTGTGCCAGCGGTCGCGGGTTCAAGTCTCGCTGGGGGCTTTCATTTGTGTGATGAGCACAAATTTTTCTACTCCAGTCATGGGTGTTTATATTTATAATATTTATGTATTAAAAATATATAATATGTGTAGTGTATCACCTATCTGGTATCCATAACACAGGCCTCGTAGCTTACCATGGAACTAGATGGTGCTGTGTGTTAATGTCCTAAATTTTTTTTTTATTGTATTAAATAAATAAACCTATACCTAATATTATTTATGGCTGTCGAGGCTGTCTGAGTGAGTACGTGTCTTGACTGATGATACCCTTTACTTGTCTATAATGGTCTTTTTAAAATTATGGCATTACAAATCACCATTTATCACATAATAATCGAAAGTAGACTTTCGAAGAACTGAATAAATAAATTTTAATTACATACATATATTTCTACATATACTTCGTGTTTTTTTTCTTTTAATAGAACCAGTAGACTTAATTAAGGAATTTTAATATACAAGAAATATTTAAAAAGTTACAAGTTAACATAATATTGTAAATAATCTTATAAATATAATTTTTCTGTACGTGTGTTTGTTAACCTACTCCTCCTAAAGAACCCGACCGATTTGGATGAAATTTTGAAATTTAGTTCCTGGATGGTTTGAAAATACAAATGGACCCACTAGGTAGCGCTGCAGTCGGTGTGTCACTAAATTTTCATAAAAGATTCCATTTTCCGAGCAATAAATAAATTTAAATTGTGGATTAAATAAAATAAAAATCGATGTGTGTATGTTTCCTATGGACTCCAAAACAGCTGGAGCGATCTTCATGAAATTTTCAGGTAATCTTCAGATTAGCCCAGGGGGTGATCCTGTGAATTTTTTTAGCTATCGGAAGTTTGGACGCGGGCGAAGCCGCGGGTACTGCTAGTATATGTATATAAAACGACATGTAAATTGTATTCGCAAACTCGAATTATAATCGCCTAATTAATTACCAACTTATCTTTTACATTACTTCACGCACTCACAAGTTGTTTTTTGACTATATAAATATATGTACATTGTAGATATATGTAATATGTTAGGACTTAGCGGTTCAATTACCTTTAGTATGTTACTAACAATTAGTCAGGTTAACTTAAGGACGGAAATGTTTTATTGGGTACATAATCTACATACCTATAATAAAATTGTAACTAAGCCGAAAATGTCCATTAGATATTTTTTGGAAATTCTTATTGAAATAAACATTATCATCGATACAGAGGCCGAATCTATGGTTTTTAGAATTTTTGTCTGTCCGTATGTCTGTCTGTCTGTTACCGCATCACACAAAAGCCACTGGAGGGATTTTGATGAAATTTGGTATGGTGATAGCTGATTATCCGGGTCAACATATAGGATACTTTTTACCGCGGGAAAATGTCTCATTTCTGAGAAAAAATACAAAAACTCCAATGTAAGAGTATACTAATATATAAACCTAAGAATTTGGTTTTTTGGTCATCTGAACGCGGGCGGAGCCGCGGGAAATGCTAGTACTTTCTTAAAATTACACGAATATTTGACATTTTAAATAAAATTGATCTTTTCGGATTTTGTCGCAGATTTATTTTGATTTTTGATTAAAAATTTTTGCTTACCGTAGCAATCCAATACCGATAAGGATCGATAATATTCTGGATCTCGACTTTCATGCCCACTTTGATCCTATCTATGGGGGACATGCCTTTGTTGTTCAGCGCCTCTAACGACACCGACTGACCGACTAACAGAGCCTTTTTCATTATATCTATTATAGTATCGCCACATCTTTCATTAATTTCGTCCGGGGGTTCCACTAATTCGTCATATTTCCCGCACCAGCCTAAAGGATGCACTTTAGTATTGGATATGTCGCACCAAAAGTCTGTTTTGGCGCCTATAAATTTAATCCGGAGAAGATGTCCGCAGACCATCGTGATCTCTGCTATCCAGTATACGTCTGGGTTGTTCTTGTGGCACACTTCGAGGAGCATACCTTGTTTGATGCCATTATTGAGACTCGCTTCCACCTGCAATAGGTATAGGTATTTTTATCACTCGAAACCGAATTATATTCATCGAGAAAGCTTGAAATATGCGTGAAAATTTTCACAAATTATGCAACACTATTATGAACATGGCCCAGACTAGCAGGGCGACAAAGTTTTAATTCTATACAAAAATATCTCGCGACCATATTTTTTCTCTGTTATCAGAGAAGTACCAGGAGCAACTCGCACGGCACACCGCCCACCGAGGTGGGCAGTCTCCCAGTGTGTTTCTTGGTTTCGCGTCTGGCTAAATTGCCGGACGCTAATAAGACTCCGCACCACGACAATGTGAACGCACAATTGTTCTCGCGACCAAACGTAACCATTAATGATATAATTTTATAATTAAAATTAATGATAATATTTGCCAATAGGTAAGAAATCCGCTGGTCGTAATCGAGTATCCGACCAACTACTGACCATATATTTGACAAACAACTAAAATACTGTTAATTTAATAAAGATAACTTAAGGCTTGTTCTAAAAGATCCACAGAAAAATTGTCTTTTATCACTCAAAAAACTTTTTTGTGAGAAACGATAGATTGAAGTAATGTGTTATGAGACTATATTTTGTGAATACTTAACATTTATTGTTCTTTACGACTAGTACAATTTCATTGATTCATGAACATAAGACTCCATTTATTGAATAAGTAAAATCTGATACATAATAAAATATGCAATAACCAGTTAAACTAGGATAAATATGCAAATGCACATAATCCAGTCTCCATTTATGTATACTAATATTATAAAGAGACCGAGTTGGTTTGTTTAAACGCGCTAATCTAGAAACTAATAATTATATCGGAAATTTGAATGCGGGAGAAGCCGCGGGTAGCGCTAGTTAAATATAAATGTATTCAATTAATCAAAATCTTGGTACTATTCCGTTTCAGAATTGTAATCTACATCGACAATGTTGCCATATACGTAGACCACCGACTAATAAATAAGTAACAATATTTGTGAATTTGATAGACAAAACAACACGTACCTATCGTAAAATATCTATGTCGTTACAAATATGGATCGACAGTAGGTATTTCGTACTGACTTATTAACGTAATTGCGCATAAAAATCTTTTAATATGATGCCACCTCGAAGAGCCTAGAAGCTTTTGGTGTGTTTTTTTGTTAGTTATGGGTAACCTAACCATAAAAAATCACGTCTATTTAGAATATGGAAGTTGAAGAATATGAATGTGGCATGTCCCTAACGGTGAAGGAAAACATCGTGAGGAAACCTATGCTTGTCTAAGAGAACCTAGCAAATCGAAAGACAAAGTCCTCCAATCGCACTTGTCCAGCGTGATGGCCTACAACCTGATCCCTCTCTTACTGCCACACTGTAAAACGCAATTTACGGATTTACTATGTTTTCTCTATATATACAGCTGTATAATGCATTGGTAGACCATTTTAATATGTTTAATCACTGAATATAATTAACCGGAGTACCTAGGTATCCCTATTAATATTAGTCTCGCTGAGTTTCTTTCGCCAGTTCTTCTCAGGTCTGAGGCTTCTTCTTTCCGAACTGGTAGTACACATCATGACGTTCAGTAAAAAATTGTAATAATTTAATACTGAATAAAATATTTTGAATGAAAACCCCAAGATCCACTAACAAAGTAGTCTTTAAGAATGCGAAAATATTTATTGATCCCATTTTCATGCAGTAATTGAACAACGGGTCGCTATGATTATATGTATGTACTATGCACCTATATAGAGATCGGTCGAATAGCTATTTACGCTACTTATTATTCATAGATTATAATTTATAATCAGAATTACTTGAAACTTTTTATTAATTCTCTTCAATAAAATTAAATAAATACGTGTTTTAGCATTTTTCGAAATTCACCAATAAGGAGGTAAAATGTGGGATGAAAGTTTGTATGAAACCTACCTTTTTATAAGTTTTTTTTGTAGTTTTAACGCGTGCGAATCGGCGGATTTGCTAGTAATAAATAAATTAACATTTCTTCTAACATCGCATTGCTGGCTTGAGAGAAGAAATATGCCATAGTCCACCACTCTAGACAAATGTAGGTTGATAAAATTCACAGTTCACATGTTTTGGAGGACTTGTTAGTTTCTCTAACATAAAGGTTTTCTCACAATGTTTTTCTTGTCCGTATTAACAAATAATAATCATGTTGAAAAATGGCATATGAAAATCTCAGAAGTGCGAAACTAGAGTTAAACTAACTTCGTATGAATAAAAAATGAATAATAAAATAAATCATTAAATAAGTACACAGCGAACCATAACAAAATTCTATTTGCTTTATATTGTAAAGGTGGTGGGATAAAAATTTATTACAATGCTCAATCTTCTCAGCCATACGGCAGATACGCGTTTTGCAAAAAAAAAATGTATAAAATCTGATTTGAATCAAATAAGGTAAAAGTATAAATTATACAACACATTTGGTTTCCGTAAAATGAATATTTGGCCAAAACTATGGAGCAATTAGATGTTCGTGACGTACCTACCTATGATTTTTATTGATTTTTTGCGTATGAATGAATTATTAAAATTCATTTTTAATAAGAAAAATGTAGGGATAAAAAAATTAGATACGATTCCTTTTTGCTAGATTTTCCTTCAGGACTAACTCACGTCATACAGCAAGACGTAAGGTTTGAAAACTTATATATTCTTAAATATTTTTTGGAAATTCTTATTGAAATAGTCATTAATATCGATATAGAGGCCAAATTTATAGTTTTTAAAATTTATGTCAGTCTGTCTGTGACCGCATCACGAGAAAACCACTGGACAGATTTTGATGAAATTTGGTATTATTATCGCTGCTTATCCGGGTCAACATATTTCATATATATTTTTACTGTGAGAAAATATCTCATCTGTGAGAAATCTATACTAAACGTTAAAACGTAAGTAGGGACGAACCCTAGCGAGGGTGAGCAGCTAGTAATCGTATAAAAATCAGGTGGAAAATGTATCTTCTAGATCGCGACTTCCTTTTTTATGAAAAAAATAATATCATTATGCGTATTTTATAATAAAGTCCCATATATCCCTTTCGATGTATTTCAATTTTCAAGAGAATGTAGTGACTCACTGCGCCATTAACCATATTTTACGTCGCCAACGGCTTTGTATTATTACCAGACAGGGATAATTATCTGCATGACTAATAATACTTTCCCTTCTTGTAAGATCCCTTAGACATCAATAGATGGTGTAGGGCTCGGCTTAGGCTCCATGAAAGTTTAAAAAAAATCATATATTTACCAGTATTATACAATATCATAGACTCAGTTCATGCCAAAAAACTAAATTTATCCAAACATATAAACAAATGCAAGCATTATAGTTAACATTTAAGACCTTGGATCACTCAAATCACTACTGTACATATTTTATTCAAGGCCAAATCATTACAATGAACAATCGATTATAGTCATAACAAAATTTTGTACCCATTAAATTTTATGTGTATAAGAATTAGAAATTCAGAATTTACTTATGACTTATTAGTTGAGTTTTGTTTATTAAAATTAAAAATATTACCAGATTCCATTTCAAATCTGTGATTATTCTTTCTTTATATATAAAATATGAATAAAAAATTAATCCTTTTGACAATGGCTATGAAAAGAAAACTATTATATTGTTTTTGAATTGTTATATCAATTTATATTTATTAAGAACATAATATTTGATAGCGACTTATTGTAATTTTTAAAACTTATATCTTAAGTAAAAAATACTTAAAAGTTAAGTTACTATGTAGTTTTTTAGAATTCTTAATTCTATTCAAACATTCAGTTTTAAAATAAATCTTGAAGATTTCTGTTTCAATTAATGATTAAAAAAAAACATTTACAATGGAAACATTATACATAATAATATGCTTGTTCGTGCTGTATTAAATATTGTTATATTAATATTATATCGGCTGTTACTTAAGCAGATATATATTAAAATAATAATTAGGCCACTTGTCCAATTATTATTTAAATATATGCCTATTATGAATTTAGAATAAATAAAATTATAATTAAAAAAAATATTTACAAAGCTTGCTTTCTAAAAATATATTATTTTTAGATCTCTAATATTACTTAATATTAAAAAGAAATAATATAACAAGCAATTAATAGGTAATCTTAAGTCAATACATTAAAAACCTCTATTAAGGCTTTATTTTTATCAACAACAGATATCAGATCATAATAAATAATATTTTTTTAATTGAGTATGTTATGGACTTTTTTAAAACAAATATTTATTGATTTGGTTATTGATTTTATAATATTTTAACAGAAGTAAGTGTTAATTAAAATGTATAGTAATTTTACTTTATTTTAAAGTCAAGACTTATCACTTAATTTTAAGCCACAATATAATACCTACTGTCCTCATAATTTTAATTACTCAATTATATTTTGTTACGATAATGAGGTGGCACTGGTCGTGACGATTCAGAAAATAACTGCCATATGGATTTTCCAATATTTTTATAGAATAATACATAAATTATCACTTTTAGTGTAGCAATTATAAATTAAAATTAAAAAGTTCAAGTTCTTGTTTGCTAGATGATCATCTATAAATAACTTTACATGGCCTTTACAATACAGCTGTGGTATAAAGATATTTTTTTTTATAATATTTTTCCATTATCCTTGAAAAAAGTTGTCTTAAATATTTAGTAATTAACATTTTTATATTTTTTACATCTAAGTTCTTTTAAATAAATGCATAGCAAGCACATCATAACTATTTTTTACATTATAAAAGAGAAGTTAAAACTCGCAACTTACATGACAAAATAATTCTTCGGGAACTGCAACGCTTTTAATATCTTCTAAATAATTGTTCCAATCGAACTCCATTACTTTTCAAATTAAACAATTCATGTATTGACCTCATTAACTTAATAAAATTAAAATTGATAAAAATATGCTCAAATATCCGAAACCAACTTAAATCCCCTCCCTGCAATTTCAGTTCACTGAATGAAATTGAAATTCATTTTATCCCTACTGATTTGCACCTTCTCTTTCTATCATATACATTATACACATTGTACGAATAGTACTTAACTCATTCTTGTACATCATATAAATTATAAGGCTTGACTACAGACTACGATATTTAGTGACAATAATAAATGACGGTTTTACTTTTTAGTGCAGAAACAAAAAAAAACGTTATACTTATTTGGAGTAACAGAACAAAAATAGCTAAAGATTTCATCCCGTATGTCAGAACTCTCTGTTTGTAAAAGGATTGCAGAGCTAACTTCATCATGTCGCTTTTTGGCTGCCGGTGTGCGCGCGCACCGTACAAATTAAACATCGTAATTTTTTCCAAACGTGCCAAAAGAAGTATTACTTCAAAAATATAGAAAATAATACTTAATAGTATTATTTATCATATACAAACATCTTTGTTTGTAATAAAATGTAATGAGTCTACAGAAATAGCCGTTAAAATATTATTTAATATGCCTTCACATGCCTTGACAGACTCATTCATTGCCGAACGAAGCTACTGGATCTAGAGTGAAAATTTTATTTCAATGCAAAACTTTTTACGTGTTGTTTTTGTGTGTTTAATAAAATACATAGTATCGAAGAAAAGGTTTTGTTTGATTTTATCCACTGCCGTACTCGATTAGTAACTTATGGCAAACTAATTATAAAATTATACCACTTTATAACGTTAACACTTATATAATTATATTGACGTTATACTAAATACGTGTACATATATACGAAATACATATTTTAAATAGACATAAAGCCACTGTTTGTAAATGCCCTTAATTTTTTATTTCTTCATATATTTTATATTAATTATTAGTAGATCCTTAAAGTATATATCAGTATATATTTTAATATTTTTTTCTCTTTGCTATTAAAAAAGTATATATTTTTCATGTTACAAATAAAACACGAAACAATAAAAAGCATTTTATCATATTATTGTTTTATCTGTTTGATTGAAGTTATTGATGACGGAACGTAAGAGCGAGATCGAATGACTTGTAACATTCGTTGTCAGCTGAAATCAGCTAAAAACGGCAGTCAAATTATATTCAAGTGAACAAATATGTGTTTGCAATTGACATTTTTCTGATTGTAGTAACATATTGAGTTTTGTTTACTATAAATTTAATAAATCTGTGCAGTGTTTCGGTTCTATAAAACTTATTTATATCAGGGTACGGTGATTTAATAATGTAAATACTTTCTCTTTACGGATAAAGTTGCGACATCAACAATGGAACGTTTTACACCGAGCAGTGTGCTTCTTTCTTTAACTTCCAACACCTCAAACGGAGCTGATGATGAGAATTGTATGCTAGTCAACACTTCTACAAGTGTAATTATAACGGGTGCGTACAATGGAATTCCTCAGACCTTGATATTAAATTTGATATCGTGGACATGTTTAATTTTATTGTTCACGGTTTTACGACGCACTGCGTGGAATTATGGACGTATGGCCCTGGTTCAACGTTCGAGGAGTCGCTGGACGAGTTTATTCTTTCGAGGAGGAGACAACGATTCACTGGTGGAAAGACGTAGTAGCACTGACGAGTCTCTAAACATCGATGAAGGATTCTTCACTTGGCTGCCCGTAGTATTCCGTCTCACCCGCGAGCAAGTTCTCGCGAAGTGTGGACCAGATGCAGTTCATTACTTATCTTTCCAAAGACATGCAATAACTCTCATGTTTATTGTAGCTATTGTCGCTATTGGTATTATTCTTCCAATTAATTTTTCAGGAACTATGCAAGCTGACTCTAGTACATTCAGTAGTACTACACTTTCTAATATAAATGGTAGATCTCCATGGTTGTGGGTTCATACAATTTTAAGTATATTATTTTTACCTCTATCTGTTTTGATAATGCGAAGATGCACTGGTAGAAAACCAGTCCCAACATCTATGACTGGAACAATAATGATTACGAACATATCAAAAGCTGATAGAAATGAGGCAACTATAAGAGCTTACTTTACTCATAACTTCCCTCATATTCAAATCGTGGACTTGCGTCTAGCTTATAACATTAACAAGTTAAATGAGGTACAAGAAAGGAAGGAAATGGTGACTGAAGCTCTTATTTACTCAGACACATATTTTAGAAAGACCGGCAAAAGAATTATGGTAAAACCAAGTTTATGTGGACCAGAGGTTGATGCTTTAGAATATTATACAAATGAAGAGAAACGTCTCAAAGATGAAGCCAAAAGGTGTAGGGCTATAGTATTAAACGATCCTCTCGGTATTGCATTCCTGACCTTACCCTCTTACCAATTAGCTGATCATGTAATTAATCACTTCAGTTTACATCGAGGATGGGTTTTGCAACATGCTACCAATCCTTCAGATATTATTTGGGAAAACTTAAGTGTCCAGCCTGGAGTCTGGTATATTAAAGCGATTTTTATTAATGTTATCCTATTCATTGTGCTTTTCTTTCTAACAACACCAGCTTTTGTTGTTAATGTTTTTAATTCAAGAGTTGCTAAGCCAGAAACTATGACTAAAATAGGCAGTTTAATTTTCGAATTTCTCCCTACATTACTTCTTTGGACCATGGCTGCAGTAATGCCAGCAATTGTGGCATTTTCTGATAAATTCCTTTCACATTGGACCAAATCTCAACAAAACTATTCTATTATGACAAAAACCGTATCATATCTTCTACTTATGACTTTAATTTTACCGTCTCTGGGTTTAGCTAGTGCAGAAGCTTTTGTCACTTGGACTCTCCATCATGAAAACAATACAATGCGTTGGGATTGTGTATTTCTACCTGATAAGGGTGCATTGTTTGTTAATTATGTAATAACTTCAGGATTTATAGGAACATCACTTGAATTGATTCGTTTTCCGGAATTATTCCTTTATGTCTGGTATCTACTACAGTCCAAATCTAAAGCTGAAAAGAGCTACGTGAAAAAGGCGATTTTATACGAATTTCCATTTGGAGTTCATTATGCCTGGAGTCTTGCTATTTTCTCCATCACCATGGTATACAGCCTTGCTTGTCCTCTCATTGCACCATTCGGCCTTATCTATTTTATTTTAAAACATATTGGCGATAAACATAACTTGTATTTTGCGTATGGTCCATGTGATATGAGTGGGGTAGGAGGAGGACGAATTCATTCTACAGCAGTGAGACTTATCCGTGTTTCCGTGTTGCTTCTTTTGATTAGTATGGCAGCTTGGGCTGGACTTCGAGCTGGATTTGAAGCACGAACTATTATATTAATAATGGCTTCAATAGTAGCCTTTGGAACGTTTTTATTGTTGAGTCCATTTCCAAGTTGTACTCCACCAGCGCCATTGCAAGAGGAATCTAGAATTCGCTTCCCAGAGTATGTAGCACCTGTTCTCGCAAAATCCATAGACTCCCCACCAACTACCAGTCCATCGACTCCAGATTATGGCGCATCATCGCCTGTCACCTCATACAATCCAGATCCCATAAATATATAAACAAGTTTCGTTTAATGATTACTTTCGGGCGTCTTATCACGAGATAAAGAGGTATCTTATAGATACGGATGGCGAATTTCATACTGATTGAAAGAGTATTTATATATCAATGTAAATAACTAATGCAATATTTTTATATCATGATGTTAGCCTAGTCTTTAGGATATTTTAACGAATCTGTATTATATGATAATTAATTTTATAATAATTAATTTTCTCTCGGAAGCGTTTTTGTGCACTACATATTTGTAAAATTATTTCGGTCTCTATGGAACTTACACAACACTTTGCTTACTTGTCCACATTTATTATGGTTGTTAAAAATATTTACTAATAATACTAGATTTCGTCAAACATCTTTAATCACTTAATTCACAAACACTTAACAATAAAGTACATTATTAGCTGGGTCTATTTTAATTATCAAGTTTATTTGAAACGTACAGGTTTGAGGCACATAGTTTTTATATTTTACTTGTAGACTAAATGCGGATAAAACTAATCCGCTAGAACCTTTGCCATTAGGATAAATAAATAAAAAAATATTTTTTATAAATACTTAATTTTATCAGCATTACATAACATGTATTATAATAAAAGTACATGAATTTGGGCATAATCATAGTTAATGATTTTAAAACAACGAAGTCTAACAATTTCAATCAATTCATTGGTTTCTAAACAAATAAACCGTAAGAAGTACCAATCTTTTTGATTTTCTCAAGTTATTCCCATTCAATGCAAATAGAATATGTTTAATGAAATTAGTTAGTTTTTATGATAAAATGTAGCCATTTTTGTATTAATCCCTGGTGGTGTAGTGGCTAGCATGTACGGCTGCACACTCGGAGGTCCTGGGTTCGAGTCCCGGGTCGGGCCAAGTTTAGTTATTGAGTCCTTTCTGTATAGTAAGTCTCAGTAACAGCCCGGAGTTGGGAAGTTGGCGGTGTTTCACCCCCGTGCCTCGGAGAGCACGTAAAGCCGTCGGTCCTGCGCCTTAACTCTCACCGGTCGTGTCGAGTGGTCGTCCCACCGGAGTATGAGAGTGACAGGAATAGAGAGTGCACGTTGTGTCTGCGCGTACACTTGTGCACTATAATATCTCCTGCGCAGTTGGCTAGTCTCAATGAGATTGGCCGCCGTGGCCGGAATCGGCTAGGAGAACATCATCATCATCATCAATCCCTGGTATTTTTTAATTTATTCAATATCCTTAAAAATGTAATATAATTATACACTATACGTGTCGTATTTTAACCAGCTAATGTATTCACAGCATAATATGTAATAGTATCAAGTTTTTATGTAGTTATTGAATGGGGAATAAAGTTTTACTTGAAATTAGCTGTAGGAATCTTAACATTTACTTACTTACTTTATCATTAGGAAAATATTGTTTTATATATAGTTGTATTTTATATATATTTTTTATTATATTGTGATTTTAACGGCTGTTTAATTTAGTGTGCTTTAAGTTGTGACCGTCTTATAATGGCCCAATAACATTGATATATAAAAATTCAAGATACACAATTAATAGCGTCTCAAAACTGTCCATTCCTCAAAAATAAATAACTATAGGATAACAAAATTAAAACGCACGTTGTTTCGTTTAAGAAAGTACACTACGTGGTGTTCGAATTTGTGTTTTGACAATTAGAACTTTCGATTTTTGAATTTTATTCTTTCCCGATGGATGGACGCCTAGAAAAAGAGTGAGGGTTCCACCACATAGGTCGGGATCTTATTGTTCGTCTATTTGATTTGAACATTACCACGCCACTTCTTACTTTTTGAAGAGATATTTGGTAGGAAATGTATATCTCTGTTTTTATATATCAGTGCAGTATTTATGATTAATTTCATAATAAAATTTAATAAAGAATATGACCATTGACCTACCCCATACTACGTGACCAATTTTTTACAATTTTGTAAGCTCCCCCCCCCCCCACTACACCCCCCTCCTAGTTTTCGCGTAGTAATTCATAAATGTTTTAAATCTATTTTTGCAAACAGCCAAACGTGGTATTATGAAGACCCTCCTCCGTCCTTTAAACTTGTCACATAGTATGGGTACGTTCCCTAAAGCCTATTTACATTAAATATAAAATTAATGGTCAAAATATAATAGCATTAAATTAATCTGGAATGACGTGAAAACTTCTAATCTCATATTTATGTATTGATTTCATGAAATTAATTTCATCGCGTAAATACAACGCTAAAGTAGTGTGTCTAATGTAAATGACTGAAATAACTTTTAACTCAGGACAGGAAATAGTTTATTATGAAACAAATTACGTAATTATTCAAACTAGTTTCATGATATTACGATTACATCATGTAAAATCTTTTTTTGCAATGTAAATTCGGCTTAAAATATATAATTACAGATACAAAAGAAAGTTATAATGTACATAAACTGTAAAGAGTATACGTATTGAAATATCTTGGTCAGTGTCAGTTAGTCTGACCTAATGTATCTACGTAACCGGGAGTTACGAGGTTAACAATAATTGATATTAATAATTAGTTGTAATATTTGTTTGTATATAACCGATTTATAGATATATTTTGTTATATTTTGCATAATAATTATATATAGTGATTGTGTTACATCAACATTGTTTCATAGCTACAATAAATACACTGACGTGTTTCGCATCCTGTTGTTTTATTTATATTAATTCCATAGATAATTAACTTCTTTTATGAAAAGAAAAACATATATATATTTGTAGTGACCCTATTTGCTATGCCAGCGGTCGCGGGTTCGAGTCCCGCTGGGGGCATCCATTTGTGTGATGAGCACGAATGTTTGCACTCGTCATGGATGTTTATATTTATAATATGTATATAAAGTTATATATGTGTAGTAAGTATATCAACTATCTGATATCCATAACACAGGCCTCGTAGCTTACCAATTACCATGGAACTAGATGGTGATGTGTGTTAATGTCCCAACATATTTATTTATTTATTTACATTAGTTATGCGGCAAAATGAAAATAAATACTTAATTTGATTTACATGGCATAAATAAGTTGAGAAAGTGTAAAATTGTAATAATTAGGGTTTCGTACCTCAAAAGGTTAAAAAACAACCCTTACTTATAAGATCACTTTCTTGTCCGTCTGTTCGTGTGTCACCACCGATTTTCTCAGGAACGGGTGGACCTAGCAAGTTGAAATTTATATCAGATACTGAGGTCTATAGTCCCTATTAGGTGAAAAAAATCAATGTCCTGAGTCAACACGTCAAGATACGAGCAAATTTAGATTTTAGCGAAAACTTATAAGTACCAAAATATACCTTCATTTTCAACTTTTTTTATTTTTCAGAATTTTTCCTTTATTTGTGCTGTAAGACCTTGCTTTTATCAAAACTGACAATTCTAGGTCAACCGGAAGTACCCTGTAGGTTTTGGGTCGAAAAACTATATGGTAGTTCCCGTTGACCTAGAATCACGAAATTTGCCAAAAAAAACTGTCTTATAGTACAAATAAAGGACAAAATCCAAAAAATAAAAAAAGTTGAAAATTAAAGTTAAATAGATTTCCTACAAATTAGTACGGAACCCTCGGTGGGCGAGTCCGACTCGCAATTGTCGGTAATTTTTTTAACTTTAGGTTAAATATTTTTTTTACGAAATGATTTTGCAGGCCTTAGGGCCTAATAAATAATATTTTTACTTAATTTATCCGACTGCGGCGAACACTTAAAGGGGAGTTGTGTATGACCTATGTAATATTTATATGTATGTCCTATCCTAGTGACCTCATAATTACTAAACGGCCTAACCATTTTTTCTAAATTTCACGTCGCGTCGTTAGTTTTGTCTTAACAACACAAGTGCCATATAATATTAAAATTTTAAAATATTAACTGAACGTTTAGATTTACAATATTATTACTGTGGAATGTGGATTATTGTCACTGTACATTTAGATACTTTCTAAACGGAAATTTTGAAATTCTATTAATAAAAACACATTTTCTATAATCTATAGTAATCTGTTGCCAGATTTGTATTTTATTGTTTGTAATTTGTATGTATTCAGCTCTTTTGTAATGTCCCACTGATGGGCACGGGCCTCCCTTTACTACAAGGGGTATCAGGCCATAGTCCACCACACTGGCAAAGTGCGGATTGGTGGACTTCACATGTCTTTCGAAAACTTGCTAAGTTCACTCACATGCAAGTTTTCTCACGATGTTTTCTTTCACCGTAGAACAAGTGATAAATAATGTTGGAATTCATTCGGACATGAAAAAATCGTGGTCCGGGATTTTAAACCCGCTTTACGCGAATGTGTTACAACTGGGCTAGCCCTGTTTTTCTCTCTAATAAGTAATAACTTTGATTTTAACATTGGAGGAGGCCTATGCCGTAAGGCACACCGAGCCTTAGAGACATACTATGAATAGTGAATTACTATTAAGAAAAACTGTAAAAAATATTCGGAATAAAAGGCTTTATTATTATTATAAGTAATAACTAGCGGCTCACCCTCACCTTCGGATAGGTCGGTAGGTACGTTTTAACGGTTAGTATGGAATAGATAGACTGTATTATATTACTGCTTCGCTTCCTTGGGTAGTAGTATGATGATATATAGCTTATAGCCTTCCTCAATAAACGGATTATCTAATGCATAAACAATTTGTCAAATCAGATTAGTAGTTCCTGAGATTAGCGCGTTCATACAAACTCGGTCTTTTTATAATATTAATACTCACCCTTGCTTAAAACAAAAACAAATCTATTCCTCGTGAACCGTATATTTTTCCGGGATAAAAAGTAGCCTATGTATTATTCCAGATTATAATTTATCTCTGTGCAAAATTTTATCCAGATTCGTTCAGCTGTTCTGGCGTGAAAGAGTAACAATCATCCATATTTACTCACCTTTCACATTTATAATATTTATATAGATTATGTATAGATTATTAAGCATATTATAGATTTCTTACTTCTGGCTAATGCAGTAAACAAGTTACCTAGCATCAGAATAATTTGAATTGATATTGATAAAATATATTTCTATGGAAATTTTTTAGTAGGTAGGTATATTGTTTTGATGTATCTCAGGTTAAGCCAGCCTTAGACATGTAAATTTGTAAAGACTCGACAGAACCAGTTATTGTGAGACCGTGGGAATGAAAGATTTTCCTGTAGTAAAGGTGTCCTAAATATTGACTCGAATAATAAATATAACACAAAATTTAGTTAAAATCGGTTCAGTATTTTTTTTTTGTAAAACTCACACAGATATACAGACAAAAATATCAATAACTATTGTTTTGGGGTTACTAACTTATTATTTTATTATATGTATATTGTATAGATTATTATTATACTAGTATTGCCCGCGGCTCCGCCCGCGTTCAGATGACCAAAAACCAAATTCTTAGGTTTTACATATTAGTATACAGTACATTGTAGTTTTTGTATTTTTTCTCAGAAATGAGACATTTTCCCGCGGTAAAATGTATCCTATATGTTGACCCGGATAATCACTATACTAAATTTCATCAAAATCCCTCCAGTGGTTTTACAGTGATGCGGTAACAGACAAACAGACAAAAATTCTAAAAACTACAGATTCGGCCTCTGTATCGATAACAATGTCTATTTTGATAAGATTTTCAAAAAAATATTTAATGTACAGATTCGTCTTAGTTGGAATTTTATTATATGTGTAGACGAGTGTGTACGTATAGATAGATACTACTTCATTCGTTATTTTCATCGAAATATCCACCTATGCTTTCAGTTATTTTCACAAAAAATAAATAAAAGCGCGCTCAAATGTTCAAATGAGCGCTCATTCGGTGAGAACATGTTTTGTCGCTGATTAATTATGTAAGTATCTAGTACTATTTTGAACGATGACTTATACATATCTATACATATAATAAAATTGTAACTAAGTCGAATCTGTACATTAAATATTTTTTGGAAAATCTAATTGAAATAGACATTATCATCGATACAGAGTCCGAATCTATAGTTTTTAGAATTTTTGTCTGTCTGTCTGTTACCGCATCACGAGAAAACCACTGAACAGATTTTGATGAAATTTGGTATGATGATAGCTGGTTATCCGGGTCAATATATAGGATACTTTTTACCGCGGGAAAATATATCATTTTTGAGAAAAAAATACAAAAACTGCAATGTAAGAGTATACTAATATGTAAAACCTAAGAATTTGGTTTTTGGTCATCTGAACGCGGGCGGAGCCGCGGGCAATGCTAGTATTTTTATAATTATATCTATGTAGGTTTTATTAAGTGCACGAAAATTGTCTTATGTCTATGAATGCATTAAATAATAACATTATCAGAAGATAGGTATCAGAACTAGTTATTGACGAGCTTTAGTTATCAATTTTTTTTAATATAAATAGGTAAATTCTATTTATATATTAATAGCGACTCGCCCTTGCTCCACTCGGGTTCATCCCTAGTTACGTTTTAACATTTAGATTAGATTTATCAAAGATGAGATATTTTCCCGCAGTAAAAAGTACCTATCCTATATGTTGACCCGGATAACCAGCTATCATCATACCATCAAATTTTATCAAAATCTGTCCAGTGGTTTTCTCGTGATGCGGTCATAGACAAACAGGGAGACAAAAATTCTTAAAACTAGATTCGGCCTCTGTATCGATAATAATGACTATTTTAATAAGATTTTCCAAAAACATATTTAATGTACAGATTCGACTATTAATGTTATTATATGTAGGTATAAATGTTTTCCTTTCCTCTCTCTGCTTTCTTATTTTCAATAATGGTCATGGTTGAATTTCAACCACTGGGCGATAATTCTAGTTTAATTAAATGCACGGCCTTATCATTGATACCTATCCCTAAATATGTTATTCGTGATTTGTCTAACCCTTAAACGAAGGCGAATGAAGATTTAAATTACCTTTATGTATATAAAACTTAAAACTTTTTGCTTAACTGATACTTATTAGTTTTTTGATACCCCAATATCTATATCGTTACAATAACAAAATGAATTCTTTATTTATACAGCTTTCGTGATTTACCAACGATTTCGTATGTTTTAACGCTTCTCTGTAGGTACATCCTCTACATGACTAATGACTTCTATCGACACTTCATAAGTTAAATCCTCCAAATATGTTAAACAAACGCTGTAATCTAATTTTCTAAGTAAAAAAATAAGCTGAAAGGCCTCTGGCAAATAGGCTTAAAGTAATTCTAAAATCAGAGCATTCACTTTAAATTTCTTTATTTGCTATGTACAAATATGAGTGTAAGGACCCTTTTATCATATTATTTATCAGTCAATGCCGGCAACAAAGACCGAACTTATCTAAATCATATAAAGTAGAATGCGTAACACTAATTACATTGAGATTTTATTGCCAACGTATTTTTACACATGATCATGTGTGATGTTATAAATTTGAAAAAATGTTTATTGATTGGCCCATTTTTTCTTTCAGTAATTATCATTTTTACCCGCAAAACCCAAAGGAGAGTTATGTGTTTGACTATGTATGTCCGATTCTATGTTCCCTCGTATGTACTGAACGGCTTAATCGACTTTGATGATTCATACGTCATTCCATTCGTCTTGATAACGCGAGTATCATAACTCATAGGCTGTATAGATATTATTATATTTATTATTATTATATAATAAAATACTTAAATAAATATTTATTTTATTTCATAGGTACATTTGTCAAAGAGTGAAATTGACTGAGGAAAATCAGCACAAAGTATACATTTAAGTGTGTGTGTGTGTGTGTGTTTGATTGTTACTTCTGAATGCTGAAACGACTGAATGCATTCGTATGTTTAGTAAGTACAAAGATAGGGTATGACCTGGAGTAACACATACGTTACTGTGAGACACCTAGGGATGCGTCCGAGCAAGTGTTTGTCGCTAGTATAAAAATGTTTCGATCTTAGAGTATACATAAGCTATGTATACCTACTCTAAGGTTTCGACAGTCTCCCCGCAAAGTATATAGCGTGAAGACTGAGCGTGAAATACTTATACGTATGTATTTATTTATTATAGCTACTTATATTAGTATGGATATAATAAAAAGAAAACATGAGATATTCATAAATATTTATTACATACAACGAATGACTGTCTTAATATACCTTAGAGGTGATATTAGATATTGTCCATGGCTTCGCTTATATGGTAGGGACGTCGGTAAAAAGTAGATTATATTAAGCTACGTTTCCAATTTCATTCAAATCCATTAAGCCGTTAAAAAGTTCACTCTCAAAAGCATTTATCTATACTAATATTATAGACAGAGTTTGTTTGTTTGTACGCGCTAATCTCAGGAACTACTGATCCAATTTAAAATATTCTTTTCGCTTTAGATAGCGCGTTTATTAAGGAAGGCTATAAACCATCATGCTACTACCTAAGGGAGCGGAGCAGTAATCATAAATGTCAACAAATCGGGCAGACTTCCATACATTATTGTGAAACTGATGTTTATATCGGAAGTTTAAACACGGGCAAACCCGCGGGTACTGCTAGTAAATATTATATATTTACTCCGCAAACACCCAAAAAAAGGGAGCTCAGCCATATACGAAGAGTATAGGAGCGTTAAGAAGAGGGAGCTCTAATTTAATAGACATTTTATCTATTATTATCACAATTATAATGTAAAAAATCGCAAAGTTTGTATTAAGTTTGAAGATCAAACATTCAATGCTTGGAAACTATTACATAGTCCTGATAGCTAATTTAATTTGTGTTTAATGTTTGAATTTTCTAGGTACGTACAAAATGTTGGAAGCCTTCAAATCGTTAAGCCAATTAATAGGTAAGTGTGATATTTACATCTACACGTAAAAGAAACTCGATTTTACTCAGCTTTTAGAAAATTACCTTCTAAACGTTTAAATTTTTATATACAAAATCTACTATCAAGATTTATTAACCCCACGGGAACCGTACATTTTTCGGGAATAAAAAGTAGCCTGTGTTATTCTGACGTGTGAGCTAATATATTATTGTAGTTTCATTAAAATCCATTCAGTAGTTTTTGCGTGGAAGAGTAACAAAAATCCGTACATCTACACATCCAGACATTCATACATCCTCACACTTTCGTATTTATAATATTAGTTGGATTATTTTAATGTTTTAACAAAAAAACGCCAGTGATAAGAGACAAAAAAATATTTATTTTAAAATCACAGACAGATAGACAAACTTCAAGTTTCTTTATGTATAACTACATATAAATAGGAATATAATAAATTAACTGTAAATATGTAACTACATATTTTTCAGGAAAAAAATAGCGTAATTAAATGTTTTAATTAAAAGTAGATAGATATGTTACATCAAGTTGTTTCTTATTCTAACAACTAGAGTGTATCATAGTAAAAAAATACATATATCTATTTTATAAGACAGTCATATAACACAAATAAATCTGTTACAAATGTAGAACTAGGTATTGTGTAAGAATTCATAGTTTGAATCGGAACAGCGAACATACTCGAAGTACTCAGGTACTTGTGTTGTATGAAGTGTGATCGCGGATTCAGTTGTCGAGTTACATGATTATTTTACAATATAACTGGCTGAAGGCTATTGAGTTTTTCGACCTATTCGATCACGTTTATGCTATCGCCTATTTGTCTCGCATGGAACCCAAAGACGCGCCAAATGTAAACGTACAAAAACTCATTTTAACCCGTTAATTTTGCGTAAATTCGTAAAAAACTGTTCTCTCGGATTTAAACGGTTAAAAAGTAACCGAAACTTTAAATCGAAAAGTGTTTCGGTTCGGGGTTAATGACCAAAACCAGTTTAAAAATTGAGCGGTTTTCCGAGCCCTGGTACAGACGCACATACATATATTAGTTTACACATATATAATACTAGAAGAACCCGCGGCTTCGCTCGCGCTAAAACTACGAAATAACTCTAAAATGGTAGGTGTCATACAAACTTTCACCCCCGTCCCCCCCCCCCCCCGTCCCGTCTCCCGTGCTTGTTTTTCTCTACACACTATAGGTATGAAGACTAAAGAAATCCGAATGTCCATTTTTATTTAGCGGACACTTTTTATTATTGTTCAACAGATCGCACGCTGCACACAATATCAACCAGATTTTTAAATACCATATAGGTATTTCCATATAGGTAGACAAACGATTTACGCGGATTTTGTTCGCAATTTCATGGACTTTTTTTGCACCGAGCCCTAATTATTTAAAAAAAAATTGCCGAGTTTTAGCGATTACCAGGGTGCGGCGGTGTTCCATAGAAGCGCGCCCAGTTTAAGCTAAACGCTGTTTAATATGTTATCCATATAGATGTCTCAACTTACATTGGCAGCGTCTTTTCTGAAATTATCAATTTTTGAGTTTGTTGTGTCCATATAAACTTTCAATCATCATCGTTTTACAAACTACATATAATATAATTAAACAAAGTTTCAGCCAAATCAACTCATCAGTATTTTATATATAGCATTATTGAAATTATACTCCTTTTGCTATGCGATGCGACAAATTTGGACTACAGTATGAAGTTAGTGATTATTGACTACAGTGTGAAATTAGTCGTTATTGGCTACAATGTGAAGTTTTTTTTATTTTTTATTTGCTTTCTCTATATAAGTACAACACGTGTTTTATATCGATAAATATAAAAATTATTACAAGCTTTTATTTAGTTTCACCTGTCTCAGTGTCTGTCTGTAATCAAATCTTACAAGTTAAATTTGATCCATTTCCAATTGTCCGATTGAGCTGAAATTTGGAACACAAGTATGACTCTCGTGACTGCACGACTTCCAAAATGCCGCCATGTTTAATTCAATACGACGGACGGACGTTACAAAATGGCGATTTATTATTTTCATAGTGACCCACCCATATGATATGGGTATCAAATGCAAGGGCTTTAAATTTAATATGGCGGACTGTTTATTTTGCACTCCCAAGATATTAGACCAGGGTCGATAATTTTTGAAAACCAAAAAAATAATAATAGTAGAATGAAACCCATTGGAAAAAGGAAGAAAATATAACAAAAATGAAAGGAAAAATAATTAACGAGAGATCTGAGGTCGGGAATTGGTAGTGGTTAGTTTTTTCCTCTTCCCACTTCCTGACATCAGATCGTCCGTAAATTATTTTTCCTTTCATTTTTGTTATATTCTCTTTCTTTTCCAATGGGATTCATCCTACTATTTTTTTTTCACTTTTTACCATTTTCAAAGGCTTCAGCCCTGGTCTATATGAATATCAAGTGAAAGGGTTTGCTGAGAAGAATACGAAAAAAAAGTAAAAAAAAAAAACATTTAAAAAAGTTAAAACATTTCGAAACACAAGCTTTTATTTTAATGCTCTAAAAAAACAAAGAAGTATAACTTCTTGCGTGCGTAAATAAGTATTCACAACTTTTTTTGCAATGTTTCTTGTCTATTTTTATGTATTTTATTAAATTGACATAACTTTTTTATTTATGAACCGATCTAAATAAAACAAATACTAAATGTTAAGTGAAGCTTACCATAAAATACATTCGTGATAACCGCATACAAATCGGTTAAGCCGTTTCTGAGATTAGCACGCACAAACGCACAGACAAACAGACAAAAATTCTAAAAATCAAAGTTTTGGGTTCTATCGCGTTAATAAAAACCCCCAATAATAGTTTTTCACAAATATCTCCCATGTACAGACAGCTATCAGTTACAATTAATTATATGTATAGCGAGTGGCTGGCGAGCGTGCAGCTCACCGGTCGCTTGCTGCTCTAGCGTTTTGTATGAATACAAGCTGACCGGGCGCGCAGCGCAAATTTTTTATAGGTTAACACATAATAGGGGGGGGGGGGGGCAACTGCCCCCCCTGCCCCTACCTGGGTACGCCCATGCAAATGTATCAAGAGTATTCTCCATTAACATGTCTCTATCCCGGTAATTTGTTTCCCAAGCTATGACATGTTCATCAAACTTTATTTGTATTTGTAATTTCAATCTTTATTTGTGATCTTTTGTATTGCCATTTCTATTATTTTCCTAATTATCTCTATTGATAGGTCTGAATGAATTTTATGTTCTTTGACAATATCTTTTATTTTTGTCCATGCAGCTTCAATTGCATTTAATTTGCACATATAAGGCGGCAATTTCAAAATTTCATAGCCATATTCTAACACTAAATATAGAATACTAATTAATATTTTTTCTAAAATTTTTTAATAAATTAAATAAATAATATCTCATATTCAAATACAAAACTAATTAAAATGTTTAAAGTTTAAAATTAATTGTAAGGTGCCATTTTTCAAATTTTTTGAATTCATTTCTTTATTTGTGGGTAGGCTGTCTGTAACAACTACATTACTTTTGAGATATCTAATACCATAGTCTCTCCCGTGACCATGATTGCTGTAAAGCATTCGAAATATCGGGAATCAAAAATCAAAATAAATCTGTGAAAAAATCTAAAGAGAAAGTTTTATTTAAAATGTCAAATATTCATGTAAATCTAAGAAAGTATTAAAATACGTCATAAATTAGAAAATTCTTTTATTGTTCATATAAATTATTAACAAATTAATGGTGTGAACGAACATAACTAATGAAATGAAACCATTGATAATGTTGTTTTCTATCTAAATCTCTACACTGAAATATAAAATAAATATTTATTATTTTCTCATTTGCTATGATTATTCTTCTTAATAGGATATGAAAGGTTCTATCACTTCAGAATATTAATTTTAATATAACTAATATATGACAGATTGATCTTAAAAAAAAACGATAAAGAACAACATTAACAATAACATGTCTAATAACTAACCTAACTAATGAGTCTTCTTAGGTTTTGCGAGTTTTTCATATTTGCTCTTTGAGGAATACCAGAGACCGAAAGGAATGGCTAGTGATGGCAGGGTCATAACAGCAAACGCAGCCCAGTCTAAAATGTGTGATGAGAACTTGCGGTCATAGTCCTTAAAAGCAACAATTGTTCCTTCTCCGGGTGCACTACTGATAGAATATTGATGCTGAAATAAGTTAATATAAATAATAAGTATCTATTATGTAACATCTTAATTAGAATAATTAAAGAAAATAGGTATTGTTACAGTATTAGCTATTTATTTTCAGTGTATTTAAAGAAAAATATTAATAAAAATTAACTGTAAGTAGTATCATAGTATATTTTTCTGTTGCTCAAAAGATTAAATGGAATTACAAAATGGAGATAATTTATGCTTGTATAATTGGCTTTTATCAACAATATATCTCCTACACAAGCAGAGAGTAAGGTAAAAATTTCATGATAAATGAATGAAAGAATCATTAGTTAAAGTATAAAAATACACACAAACACACTACAAATTTTGAACAAAGAAATAAAATTAAAGTACATTCACTTAGCAGGTCTTAATTATAATTACCTATATTGTTACTTTCACTTTTAACATGGCTTACCTCAATAGCATCTTCAGTAGGTTTGTATGTAACTTCAGCAGATGTAAAGTTGAAGTAACCATATCTGTTTGATCTAACTGTAACTACATGTGAGACATTAGTTTGAGGAGCTATTCTATCAATCTCTGCTGTGAGCTGTCCTCCAACCACAGTGAACACTTCTGGGTGGAATCCATTGTCCACCAACCTTACATCTACAGCTGGTGCCGTCCCCACATTGAACAGTGTGTATTTGATTAAAATATCCATATTCTCCACTAAGTATTTATTTAAAACTTGTTTGGATACTAATAGCCTTGCTACAGATGGTTCCTCGTCCGCCGTTACAACAGCAGCGACGATGAGAATAAACGACAGTAATTTTGCAGCCATGGTGCCTGAAAAGTAAAAATTTTATTAATAAATTTCAAGATAAAGATATTAAATAGAGTTGAGCGGCATTATTAGAAGTATGAATGAAAACATTAACATTTTAAAAATTATTTATGGTTAATAGGATATTAGTAAATTAAGTTATAGATAAATTATATTTTGTTTATATTACCTTAAGTTAAACTAATGAAATGAAGAAATTTCGCTTCGTTTTCTTCGCAAGCAATAGTGAAATGTTACGGATTTTGACAACTGTTCAAAGTACGTGGCTGACGTTCCACTCCACGCGTTCAAATCATTGCCAGATAGCCGCTATAACAGTTAGTGATGCGTTCAATTACTTAATTATTATTTTTTATTTCAAAATAAATTTAATTTTATTAATTATAAAGAAAAAATACAAAAAAAATGAAGCGAGTTGCTTTTTCTAGCATTTATATAAATATTTAGCAAATTAGCAAATATTGTTTACAATTTTTGGTCTTTTGTTGTTTTAGAAAACTAAGCATCAAATATTGAACGTATCACTAACTCAGTAGCTGAGTAGATGTCAATTTGTCAAATGACGGTATTGAATTTGTGTTTTTATTGAAAATAAAATTTATGCTCTGGATGAGAATGTTGTGCTTCTATTAGTTTGGTATATCTTAATTACATGAAAGGTAATTAGAGTGCAACTAAATTTTATTAAACTATGACAGATAAAGAAGACGCTAGCAAAGAACCCGAAAAAGAACCACTAGATGACGAGGCCTTAGAGAAGTACGTTTTAATTCGTGATTTATAATAATGAAATGTGTATACAAATATTTATATTTGGCTGCAGTTTAGAATAGGGGACGTGGCCCCTGGCGGAGTGGGTGGTATTTCTGGATAGGGGACGTGATAGGGAGTCGAAATGTTAAATAAAATTTTTTAATACAACAAAGGAGTCAAAAGTTATTGAGACTTAAAGTTATAACATTTCCATACATTATTTTGACATTACTACCATTTAGACACTTGGAGTCAAAACGTCACTTTCAATTGTCAAAATAATCTCCAGATGATAGTCTTTATTTGTACTTTGCGTGAAATTCGAATTTTCTAGTTTTCTAGTCATTTATGGCACTCGCCGGCCGCTACCGCGGCACGCTCGCTTCGCTCGCTCGGCTCGTGCGTTGTGGCAACTGTTCTAACCTAACCTAACCAAGATATGAGGAATAATAAATAAATAATCTTAAATGTTCTAACCTAACCTAACCCAGATATGAGGAATAATAAATAAATAATCTTAAATGTTCTAACCTAACCTAACCCAGATATGAGGAATAATAAATAAATAATCTTAAATGTTTCTAACCTAACCTAACCAAGATATGACGAATAATCAAATATAATCTGTTGTCATTTAAGCGGTAATATAAAACAAAGTGTCAGTTTTGCTTTTGTCAAAATGTAAGATCGTTTTGTTTGTGTTGTGAAATTATTAAAATATTAAATACAATAAAGCATTAATTGTTGTGAAAATGTGTAATGTACATAAAAAAGGATGCGTACTATTCGTTAAAGGTATGTTTATCTGTTGTAATCACTTATTTAGGTAAAGAAATGTATGGAAATGTGTTAGATATGTTATAACTTGTAAGTCTCAATAACTTTTTACTCGTACGTTTCCTCCAAATATTTTTAATATATTTTGACTCTCTGTCACCTCCCCTATCTAAAAATACCACCCACTCCGAATGGTGGTAAAGAAATATATGAAAATGTATGGAAATGTTGTAACTTTAAGTCTCAATAACTTTTTACTCATACGTTCGCGGACAATTTTTATTTAACATTTCGACTCCCTATCACGTCCCTTATCCAGAAATACCACCCACTCCGCTAGGGGCAAAGTCCCCAATACTGAATTTGTGCCTTATATTTAATAATTTTAGACTTCTTATAACTTATGCTTCACTAAATGATAAATTTAATCCTTTTAATTTTATCTTACAGTATAAATATTTAAGAGGTAAGGCAAGGGCATGAACTATATTTACTTAATACTATTTTTCTAATAAGTTACTAGTACTGTATGTAAAATGTATTTTTTATTAATGAAAGAGGTACATGTACTAGTATTGTTCAGATTCAAGAAAACTGCAAATTACAAGCAATTCCTTAACCATTAAAAATAAATTATTTATATTTAGGTATATAAAAAATAGGCAGTGGTATCCGAGTGGTAACGGGCTCGCTTGGGAAACCGAATAAAGCGGGTTCAAATTCCGGGTCTCGCACATCTGATATTTTCATGTGCGAATCATTTCTAACACAATTGCCACTTGCCTTACGGTGAAGGAAAATATTGTGAGGAAATCTGCATGTCTGAGAGAATCTAGCAAGTTTTCGAAAGACATGTGAAGTCAGTCACTCGGCCAGCGCGCTGGACTATCGCCTGATCCCCCTCATATTGAAGAGAGACTCATGCCTTGCAGTGGGACGTTAAAATAGGGCTGAATACATACATACATACATATGAAAATGTTTTGGTTGTATTATATGGATTGTTTTGAGAAAGAACATATTTTAGATTTTTTACAATTTATTTTATTAATTTAATACACAATTAAAGATTTAATGTAAATTATTTATTTATGATACAACTCAATATATGGAGTAGTGAACCTATTAAATAATATAGAATATGCAACATTTATTTGTACAACCATATAATATATATACTGCTATAAAATCAGATTTTCCATTTACCTTGAAATTAACCCAATAAATGAGTAGGCATTATCGATTTTTTTACAAAATAGTTTTTAGGGTTCTATACCTCAAAAGGTAAAAAAGGGACCTTTATAAGATCACTCTCTTGTCTGTCTGTCTGTGTGTCACCACCGATTTTCTCAGGAAAGGGTGGACCTAGCAAGTTAAAATTTGTACCAGATACTGAGATCTATACCCCCTATTAGGTGTATTAAAATGAAGGCCCTGAGTCAACATGATAAAAAGATATGGGCAAATTTAAATTTTCGCGAAACCTTGTAAGTACCAAATTTCCCTTAATTTTCAATTTTTATTACTTTTTGGAATTTTTCCTTTACTTGTGCTGTAAGATCTTGCTTTTCACCAAAATTGACGTTTCTAGGTCAACTGGAAGTACCTTATAGGTTTTGGGTCCTGTTGACCTAGAATCACGAAATTTGGCAAAAAGCAAGGTTACAGCACAAATAAAGGAAAAATTTGTAAAAATAAAAAAGTTGATAATTAAAGTTAAACAGATTTCCTACAAATTTGTACGGAACGCTTGGTGGGCGAGTGCGACTCGCACTTTTCTGGAATTTTGTTTTTGTACTTAAAAAGTGCTACTTACTAAAAATGTGATATGTGGGGTCGTAAGGAATAAGAGTTAGGTGATGATCACTTTCTCTACCCTATAAGTGTAAACAAGGACTACATTTATTTTCATACAACATAAAAATAATATAGCATTTAAGTACTCTAGAAATAATATTATCCATGCAATTTCAAAAATAGTGCAAGAAAATTACTTTTTTATTATGTGTATAATAATATGTATTCCTTTAAAGTTGACGTGAGATTTTTAAATCTCAGTTAAATTGAGATTTGATGAGATTTTATTATATCGCTCCAATTTTTTGAGCCTAGTAATAATAATAACTAGACTGGTAAAAATTTCCCTCCTTTTGGCCTCTTTTCTATGATGGCATCGACCATTGTAATACTTCATATTGTTACAAACATGTAGCATTACTTTTTGTTGTAGGCTTGCAGTAGAAGAACTACTTCGGGAAGCAGTCCAAGGTGCTGCAAGAGCAGAAATAGTTGGTCCATCAGGTTGGGTAAAAGCACCCCAACAAAAAACCAATAAACGATTTCTAGTCAACACGCTTCGGCATGCCGTAAACTCTAACAAATATCACAGTTCACGCAGCTCGACGCGTAATTCATACAAAACATCTCCAAAATACGAACGAAAACCGGAATCGACAATTAAAAAAGATAGATCTAAAAGAAAATACTAAAATGGCGGACTACGATGTAGAAAGTATTATAAGCAAAATTATTGATAGCACTGAAGCAACATGGTCGCCACAAGAAAAAATGCCGCTAATAATGAAAGAAATAGAACAATTAAAAGCGGATACTAGAATATTTTTAGACAATTGTGATTACGATATAGCTGGTATATTAAGCGAAAGTACGGAACTGTGTGCCGAAAGCAAAGCTTTGGTTGAGGAGATGGAAGAATGTAAAAAGGAGATTGAACAAGAAACAATGGCTGAAATATTAAAGTCCATTGAGAATCACGATCAAATTGCCAAAGAGTTAGAGTCCGTTAATTTCGCTATGAATATTGTGTTTGATGTCATAACATGTGGTAGATTTATTAAAGAATTCGACGAAGGACGAGAAGCTCAAAGTTTTTCAAAGGCGGTTGAATCCGTTTATGATTTACTTCAGTTTATAGAACAACCAGCCGATGGTTTTAGTGAAATGGAATTGTATGCTAACATAACTAATACTGCTCACCTAATTATGGATAGTTTGGTACACGATTTGTATCAAGAATGGGATCGAATGGTGTCGTACACTACGAAACCAGGTACTCGAAAGAGTACAGTCACATTTAACATTACTTTAGACGATTCTCTCATCGCCATGGATGTTGTGAACGCTCTAGATAAAAGCACAAAGCTAATGGAAAAAATTACAGAGTTTGCGGATTTTCTAAAGAAAGAAGTTTTCATACCAATTCTTAAACACGAATCCATAGTTTACGCTGACTCGGACGACTCGGCATCAGTGACCATTACTTACAAAACGAACTATACCCCACCATACAGTGATACTATAGCCAATATGAGACTTCTATTCCATTTTTTAAACAATAAATTCAATATACCATTTAACGATGACAAGAGTATAATGAAGATGTTCGGGCAATTAATATGTGAGGAGTTTTGTGAAATGATGATCAAAGACTGTTTTATTGAGACTATACCAAATAATATAAACGATCTCCAAACGTACGGCCGAGTTACATCGGAGATAGAAGATTTCCAACACTTCCTTAAAATTATAAAGATTTTCCCTGAAAAAGGTTTATCGTTGCTGAAGTACATGGATAACATTGATGTTTTATTCGCGGAACGATCGAGTCAGCACTTTTTAGAGACAGCTCGCTCTATTATGCTTAAAGATTTAAGTGTAACAATGTCTATAGGAGTGGAGAAGATTCCAGACGAACCTATACCTCCAGAAGATGTCCCGGAAGACAGCAATATAGTTGAAGCTCTAGACATTTTTGCTAAAACGATACCAAAAAGTCTGTTCTACTTTCCTCGGTGTATGATATCGAAGACGGCGCAAGAGTTATTGGATTTGGTTTATATTATAATGGAACAGGCTGTGCAGTGTTCCGACGTAGTGTGTAAGAAGTTATATTGTACTGTTAGACTTATATTTGAATTGTATGATGCGGTAGTTCCCTATCACCATGAAAATTATTTGCAAACCATTCCACAATATGTGGGTAAGTATTCATATAATTGTAAAAAAATAGAATATCATTATCCATACTAATATTATAAAGAGGCACAGTTTGTTTGTTTTTATAATCAAATGAATAAAATATCAATTTTTTTTAACTCTTCTTTTGAACCAATAAGAGTTATTGTGCTGTACTTTGTCTGCCATAATTAATTAGGAATGGCATAATTTTTACAATAACCACGTTAATTTTACAATAATCACGTCATTAAGTGAAAATTCGCGATAAAAAGCTCGCAAACAGTAAACGTTCAGTACCATTTGACATTTCTAGAGACCTCACTCTACACTAACGCCATCTCGTGGCGAATTCAAGCGCGGTAGCCTCCATACATACATGTTACTTCATAGACAGGCTATAGTCTACCTATAATTTATCTATATCTGTCTACTCGGTTAGCGTAAAGGATAACAAAAGCACACGCAAATTTTCGCAATTTTATAAGTAGCCCGATTCTAACAAAACAACAATTTCTAACACAACCTAATATATATTTTTTTCTAAATTCCAGCTCTGTTCCACAATAACTGTATGTACCTAGCGCACAATCTCCAAACCTTAGGTGATAAGTGGCTCTCTCTAATGGAGGGCAGGGAAGTGAACTACCCTATTGGTTTCGTGGACTTGGTGCAGAAGATCAGGGACCTAGGATATATACATCTGACGATGCATATGCAACAGCAGAGAAAACAAATTTTAGATAATATACGTTCTTCTGGTGAGATGATTTATTTTAATATACTTTTATTAATATTTAGATTTACGCGAATATTTGATTTATTAAAAGTATTTTTTCGTTTGAGTCTCTCTCGTGACCGTGATTGGTGTAAACTGTAAAGCATTTGTAATGTCGGGAACGGAGTGAAACACTTCACAACTTCCTAACTCCTAGTTGTTACTGGGACTTCCTTAACAGAAAAGACTCAAGACAATAAGTAAACTTGGCCTGACCCGGGGACTCGAACCCAGGATCGACACTCGGATGTGCAACCCTAAACGCCACAACACCACCAATGCAGTTAAAACATCGCTCTAAAACTAAATGTCTCCGACAAAAAAAAAATTAAAAATAAACCATTTATTAAATATATTGAAAACTAGCGACTCACCCTCGCTACGCTCGGGTTCGTCCTTAGGTACGTTTTAAATTAAAATGGGTATAGTATGTTATCCTTAAGAGATAGACATGCCATCGCGGACTTTTCTGTAAACCTATATAAGATACACAATTCCACCATACATTATTGTGTTATATCGAAAAGAGTTTAGTCAGCGTTTTCTTTGAAAGCTACCAGACGGCTTATTTTTTTCCAACACCTCCAACAAATATTTGACCAATGTATGCAAAATCTTAACAAATTATATACTAAAACCTTCCTCGAGAATCACTCTATCCATAGGTGAAAACAGCATGAAATCGGTACAGTAGTTGAGTTTATCGCAAACAGACAGACAGATGCAGCAGAGGACTTTGTTTTATATAAAATACATATGTAGTGAATAGTGATAATCATTTCAGATCTAAACTGTATAGTGGTGAATGACGTGCTTGGTGACAACGCGGAGGCGGCGGTGAGGCAATGTCTAAGGCAGCTACAACTCTTGAAGAATGTTTGGATTGGTGTCTTTCCGTCCAATGTCTTTATAAGGTAATATTGCTTTTAAATAAATATATGTTGGGACATTAACACACAGCACCATCTAATTCGATGGTAAGCTATAAGGCTTGTGTTATGGATACCAGATAGTGGATACAGTACACATCTAAAACTTTAAATACATACATATCATAAACATAAACACCCATGACTGGAGTACAAACATTCGTACTCATCAAATGAATGCACCCAGCGGGACTCGAACCCGCGACCGCTGGCAAAGCATTACAAACTAAGCCTGACTTCCGACTTTAATTAAGGTTAATTGGTTTTTGTAATTTTTATCGAAATATAATTTTCACAATCGGATCAGTAGTATTCGAGATTACTCGCTATAATACAAAGTTATAAACTTTGCTTCTTAAAACTTTCTTAGATTTACGCGAATATTTGACTTTGTATATAAAACTATCTTTTCCGATTTTTTCGCGGATTTATTTTGATTTTTGGTTCCCGACATAGTCTCTCCCGTGTAACGACTGCTGTAAAGGATTTGAAACGTCTGGAACAAAAAATCATAATATATCCGCGAAAAAACCCGAAAAGATAGTTTTATTTAAAACTTAGCTTTTTTATAATAATACGGTAGATGAACATGAGCTACGTAACATGTATGCCTTTATAATCTAGTTCCTAGCATATACGGCAGATTATGAGGTCGTGAGTTTCATTCTCGAGTAAAGCCAAAAATAGTGGGCTTCTTTGTTAAGAAATTCGAAATACCCCGGATTTGTCTATTAAATTGCCAGCTATTTCGTATATTCTTTTAATTTAAGCAATTAATAAATTATTTTTTGTGAAATATTAACATATACTATGTAAAAATATGTTTTTTGTTACAGGCTTATGGCAACACTAGTAAATATGTTTGTGGATGAGCTAATACACCGAGTGTGCACAGTGGAGGATATCTCAATGGAGATGGCCACACAGCTCACCGAAATGTATACACTGGTTGTGCAAAAAATCCCACATTTATTCCAAGTAAATATATTAATTTTTATAATATAATAATATGCTTATTTATTGGATTAGTTATTAAATATTAGTTGATTCACCCCCGCTTAGCTCGGGTACCTCGTTAAATAGCTTTCTTTAATGTTTTAAAAGCAATAGCGTTATCTAGTTGAGTTCACGCGAATTATGTATGTCATACATAATTATAGATATATACATATGTATATAATAATTTGTTTTTCATGGGAATGAGTTATTTTCTCGCTATATTATTTATGCTAATCGTCATAACATATTTCATACAATAAATCACATCAAACTGTTCGTCTGTTTCGACGTGAACGTGACGTATTTCACGTGTTTATATGTTTTTGTGTATGTTACGCTAGCTTTGCTAGTCCATTCAAAAACATCATAAAAATGGGTTTCCTCACTCACTTTTGAATGTAAAATTAGTATGTATAGCCTTGTGTCATCCTAACCTATATAAATGACGCCTCTAAGCGTAGGATAATATTTTTAAAATGTGTTAATTTGGTGGTAACTTTGCAATCCCGAATTAATTATTTTTAATTTTATTTCAGAATATTAATGATGTTTCAAAGCATGTCAAGTCCTGGGTCAAGTTACAAGAATTAATTTTCGTTCTGGGCGGATCCCTGAAAGATATAGAAAACCATTGGGATGATGGTATTGGACCTTTGGCTGTACATTTCCACGTAGAAGAACTGAGGAGTCTCATCAAAGCGCTGTTCCAAAACACGCAGTTCCGCGCCAATTTACTATCGAAAATTAAATAAATATGTTCACAAGTAGTCATTTTAATATATATGTGTTTAATGATTTTATTGGTTTTATTCATGACCTTAATTTTTAATAACTATTTGGCTTTCGTTCTACAATTTATAAAAGTGTCGACATTTTTTAGTTGTAGCATTTCCCTGTTTTTTAATCACAGATCATAATTGCGCACTTTGGCGCACAAACACGAACAACGCAAAAAAACATATCATAGATTTTTTGGCATCCGTTACGCGCATAACGCCAAAGCAGTAATTTTCAAAGTGCTCGGTTGTGCGGAGCGTTGCCGTAGTAATGCGCTTTCACCCTTTGTGTTGTAAATGCTTATAATTTAGTATGTTGCAAAATGGAACGCTCTGGTAGAAAGAAATAGATAACAATTAGTTATTGTTTAAGATTATACTAAAGAAAGAGTACATATTATTCAACTAGTATAATTGAATTAATATAATCATTTATCTATACATAAAATAAATTTGTAAATAAGCCGAATCTGTACATTAGATATTTTTTGGAAAATCTTATTGAAATAAACATTATTATCGATACAGAGGCCTAATCTATAGATTTTAGAATTTTTGTCTGTCTGTCTGTCTGTTACCGCATCACAGAAAAACCACTGGAGGGATTTTGATGAAATTTAGTATGGTGATAGCTGGTTATCCGGGTCAACATATAGGATACTTTTTACTGCGGGAAAAAACATCATTTCGGAGAAAAAAAAAATACAAAAACTGCAATGTAAGAGTATACTAATATGTCAAATGTAACAATTTGGTTTTTGGTTATCTAAACGCGGGCGGAGTCGCGGGCAATGCCAGTAAAATATAATTTAGAAAATTATCATAATAAGTAGCATTTCTATATAGTTTATGCATAATACCTAATAGCGTGAAAAGAAACGCAGTTGTCAAAATGTGAAATTTGAATTTATGAAGAAAATCAAATAAATGGAAAAGGAAAGATTATTATTGTGTAAAAATGGAAAGATGTTTTCAATATAATAAAATTTGAGTGAACCACAATTATCCATTTATCAAGATGAATACGTTAAAATTATTCCTGCAGCGAAGAACACCAACAATTTTATTTAATCGTACAGCGAAAAATAAAAGAAAATTTATAGATCCTAAAGAAGAGGAGCAATTGCCAAGTAATATTTCTTATATACTGCTAATAATATTTTATTTTCTTCGATTCGTTTGAAATATTCTTAGGAATATGTCTTTGGCTTTGTTTTTCGAATTTTTATGACTTTGAGGTTATGTTTATTTTGATTATAATTTTTTTATGTAGAAATACACTAGAAATACTCTTGTCCACAAACAAAAGTGACGTTGTAGGAACAAAAGTTGTTAATTTTTTTTCTAATTTTCAGTATTTCAGTATCCAGTAAGTAAGAGTTCAGATAGGAGAGTATATGTATGGGGGTTAGCGGAAACTGGTGCCCTCGGTATACATATGCCGAGGGCTATGAAAAAATTCAAAAAGTCTTATAGGAATAGCTTCAGTTTCATTTGGCATCCTATGAGGTCTAGTTTTTGTGAAAGGTTCGATGTAAGTACTCCTTAGATTATTTTTACAAGTCCTTTATAAAATAATATTCTCTTGATTGAAACCTAATCTAAACATAAAATATAAAGAATAAGTAAACATGTTAGTTTTTACATTTTTATACTTTAAAGAGTAAGCCCCCACAAGTAAAGAAAGTCTCGATGATCTGTAACAAATTTATAAATTTAAACTATTTTAGGTAACAAAGGTAGCATGTGGATATGGTTTTACAGTAGCTGCAGTAAAAACTAATGAACAGCACAAAGTTTTTGGTACTGGTATCAATACAGATTCCCAAATTGGTTATCATGCACCGAGAATTGGACATCCACTTGAAATGCTGTTAAGTCCTGCACCTATTTACATACCCTATAAGTCTCTGGAAACTAAGGTTAGAGTAATATACCTTAATTTAATATTATGTATGACTAGCCCAGTAATTACTAAAATGCTATATTCATTTTGCATTTTTATTTAATAAAAACTTGACAATGAAATACAACCTGAACTAGTCTGCCAACCCACACTTTTTTAGAGTGGTGGACTATGTCCTGATCCTTCCTTGTATTGATGGGAGGCCCTGTGCACAGCTGTGGAATGTTAAGAAGGGCTAAATACACAATTGTGTAAACCAGAGTTTCCCAATTTTTCTGTTGAGCCTCCCTGGATTATAAAAAAAAAATTATGCCCCACTTTATTTTCATAATTTTAATAAAAAAACATTATTTTAACGATTTTTATTTATTTTTCATTTTATGTTATACAAAATAAACTCTTTGTCACTCTAGACCCCCCGCCCCCCCAAGTATAAACAGTATGCCACAAATACATATTTGTCTACGAAGTCTGCTTATAAGAAACAAATACATTAAATTTCTTTTTAGATAACAAACCTAGCCGCTGGTAGAGCGCACACATTAATATTAACAGATAATGAAGGAGTGTATTCATTAGGCAATAATGCATATGGCCAATGTGGAAGAAAAATAAACCCAAATGAAGAATATAAAAGCAGTATGGCATCCTATAATATTAAAAGGCTTGGCAAGGAAAATATTATTTATATATGCTGTGGACAAGATCACAGGTAAGTTTGGTCAAAAACATATAAATTAACAATGTAATCTATACATAATATAATAAAATCGTAACTAAGTCGAATCTGTACATTAAATATTTTTTGGAAAATTTTATTGAAATAGTCATTATTATTGATACAGAGGCTGAATTAGGTTTTAGAATTTTTGTGTCTGTCTGGGAACGCGTCGCAAGAAAACCACTGGACAGATTTTGATGAAATTTGGTATGATGATAGCTGGTTATCCGGGTTAACATATATGATACTTTTTACTGTGGGAAAATATCGCGTCTCTGAGAAATCTATATTAAACGTTAAAACTTAAGTAGGGATGAAATCAAGCAGAGTGAGGGTGAGTCGCTAGTAATATATAAAACTACATATTTATTATAAAAAAAATGTTTATGTTATAGTTCTTTTACTATATGGCTGCGGCTGTCTAATGATGGTTAGATAAGAAAATTGTTTGACTTTATAAAAGTTGATTTCTGTTTAAGAGTTCTACTAACAATAAGTTTCGTTTAGTATTTATTTATAAAATTTCAGTTTTAGGAGTAGGTGCATAATTTTCTAGTGCATATTTATTAATTTTTGGCTTGTGGATACATATACCTATACACATTTTTCACATAATTTCAATTAAAATTATTTCATGTATGTATACAAAATAATATATAAAAAATTTAGATCAAATTAGTCCCATCACGGGACACCTGGCAGATGTACTGATGAAACATAGAAATAATTTTGTATAGAAAATATGCATGAAAGGAGGGTTTAATAAAGCAAATATGGCATAATCAAAAACAAAATATTGAGTCTTAAAGAAAAAAAAATCTTGGTTATTATGTTCAAATAAGTCACAGACAACATGTCCAAAAGTGATAAACACACTGCATATCTTGTACAACAGCCTGTTTACCTGCCGCATTAGATGTTTTACACACAGTCATACTACCTTTCTTAAATACTATAACCTTTTCAGCCTCTTCATAACTGAGTCTGGTAAAGTGTATTCATGTGGATGGGGAGCAGACGGTCAGACTGGTCTTGGAACATATGACAATCAGGGCCACCCTGCCCCCGTGAAGGGAGACATCACAAGTGAAAAGATTGTTAAAGTTGCTTCCACTGTTGATTGTGTTTTAGCATTAAATGGTTGGTAATAAATATTGTTTTTATTATTTTTTATCTCAAATCCATTAAAACTTTTCCAACTTTTTCTTACTATGCATTATTTTTTTTTCTTTCAATTAAAATACTCTTTTTTATATTTGTAGATAATGGCGAACTCTTTGGTTGGGGCAACTCAGAATATGGACAAGTACCAATGAACTCAAAACACCAACAAGTTAACATGTCTTATGCATTAGTTAATTTTACCAAAGGTCTAGGAAAGATAGTAGATATTGCTGCTGGTGGATCCTATTGTTTAGTATGTAATGGTAAGTTAATAAAGCTGCCATATAAAAGTAGTTTTAAGTTCTTTTTATGGTAAACCTAGCAAATCACCAACAACAAAAAAAAAACGAATCCATCCCATGGGATCCATACATTTTTCCGGGATAAAAAGTAAGCAATGTGCTATTTCAGACTACAATCTATCACAGTGCCAAATTTCATCCAGATCTGTTTCGCTGTTTTGGCATTATTGAGTAACAAACATCCATCCAAACTTTCACATTTTTAATATTAATGGGATAATGGGATTAGTGGGATGGATACTTTATATACTGTTTCTATGTATTAAATGGATAATGTAAATAACTTTTTTTTCAGAAAATGGAGATGTATTTGTTTGGGGCTTTGGCTTATTAGGCCTCGGACCTAATGTACAACACGCACACAGTCCTAAGCAAATTCCAGCACCATTATTTGGGCGCAATGAATTTAATCCAGAATCTATGGTGACTAAAGTAGCATGCGGGGTTGGCCATCTTGCCGCTGTAACTAATGATGGGGATCTATATATGTGGGGTAGAAATAGACATGGTTGTTTAGGCCTAGGCCATGGGAAAGACCAACATTTTCCATTAAAAATTAGTATTGGAGCTCATGTTTTATCAGTTGAATGTAGTGTAGATCACACAGTAGCCATGTGCCGACCCTTTACATAGATTCATGTTTTGTTATAATGATTTAAGACTGTTAAATAAATAAATATTAGTTGTGGATATTGTTTTATTTTTACATTGATTTTAAATTTGCAACTTTATAGTAGATATAAAAATAGATTTACCATAGGACAACATTTTTATCTAATTATAATGGCTCATGATTGTGATTTGACACTTTACAGACAGTAAATATTTTAAATATTAAAAAAAAAAATGTATTTTATTTGATAAGTTTACACAAGATCCATATTTATTAAACCTATAAATAATATTTTAATAGTAAAATTTGAATTTACTTTAATCAAAAATCACTAATAAGTCATTATTTATTTATACTTCACTTATATAAGTCACATGTCTTTCACTTATAATATTGAATGAGAAAGCTGCAACATATTTACCATACAATATATACTCCATGCTTTCCCATTCAATACCACATTAACTATTGTTTACACTCATCATGAAAAGGTTCAAGGGTGCGAAAGTCACGCCAGGCCGGAGGTAACATTGAGGTATGGTGGAGGTGGCAACCACACCTTTTGCAGGGTTCACTGAATAAATTCACATAACTATGTAACCATGTCATAAATGATCGCACAGCCAGCTCGGGTAGTGTTGGAGAGTAGAAATGTAACATGGCTGCATGTGCATTCTCTGTCACTTTCCGGAATACATGATGCCGGGATTCTGTCCATAGATCTAGAGTTTCACCATATCCTTTTACCATGACCCATTCCATAAGTAAGCTTTTAAAGGCAACTACAGCCTTCAGGACGTGGCTTAAATTGATTTGCACTACAGCATTACTTGCAAATGGACGCGATATAGTTATTTTCATGTCGTTGTAAGATCTGTCTATATTATTTATAACGTTATCGACTTGTAAGGGTGCCACATTATGATTGCTTTGTAGTTTACCTCGACGCTTGGTACTGCCTGAATTTATGTAAGAGCGCTTTAGTGAATTCTGGCTTAGTAATGTATGAGCATAAGAAGAGTACTCGTGGATTTTGTCTGTCCATTTGTAACTGTTTACTAATTGTGTATACAAAGCTTGCCGATCTTGTGTAGTTTCTTGGCTTAGAAATGTCGTATTTCCGAGGTTAAAAGGAGCAGTAGGAATCGGTAGTCCATTAACAGTTTGTTCTAAGTCTCGAAGATTTATATTGACGTTATTAAGAAGTTCTTGAAGTTCTAACAGGAACTTATCTTTTCCATCTTCGCCATGGTCGGCTCTGAGGCCGTTTGATAACGTCTCAAATACATGACTGACGCTTGAACGTAGTGTTCTAAGCGAAGTTAGAGCTGAATTTAACTGGTCTACATTAATTGTTTGATTCATAATGGTTAAATTACATTTATTTTGTTTATTAGATAAAAATAATAAGACAGCCAATTTTGAGCCTCGACCATAGACGAAATACGACAATGTTGAATGTTCCGACGAAGTGACGTTGACATTGACAACTGATCATAGACAAGCGTGAGATGAGGTTTAGTTTAGAAACCTGGAAAGGTTCGGTGAAGATAAAAAAAATGAAATGCGTGAATTAAGGACGATCTAGCAAATATAGGTAGCCTGTACTTTTATTATAATGTAAAATATACAACAAACAAAGTAGGCTATATTATGTGTCATTATTATGCTTACTTTCTTAGAATTTCGTTGCTTTCTCTCTACAATATACTGTTAATTATATTCAAAAGGGCTATCCGCTATATTATAAAGAGGAAAGATTTGATTTTTAATTTGTTTGTTTATACTGAATAGACTCCGAAATTACTGAACCGATTTAGATTAAATTTGGTAAGAAGATAGTTTGAGATCCTGGAAAGGGCATAGGATAGTTTTTATCCCGGAATTCATTCCTTAAGGGTTTGAAAATGGGGATAAAAGTTTATATGGGGAACCAACCTAGAGACGAACCCGAGCGAAGCGAGAGTGATTCGCTAGTGAAATATAATTTACTTTCTTTAAAAGCAAAATTTATTAAAAAAAATATTTTGCGACTTTAAGAAGTCTACTAAATAGGTGCCTGTAATTAGCTGAGCGATTGAAATAATCGGCTTTGAAAATAGTGACTTAGGCGATAGACGAAACACAATCTCTAAATCAGTAGATTTACGAGTAATTTGAACTTATCGTTTTTTCCATATAATTAACTTAATTTCTAAAAAATGGCCGCTTTTGATTCTATTCTACTTATACTAACTGTCTCGTTGGTTTATTATCTAGCTTGTAGCACTGTAAATCCAAAGGACGGGTTCGAGTCCTAGATCGAGTCTAATACTACATATATTAATTTAGTTTTTCTATAAAAAAGTTCTTAATAACGGCTTGGCACTAGAAAAAATGGCAGAATAAGTAATTAATATTGAAATTTAAAAATAATGTATTTATTCTGTACTACATATATGTATCTAAAATAAAATAAATAGTATTTATAATGACTGTAGTAGTATTTTAGGAGTTTGTTGTGTTGTGTTTTATAAAGTATTCGTCACCGAACAGTAGCACCGGACATACATAATACAGTGTAAATGAACATCACTTAATTATGTACATCATTTTCTCTACACGTAATATTTCTTATACAAAAACATATGGATCTTGAACAAAGAAAAATATTTGCGATAAGTATATTAATAAATCATTAATAAGATAAAAGATATTAGATAAATATTGGTAAGTGTAATCGGTTATTTTCTGCAACATCATTGCTACTTTTGTTCATCATCTTATCCTTATACCTATTTCCTTTGGTCAATTATGAAATTTACTATAAGTAGATTATGAATTGCGTCTTTCTCATAATATAATATAATGATTTATATGTTGCTTCAACCAGGCGCGGATCCAGAGTTAAATTTTGGGGGGGGGGGGGGGGGGGGTCATAGGCTGAAATATACATATAATAAAACAGTAACTTAGCAAAATCTGACCAGGCGCGGATCTATTTTTCTATTTTGGGGGGTGTGGGGGGGGGGGGGGGATTTGGGTTGTCTTTGACAGACAGACAAAAATTCTAAAAACTATAGATTCGAAATCTGTATCGATAATAATGTCTATTTCAATTAGATTTTCCAAAAAATGTTTAATGTACAGATTCGACTTAGTTACAATTTTATTATATGTATATAGATTTCTGCAAAAACTTTTTGATATTCATGAAACTAGGGGAATATATATAACCATTATTTTTTAAATCGAAATGTTATCCATTTATTCCTTCCTTTCTTAGACTTCAAACTTCTCTAAAAAGTATATTTGGCTTTGGGGGGCGGTCCTGACCCCCATGACCCCCCCCTCCCTCCTAGATCCGCGCTTGGCTTCAACAATTATGGGGTTGCTTCCACGGTCCACTCTGCTATCAGTAATACCAAGAGCAACCCGTATGGTACTGTAAATTGAGGTAGGCCACCTCCCGAGTGCGTTTCTTGTCTTCAAGTCCAGCTAGATTGCCTGAACCTAATGACACCCCCCAACCCCCCGCCCCCTACCCCGTTACAATATGACTAAGACCTGGAGTAACACCAGGGCCGGATTATCCATAAGGCAGTTTAGGCAACTGCCTATGGGCCCCGCATCGATTAGGGGCCCACGCACCGAGAATAAATTTAAAAATATTTCATCGAGTGGAAATTTAATTTGAAAAATTAAAAAACTAGGTGAAACGCCACCATGAGAACAAATGCAACAGTTAGATTTTTATGAAATCTACCTAATAGCGTAGTAATTACGAATATAATTGCATTGTGGTAGAAAAAAAATATTTCAATAAGTTAGAAAAGGTTGAAGGGGCCCCGAGAATTGAATTGCCTAGGGGCCCCCGACATGGTTAATCCGGCCCTGAGTAACACATATGCTATCATTGGCACTGTAGGGACGCTCTCAAGCGAAGCGATTGTAAGTAGGTTGTATATTAAATAACAGAAAATTGAATAGTCAATATCTTAGAAAAGTTTTCAGTGAAGAAACTTCAGTAGACGACATACTCGTAACAACACACACTTAACAAGACCGTAACATAAAATTTAATAAGTAGACAACTAAAGGAAAATCTTTTTCGAATTCACGAGCTTCGGGCTCTTATTTTATGAAATGTATTCTTTTATTATTCACTAGCATTGCCCGCGGCTCCGCCCGCGTTCAGATGAACAAAAACCAAATTCTTAGGTTTTACATATTAGTATAATATTACATTGCAGTTTTTGTATTCTTTCTCAGAAATGAGATATTTTCCCGCGGTAAGAAGTATCCCATATGTTGACGCGGATAACCAGCTATTACCATACGAAATTTCATCAAAATCCCTCCTGTCATTTTTCTGTGATGCGACAGTAACAGACAGACAGACAGACAAAAATTCTAAAAATGTTTGTTACCTCAGAACTCCGTCCTTTATTAACCGATTTGGACAATTTTTGTTTTGTTTGAAAGGGTATACTTCCAGAGTGGTCCCATTTAAATTTCAAAAAAAAAATACCACCCCTAAGGGTGGAAAAACAATTAATGATGAATTTAACCTACTTCTAATTGTCATATTGACTTGAAACTTTGCAAGTATTTCTATTTCCGTTGATAGTACAGTGGTTCGGTGTTGTTGACCTGATCTAATGGCAAGGCCAGAAGGTGGATAGGTGGAACTCTTCAACGGCTAATAGTAGATACTTTGAGTTTGGGCTTATTTTGTTTGATTTGACAAGCCTAACACGTTAGAATCCTTACTTTGATACTACTGTCTACACTAAAAAGGGAAAAATAAAAACTTTTTAACAAAAAAATAAAAACCGACTTCAAACAAAAGCACTAAAAAGTGAAAAATAACTGATTGGTAGTTTTCATTTTAGTAAATGTATATGTATAGTTACATACCTAATCAAATATTTTCGAAGTCGGTGTGCTTTGGCTAAGTAATTAAAGCCTACCTATTAAATACATACCTAATCAAATATTTTTGAAATCGGTCCCAGCCCATACAAAGCAAAGCACACCGACTTCGAAAATATTTGATTAGGTATGTATAGTAAATGAAAACTACCAATCAGTTATTTTTCACTTTTTAGTGCTTTTGTTTGAAGTCGGTTTTTATATTATATGTATAGATATAGGCTGAGTACGTAAATTAAATCCATTCAAATACTGATTCTGTTATAAATGATATTAATATTATTTAGTATGGCAGTACCAAAGCTTTAACTTCTAAGGGTCGTGTGGTAAAATGATGATCGGTTCTAACTAGTAGAATGAATCATTTATGTCGAAACAGTAGTTCTGAATCGGCTTTGTTGAAGGCATAAAGTATTACCCATTATTATAGCTCTTGTTTGAGTTTGAATTGTGTAAATGTATAGGGTGTACGATACCGTTGTTGGGTTTGGGTTGAGATTAAATTGCTTCCAACAATAAGATTCAGGTGTTAGATAACTGAAATTTAAGTCTAGTTTTATCTATTGTCTTACATTAGCGCTTAATTTATTATATATGGAATTTAGAAGATTTGTGCGGTGTCATGAGTGCCACTTTTGTTGGGAATGGATATAGAGATTAATAATTAAATTAGTAATTTAACTTTTTTCAAGCTTTAATTTAAATGCTCTAAAAAGAAAAAAATAAACTTTAAATTAAATCAAACCCAACAATTACACAATTTATATGATATAAAAGCTTGTCGCAAGATTTACCTGTGTAGATAAACAAGAAGCAAAATGATAAAAAATAAAGTTTTTTTTATAAAATAGCGGTTTTGCTACAAATTGAGTCGTCATTTTCTGTGTATATCATAGTGTGACATCACACCAATCGCGCGACATGGCGATATTTAAATATTTTTTTTATACTAAATGTTAGTCTTTTGGAGCTGGAAATTTAGTACAATTATATAACAAACGAGCTATTGTATAAAGATTAACAAAAAAACACACATATTCCCTATTATTTTATTTTTAGTCATTTTTCAGTGAAAACTCTAATCATCTAATCACCATGGCAACGTCCAGTTTATTTTGGAAGATGTCAAAGTCTATTAATCATTAAATACACTGTAAGTACATACCTATTTTATATCTTTTTAGACAGTTTAGTGTTTTGCCATATTTTTAGATATAGATTGAAGAACTAAAGGTACTTATTAAGTCACTCAAGTTATTCGTATGAGTATTTGTAATGACAACGATATTGTTAACGCCTTCTCCGTAATAAATAATAACATAAAGTGACAAACTGCACAACACTTATTCTCCAGTACTGTACTTAATTTTATTAAACGTTCTAGGATGCAATTGTAATAAAAGGCTATATGTTTATATGTTATATGTTTTATATGTTTATATATAAAAAAAAACATATAGTTTCTATGTTTTTTTTATATTTAGTAGGTATGAGAATAGGTCGTAAAGTAATTTTGATCTTCCTACCTCTACCCCCATTTTTTAATCACGATTTTAGTATAAAAATACTAAAATCGTGATTAAAAAATACAAAAGTATGAACAGTACAAAAATAATTTAATATTATATATATATATAATATATATATATATATATATATATATATATATATATGACGGAACACAACAATGATAACATTGTTGTGTTCCGTCATTACAGGCAAGAGGCATATCATCTTAGTCCTCACAGTGACAACGCACCTGTGGTTCTGCATTTTGTAACATAAAACCTAAGTGCATGAACCGTACTGTTATGGGCGACAGGTACCGCTTTCTATCAGGTGGGCTGTCTGCTCATTTGTCACTGAATACTATAAAAAAAAAACATTTTGTATCAAGTGCAGTAGGTAGTGTTCTGAGTGTAAGTTTTGTCTTCGTACACGAAGACTTTGAAGTACTTTGGATTCTTGCAAATTAGTATGGGTAATGTAGGACATGCCGGATGACATTAGTTACAGAAAGTAGAGCTCAAATATCTTCAACCAATTTTTTAAATATCTGTTAAGTATTAGGAACGCAAACAATGTTATTCTTTTATTGGTAAAAACAAATTCAAATATAGTATTTTAAGTTGGACACGCTTTCGATTCTTTTATTATTCATTTGCCTGTCACATTTGTCTAAAAGTCTTTGGTATGATGATAACCAGCTATCATCGTACTCATCAAAATCTGTCCATTTAAAATAGGTAACGAATAAAAAAAATGGGTGAAGAAGAACCAGCGTCACTAGAAGGTCAATTTTTTGAATTTTCAAAAATGATGGACAAAAAGAGGGATGGGACGACAATTACTCTTTATAACTCAGATTTTTGGATGAGACAGTGTAAACTATTAGACGATAGAAAGCTAACTATGACAGACACTGGAATATTATTCAACAAGTTCAGGTACATATTTATTTTGTTTAGATTATTATATACATATTTTTTTCAGAAATTATAATAATGTATCGTGATTCGTGTGTTTGTTATTCTTCTTTTTTTAAACAGTTTGACTCTTAGATATAATTGGGCACTGTAAGTGGCATTATTGTCAAGATACTAATTATTATCGAATAGAGTCAAACGTTTTCAAGTAACACGCTTTACAATGAAATTATTAGAAAGATTTCTTAGATAAGATGCTGCAATGGGGAATAATTTTACTATTTTCTCCCGTCAGATGTCGCGATCACTATGATCCTCAGTATATTGTAAAGCTCTATAGCGGGGATGGAATTGATAAAAAAATATTATAATAATTTTTGGATAGTTTATATTGAGTTCGCCCACGATCCGTCCAGTACCTTCACTCTGCTATTATTTTAGGCTGAGTAAAATGCGAATACTCATCATATTATAATCCCCCGTAGAATTTATAAAACAGTAATGCAAATCAAAAATTATTTTACTTTAATCTAATACGAGTAAGCTCTATTTAAAACAACTATCGATTTAATATGATACACATTCTAATTTATACCTGTTCATTTGTTTTAGTAAGTCCGAACTGAACTGGGACGAGTGGAATGAGTTTCTAACTGAATTATGCGAACTAAAAGATTTAGATGAAGAGAAAGTACGAGACACAATGACTAACTGTGGCCTTCCAGGCCAAACACCTGTTCTCGTGCCGCAATATAGGGACTTTTTCTTGACTTACAAACCGAAAGAAAAAATGCTTTTCTGACCATTTTCTGACCTGCTGAATTCATAAACATATCATCAATAATTTTGAATTTTATAAGTGCTATTCAATAAAGTTAGTTTGTTTTGTAAAAAAATCTTCATTGTTATATTTTACCATCGATTTCCCGTATTCTTCTAAAATAGAAAAAATAAAAAATTGTGTCTTTCCAGAATAGAAACTTAAAAAGTAAAACATTATCTAAATACAACATTTAATCCAAATCGTTGGAGCTTTTTTCAAGATACGCGAAATAAGTATATATATATCTCGTATGTTATAAAAGAATTTATTTTTTTAATTTTATTTCTTGTTTATCTCTGCACAGGTACCTAATTCTCGCGACAAGCTTTTATATCATGTAAATTATGTAATATAATAAATTGGGATTAGGTTTGGTTTAATTTAAAGTTTATTTTCTTCTTTTTAGATTTTAGAGCATTTAAATAAAAGCTTGGTTTTAAAAATAATTATTTTATTTTTTAATTTTTTAGTTATTCGTATTCTTCTCAGTAAACCTTTTTATTTGATATCTATATCATGGGGGTGCATAAAAAACATAAACAATGATGTCACTTTCCTTATACGGTTTGCTCATGAAGCCCTTTTATTTGATGTCCATATCATAAGTCACTATAGAAATAATAAATCGCCATTTTGTAACGTTTTCAAAATTGGATTAAACATGGTGGCATTGTATTATTTACTGATGAATAAAGCAAGAGTAAGTCGCTAGTTATAATTGAAGTGAAGGATGAAATTTGGCACAGAGATAGATTATAGCCTGGAATAGCACATAGGTTTCTTTTTTTCCCGGAGAAATATATCCTACTCCTGTGGGATAGATTTGTTTTTGTTTTTCACTAGGCACAAAGTGAGTCGCTATTATTTATATAGTAAATATTTAATTTCTAAGTTACTTGATAAGATTACTTTAGATAATATGACTTTTGTTACATTTATAAAGCCTTGAACACGTTACACGTGATTTAAAGTAAATGTCGCAAAGTACGCGGCGGGCTCCCAATTATTTATTGTAAGCTTGTGTAAGAAAGCAAGTCACCAGAGTAGACTGAGTTTCCGTTCTCAAGACATGAATAGGCTTTTATTAAGTTAATGAGCTGTACCATACATGACTATATCACCGTTTAACTTTAGGTGCACTATTACTCAAGCATTATGGTAATTATTTTGTATATTAAAAGATGCGAAATATTTTAATTTCTTTGAACAACATGAAACTGAAAAATACAATAATATCTCTTTGATGTGATAATATAATAAAGCTAAAGAAACTTACTATATGCCTAGCAGAACCCAGCTAGTTTTTGAAAGATATGTATGTAAAATCCATGTACCAGAATTTGACTAACGTGGTGGACTGTGATTTATTCTGTATAAAGCCCATGCCCAGCTGTGGGACGTTGAAAAGTTCTAAATTTTAAGATACTAGCATTGCCCGCGGCTCCGACCGCGTTCAGATGTCCAAACACCAAATTCTTAAGTTTTACATATTAGTATACTCTTACATTGCAGTTTTTGTATTTTTTCTCAGAAATTTTGTGGATATTTTCCCGTGGTAAAAAGTATCCTATATGTTGACCCGGATAACCAACTATCATCATACCAAATTTCATCAAAATCCCTCCAGAGGTTTTTCCGTGACAGACAGACAAAAATTCTAAAAACTATAGATTCGGCCTCTGTATCGATAATAATGTCTATTTCAATAAGATTTTCCGAGAAATATTTAATGTACAAATTTGGCTTAGTTACAATTTCACTATATGTATAGATAGGATCATTAAAATATTAATTTTGTCTTAATTGTTTATATATGGACACAAGTAAATTAAAAGAAATAATGTCTAAGTGTTTTCTGTTTAGTTGAAAATAAAGTGGACGTTTACCCTTTTACATTTACTTTGTTTCAACTGTACCAGAGTACAGGCTAATTTGCCCAACAGAGCATGGGATGGAAAAAAAGGCAAATTTTCAACACAAATATGACATAGTCTGGTGAAAAACTTTATTAACTTTCAAGCAAGCGAGCGGCTGGCGTACAAATAAAAATATTTTCAACTAGGGTTAAATAAAATGTTACATTAGATGCTTGGCAAAGTTAAATAGCATCTGGAGCTTGTTATGCTCGGAGTGGCTGGCTCAGCTCATATCGTGGAAGATAAGTTAATCTTGGGGAGTGTTTATTTACTCGTTTCGTGAAAGCTTAGTTTTAAATTTTGTAAATGTTTTGAAAATAAAAATTGTACTTAAAGAAAGTACATAGAATGAAATCTACGAGTATTGTAATATGCCATTTTTTATTATATCCCTTTAATATTTTGGGTGTTGCACTTCCACTGATGGTTTTAAATGCCTCCGTTATCCTGATTATTACGATATATACGTTAAAAAGGTTAATTAAAACATAGCATGTTAAATTATCTAACAATATAAAAATATACATACATATATTTAAATAATAAATACTTTCTTCGGCACCAAATATTACTATAAATGTTGGGACATTAACACACAGCACCATCTACTTCTAGTTCCATGGTAAACTACGAGTCTTGTGTTATGGATACCAGATAGTTGATACATTATACATATATAACTTTAAATACATAATATTATAATAATAAACACCCATAACTGAAGTACAAACATGCGCGCTCATCACACAAATGAATGCCTCCAGCGGGACTCGAACCCGCGACCGCTGGCACAACAAGTAGGTTTACTACAAACAGAGCCAAACGTGTCGTCAAATAAGGAAATAATTTAATATTCGCAATTTTCCAAATATATCCAACAAGAAGTAGAAGAAGATTCATAACACATTCCAACAATATTCATATACTAAATATCATAGATATGAGATAGCAGGCTCCGTTGCGCACTTTTCGCTACATTTTGTACATTTTACGAGTGTTTTGTGTAAGCTCTCCACTCTACAGCCAAGTAAAAATATTTTCAAGTCGATTTCATTCATTTCAGTTTCTGTTTTTATGTTTTATGATTTATTTTTACATGCTTTTATTAGCTTTACTTGTATATGTTTTACTAAATATGTAATCAAATCTTGGTAGTCGATTTTTATCAGGTCTAGTAAGACAAATACAACAGGCAAATACGACAGGCCTAATAAATATAATTTCCATATATTGTCGTATGGATTTCAAACTGTATTCAGCCCTTTTTAACGTCCCACTGCTGGGCACGGGCCTCCCTTTAGTACAAGGGGGATCAGGCCGTAGTCCACCACGCTGGCCAAGTGCGGATTGGTGGACTTCACATATCTTTCGAAAACTTGCTAGGTTTTCTCAGACATGCAGGTTTCCTCACGATGTTTTCCTTCACCGTAAGGCAAGTGGTAATCATGTTAGAAATGATTTCAAACTGACGATATAATAATTAATTAATTTGATTCTATCGACTATCGAGGTGATGGGTCCAGGTGTAAATGAAAATCTCTAATGGCTTCTAGTAAAATATTCTCATCTATGCTAATATTATAAAGATTTCTTTTTTGTTTGTTTGTACCGAATAAGCTCCGAAACTACTGCACCGATTTAGATGAGGTAAGATGATAGCTTGAGACCCTGGGAAGGAGATAAGATTTTTAGAATTTTTATCAATCATCCCTCAAGGGGGTGAAAATGGAGATGAAAGTTTGTATGGGCAAGCAACCTAGGGATGAACCCGAGCCAAGCGAGGGTGAGTCACTAGCTTGATATATTTTCATTAGTGTCATATATTAGAGATGACCAAATGCGTATTTTTAGTTTTTTAAACCTATCATTATATTTTAGGGTGAATTAATTTTTAGAATTAGACTATGAATGTGTGATACATTTATTTACTTACCTTTGTGAACTATGTTTACTTGTGCTATTTTTTTCTGTATCATATTTTATGTGCAATAAAGAATATAATAATACATTACCTACTTGAAATAAGTAAATAATAGGTAAGTATGTGGAATAGTTAGATATGGAATATATTAGGCATCACGCTTTGTTAGTCTAGTGATAACAAAATTAACTTTGTTATTCATAGAAATCCAAACTTATTGAAGTTACTTGTAAAATTTATATTAGGAAATATTATTTATTTTTAATCGTACTCGCCCTTGTCAGATTTTTTTAAACTATGAAGATATAAAAGATTTATTATAATTGAACTGCTCTAAATACAAGTATGCTTTAACTTAAGTAGTCTATCTAATTGGTAATTGAGTAAATATTTATCTTTTTAGAAAATATGTAAACTGGGTGTTTTACAGAATTGGGACAAAATAATAGCTTGGATTTAGGTCCTCGCAGACCAATTAGGCGAAACTTTTACAATAATATTTTGCCAGTGCTGAGTTGAAATTTATTAGCAAAATAATGTGCAAAGAGTATTTCTTAAGCATCGCAATTAGGCGTGAAATAAATTATATTCTGAAGAATTTCGATTTATTTTTATAAGAAGTTTGGCTATCTTTAATTTGACTGAGTTCAACGTTCTAGTATTGCGTAGGGTCTTGGAAAAAGGCAATTACTTAAATTCTTACTAGTTTTCTCTTTAGCTTCAAGCTGAGAATACAAATGTTATTAGATTATTCGATTTGTCGTAGTTTACATGTTTTTTTTCAAAAATCTAAATTTTAGGACTCTTAAAAGATTTATCTGGCATTGGCTATAATAAGTACATATTTATTTTTGCTTATTGTATTTAAAATAAGTATTTTTTTTTAATTTTACCTTATTATAATATTAAATGAGCGATTCTTGTATATATATAATATATCGTGTGAATGGATGGAGTGGAAACTGCTCTAATGATTTGGATCAAATTTTGTATTTAGATAAGATTTTGCTTTTGAAGTTTATCTGGTGGTTTGGTAGATATTTAAAAAAAATATGCAATTTTTGTCTTACCTAAAAAAGAAAAAAACAAAAAACCAGGTACTAAATAGCAATAAAAAAAGAAATAATTTGTTCAATAATAACTAACAAATGGTTCAAGCCATATTTTATTTTGTAAATATAAAATTTATGAGTAAAGTTCGTCCAATCATCATTAAGGAGATCTTGACCATTATACTGAAAAATCGCAAAAGATTGTTCGACGTCGCAAAAAGTAAACAAATCGTTCGATTTCATGACGAATAAAGGCTGCGGCCAAGCGAGCATTGATTAATAGTATGGACTGTAAGCCATGATGGCAGCTTAAAGATTACAGGACTTTGCTGCAACCTTGTTCTACCTTACGTATATTGACCATTCTTATTTATATGCTACTACTAGCTGCTCTCCCTCACTTCACTCAGGTTTGCCCCTAGGTACGTTTTAACGGTTAGTATGAAATAGATATATATTTTGTGTATATTATACATATTTATGATGAGTTGTTTGTGTTTTACCGTGGGAATGAGAGAATTTCCCGCGGTAAAAAGTAACCTATATCACTCTACAGTAGTCTATCTCCACACAAAAAACCACGCCAAGCCATCACTCTGTTTCGACGTGAAAGAAAGACAAACAAACAAACCCACTTTCACATTTATAATATTAAAGCAAGCACATTAGTAATTAAGTACAGTTTATGAATAATCTGACACAACAAATGATAAAATAGCATATTGAATTTAAATTCTTTAAGTGCTTAATTATTCACATAATTTAATGTACCTACATCTGCTGGCAACGAGCTTTCCATTCATTCACAAGTTATAGTCCATCATGCTGGCTAATAAAGCGGGTTTGCGTACTTAACTGGTTTTTCGAAAACTAGTTAGACCCTCTCAGACTTGCAAATTTTCTGTCAATAAATAATTTCTTTACTGTGTTAGCATGATTATGTTAAAAAATAATCTAAATGCGAAAATCATGTTAAATCACTATAATACCTACAGTTATCTTAAAAGAGAAGTTGTAGGTATGCCCTACGAGTATTTTCACGCAGCGACTGATCTAAGGTGTGATTTTCGTATTAAAATTGTATTTGTAGTATACTTAGTGGCTGCATTGTCAAGCTGCAGATCTTGTCTTGGATTTGAGTCCTGGTTGGTGCTATAGATATAGTCGAAAAACTTCTTTTTCTTAAAATGTTACGAAGGTCGTGGACGTGGTATTAAATCTCAAGGGAATCGGATCGAAGATCTCTTCGAAGAACACGTTTAGAGTTGCAGGGGTCTAAGAAATGAGTGTTATTTATACCTACTGTTATATACCCTAGGAGTCCCAACCATGTTTTGGAAATTACAAAACACCGTTAGTAATATTGTTGAATTAAGCCAATTTTACTTCTTACATATTACGAGATATCAAATGAATAGAATTTATATTTTCAATTTAAGTACTTTTCGGTTATAAAGGACACCAACGAGTACCTTATATCTTTCTTAACGTTGCAAAGGTCGCCATTCTACATCCACAGTTGTAATCGTTAAGATTTTTTTCAGCGGATGGGCTTAACTCAATTTTGCCAACCTAACAAAAGGTAAAATTAACACTAAAATGGAGAGCGCATAAGGATTACAGGGCTTTTGATTGGGGCGAGCTTGACTTTACCCCAATTAACATTTTATATATCCTCATTAGTCCGGTTATCTTGATAAGAGAAAGAATGTTGAGCAAATTACAAAGGGTGGATGTTACTTTTGTTTTAGACACCTTCCAATTTTAACTATAAGTAGACATGTACGAGGAATTTTCCGGGAAAGGAATTAAACGAAGAACGCACCTAAAGTGTGTTATGTAGAGCGCATCCCATAAAATTTACAGGGCCCGCGCTTGGAGCGGCCGTCGACATTTCCCTTTAACTACTTGTACGCCATTATTATGGGAAAATTCAAGGGATTTCTGGGGGAGGGGGCTGAGCTCGGATGCAGCGACCTTGCTCTCGCTGCCCCACTTAACACCTTGAACATCCTCATTTGCCCTCCACACAATGGGCTGAGGATTTTTTAAGGGGCAGGGCGGCGACGCGCACCTGAAGGCGCAGGCGGGGCGCGGGGTGCGGGTGTGGGGGAGAGGTTGAGGCTGGGGGTGCCCGGGGGTGTCAGCGGCGGGCGAGGTCAGTCCCGCGCCGAGCGCCGCTCGGGCCGGCCGCGTCAGTGTCAGCAGGCCGCATGAGCGCGCCGGCGTGCTAGCGCAGCGGGCGCGGGTGTGGTATGCCCGCGCGTCGCCGCCATGGCCATGCTGGCGGCCCTGGCGCTACTCGCCCTGATCACCGGTGAGTTGCCGCGCAACAGGCGTCCCCGCCCCCGCGTTTGTTTATCAATCGATCACAATTGTGTTGTGAGTGATGTGTGGATTTTGGTAAGGTTTGGAGAGCAGCGGTAAGGTAAAATTAGGGATGAAATGGCAGAGTCAAGAAATGGCGATTTTCACTCAATGTTAATTTACAGTATCGATATTGCGATATCTTCAAATCGACTACCTTTACTTTACATTATAGTAACTCTACTTATAGAGAACGAGATCTCATGAAATCTGTTATCTACGAATTCATTGCATGAGATTAAAAAAATAGTACAAATAAAATTAAATAAAAATTGGACACACCTCAATACAACTTACAATTCCTTGATGTTGGGGTGGTTTTATTATTATAACATTTTCTCATTGATAATTAACAGATTTATTCAGCATCGTAACTCTCGTGGAAACCATTTTGTTAACGGGCTTAATAGTTCATGAACTCAAAATGTTTGTTGCGTCTTTGTAAGTTCACACTCAATCGTTAATTCGTAACATCAAATTTGCTTTAAACTACGAAAGCTAAATCATCAAACTTTATATCTTTTTTATTTTCTACTTCTTTTAGTACTTTTTTACTGTTCGTTATTGCTTATGATTATGGTGTGGTCTTTACGATTCGACTGAGGGACCTAATGGTTTACGTCTTTGTCTAGTTCTAGCTAAATATTTTTGTAGAAAAACATTTAACGGATAAGACTAAAAAAAGCAGGCAGTGGTAAAAACCATAGAAATGCTTGGAATGAATAAAATATATGCAAAAAAGGTAATTGTAGTAACGAATTGTCTAGAATTACATAGATTTTATAATCTATAACTTAGCCAGGATTTAGCTTAAACAAAAAATAGATTCTCATTTAAGTTTAAAATATTTCAAACACTCAATTTCAGTTATTAAAAACTCACAAATGGTGTGATAGAATGAGTACAAAAGGTCTTTTTTTGTCGAAGTTCCAAATGTCTACTAAGACAAATGCCAATATCATTGGTAGTTAGATCCCAACCGTGTGTAAGCTAAGAACTTTCTAAATTGATCCAAAGCAATAAAGATCGAATATATTTTGAGGGAACTCTAAGCAAACTCCATTTAAAGTTAAATTCAGTTGCGCCTCGAGGAGCTTTGATCGATATTCGATTGAGGTGTCTGTTTAGAACAAGCGAAGATTGAAGCTGCGAGAGGGAACGCTTCACATCTCGATTATAAATCCTTATAATGTACTATGGACACCGCCCTGGTTCGCCTAAGTATAATGTGAAATTCATGTATTTAATTTACATGAAAAAAAAAACGGTGAAATTAAAATATACTTAGTTATATATATTCGGTCAGTGGTCAAAATATTTAGACAATAATAATTTTGTTTATGGATAACATTAAATCTTGTCAATAGCTACTAAACAAAAAAAAAAGAAAATGACAGACCGAGGAGAAAAAGGCACTGAACTGTTTTGTCTTTGCCTATTTACATATGTACAGATAAAACAAACAAATGTACTATTAATTTTAATTTTTTTTTATGTCACCGTAAGTTGATGGTAGTATGTTATGACCTTCTCGAACATTCACAACACGATTTTTCAATTTTCATGGTGATCGGAGTGATGAGTATTAAGTAAGGAATACAAACGTAGTATGTTCAAGCTTTCATTTTGAAAATGAAACTCGGTTATGTGGTTTATACTTTTAATAAGTGTATAATATTAAACTATTAACAAATTAACAATATTATTCGTGAAATAAAAGTGAATTAAACAAATATATATATATGTATCTATGTATTGTATAATAAATACACAAAATCTAAATAAGATAGTTACAAATCTAAAATAGAATAAAAACGGACATTTAAAAAAATAATATTTCAAACATGTTTCCGGGCTGTAGCGGACGGTAACCAAAGCCACAGCATTTTTTAGTAAAATTCATCCATCTCTTTGTATTTTGGCTAGCAGCTGCCAAAAAACCTGCCGACACAAAGTTTATCGTATTTCTATTGTTTCATAGTTTTGCACGCGGCAGAGTTACAGTTTAATATGGAAGTATGAAAATGAACAGCGAAAAATTTAACAAACCCTAACAAAGTATTAGTGAATCTTTGAAAAATTACTTTCATAAATGTAGCCGAATTTTTAGACGTTAAATACAATATACGAGTGTCCGCATACTGGTCGAAATTCAATCATAATCATTAATTTGAGGAAAACATATACGTTGGGACATTACGTTGGGACATTAACACACAGCGCCATCTAGTTCCATGGTAAGCTACGAGGCTTGTGTTATGGATACCAGATAGTTGATACACTACACATATATAACTTTAAATACATACATATTATAAATATAAACACCCATGACTGAGTACAAACATTCGTCATCAAACAAATGAATGCCCCCAGCGGGACTCGAACCCGCGACCGCTGGCACAGAAAGTAGGGTCACTACAAACTGAGCCAACCGTGTCGTCAAGATATATATGAATAGAATTTACGTATGAAAATAAAAAACTAACTGTTTTTAGAACATTTTGATCGACATAAAAGAAAATTATTTTAGAAACTGAGGAGAAAAAGGTACTGATCTTTGTTGTCTTTGCCATGAAAAATAACAGCATATATTATACTTTTATCATTTACATATCTAACTCAAAATTGTATACAAAATCGTCTATAAAGAACCGTGTCATATATGTACATACGTTCCCATATAATCATACCACAATTTATATCCCAAGTTCTTTCACCATTCTAAGACTTAAATTACTTACAACTTATTAAAGTTACAGCCAGCTTAAAAGCTTCCAACTCTTTAATTTAATCTAGAATTTTCGTAGCTTTCATCTAGAGGTGGATAACAATACTATAGGATTTAAAAAAAAAAAAACATCACGAAACGTTTTAGAAAGATTTATAGCCGGTCTTAGCATCGTGTGGGGGTGAACATCTGTCACTCCTGAGCCATTAGTGTACCAGTAGAGCTCCACGCTCGTAGTTCAGACGTAATAATCTCTACAAACGATTGACAAGCTTGTTGATAGATGACGATTTTATACGCTTTGCTATATGTTCCTCATTAGTATTGCATCGAACAATCATATGTACAAAATAAGTTAAACAGACATTTTTTACAATTTTAGCTCTCATTATCAGTTAAGCTTTTGAAGTCTTCGTAGTATTAAATTTTAAATGTCTGATTTTATCATTCGTCTGCATTTTTTGTAAAGATGTGAAAGATATGATCCAAAAAGACAATTTAGCGTCTTTAAATCAAGTTTCAAATAATATTTTTGTCCAAAATGCAAGCAAAATGCTACGCTCTAATGGAATGTGTCACCTGACAAATGATTGATGTTTTCGCTTTACACTATGTTCTATATGTAACCCAATTTAATATATTTTACATATATTCCCAAAAATATTTTGTTTATTTTGTATTAATCACTCTCAATTAACGTAGCTTAGCAAATGAAGATGTTACAAGTAAATTATGAATATATATAATTTTCATAGCGTCATATTAAATATGCTTTGTTTTAAAAAAATGTGTAAATAACAAATAAAGTGATCATATCTAATAAAAATGAATTATTTTATATATCTTATCTAAATATATTTTTTTAAATATCATAATATTATAAATGTGAAAGTAGGATTGTGTGATTGACGTCAGAACGGCTGAACGGGTATGGATGAGATTTGGCACAGAGATAGATTATAGTCTGGAATGATAGGCGAAAGGAAAAAGGTAAAGTTTTAGTGGGATAGATTTGTTTTTGTTTTATATTTAGATTTATGTTATATTTCTCATTAAAGGCAAACGATGTAATAAGATTTTATTAGTATGTTATGCTTTGATTATCAATTATTAGTGGGATTCATGAAAAGCTAGGTTGATATAATTATATGTAAACCATCCAACCAGTAGGTAGTAGATTGTATTGTGTGTTCTTCTTGAGATAGGGTTAGAGGGTATAATTATTATCAATGAAATGAATTTTAGTGTGTGTCATACGAATAACAGTAGTTTGTTATAGTTGTATAAGATAAACTGAAGTATTCGATACCTCGTTTCAACCAACCTTGTCTGAAAACTAGTGAAAAATTCAGAACGGTTTTATGTAAGCGTCTGGAAAGTACTAAAAATCTACTGGTATGTCGTAAAATAACTAAATCAAATAGTCTTTATATATATTTTTAGTCTAAAAATCACGTCGAATAGTTCCAAGTTGCAAAAAATTTCTTTTGCTTTTTAAACCTTATATATTTAACCAAATATCAGCTTAGCAAAAGTTCAGAAAAAATTAGAATAATAAGTAGAGCGAGTCAGAAATAATATCGAACGGATCGATTTCAACGAGTTGTTTCTGAATGTAATATTGTACTTTGCTCCAGTTACCGTGTGCTCTGTAACGTTTTAATTATACATAGATAATAATTCATGTTTAACCGACAATTTAGCGGAAGTTTATGTTAATGGTTAACAAATGAATACTAATGTTTAATCTACGAGTATTTAACTAAACATGGCGCACGATAACTATGTAATTACCTAAATGTACTCATAAATATAAAAACCTATTTCTATCCCATGTGGCATTAAATGTGCATAAAGGTATATTCAGCCATATGTGTTTAATCTATACATATCAAGAAATTCTGAATCGAATCTGTACATTAAATATTTTTTGAAAAATCTTATTGAAATAGTAATTATTATCGATATAGAGGCCGAATCTATAGTTTTTAGAATTTTTGTCTGTCTGTCTATCTATTTAGGAACGCATCACGAGAAAACCACTGGATGGAATTTACTCTGACTGAGAATCAAACTAGTGATTATAGTTTCAAAGTAAAACAAGTATCTATATATAACGGGTAAAGCAAATGTTAGCATTTCTCAATTCAAGAGGCTATCAGTTTAACTAAAGTCAAGAAATGCTGGAAGTTGACTCTCATACTAAATACGCTTTCATAAACAACATTAGTGCTGTTACTGTGCCAAGTGTAATGTTCGAGTGTTTTAAAATGTTTTGTTTTCATATTCGTATCTATACAGATAAATAAAATTGAAGTGTCTGTTTGTAATGCCAAAATAATAGCGTTTTACTAAATGCATATGGATGTATACACGGTACATATACCAAAACAACATTTTTTACAGTTTTTGTTCGTCTGTCTGTTTGTTCCGGCTAATCTCTGAAATGGCTGGGCCGATTTTGACGGGACTTTCACTGGCAGATAGCTGATGTAATAAGGAGTAACTTAGGCTACTTTTATTTTGGAAAAAAAATAGGATCTTACGAAAAAAATCAAAACCAAAATGAAAAATTTAACAATTCAAATAGGGAAGTTGTATACATACTCTAGGGAAGAACCCGAGCGCAGCGAGGGTGAGTCGCTAGTCTATAATAATTTTATACGGAAAAAAATGATAAAGTGAAGTCGAGTTAAAACTACGATTATAATATTTCTCCGTTCTCGCTTTGTCTATGCCCTAAGTCCTAACTACACCTTGAACTGCATTTCCTTTACTGTTTGCAATAAGAATACACTTAATACTATTCTATCATATAGATTTCTGTGACTGTGATACCTCCATGTTAAACATTTATGCACCTGTCGGGTTAGGGAGTTACGGACAAAAACTAGTGACTGACATAATAAATAAATGAAATACTATAGATATTTTGACTATAAAACATGTTCAAACATACGAATATGTTTGAACAGGAAGCCATTCTTATACAAATTTATTAAAATTCAGAAACCATTTGTACCAAATAAGATGTACGTTGTGCTATTTCTCTAGAGAGCACAGTGAATTTAAATTTTGATGACGTGATACGTATGCGCAAAGAGAAATTCGTTCTCTTTTATGTGTATTCATATATAATGCAATATATATTTAAAAAAAAGTGTACTAAAATCAGTATGAAGACAGTACCTATGTTTATCGGTCGTAGGGGTGACTACCGGTGACCTGTCCTGACTTGTGACAGTTTTTATTATGTGATACTAGAGACTCACCTTCGCTTCAGTCGGATTCATCCCCTAGGTACGTTTAAAGGGTTAGTATGGAATAGATAGTCGGTTTTTTGCTCTATGAAAAACAAAAACAAAAATAACAGTCCCACGGGAACTGTATATTTTTTCCGGGATAAAAAGTAACTTATGTGCTATTCCAGACTATATTCTGTCTCTGTACCAAATTTCATCCAGATCCGCTCAGCCGTTCTGGCGTGATTGAGTAACATACATCCATTCATCCAAGCTTTCGCATTTATAATATTAATAAGATTATCGCTATTTTGTTTCTGTTTTTATTATATCAATAAATTAATTAAGGGGTAAATTATTTTTAAACCTAAAAATATACTTCCAAAATTCTAAAGAAATCTATCTACAAACTTACAAAAGTAAACAGAGATTAAATAATGAATTAAATGTTTTCTTTTTTAAAATTTAATTTGCTAAATTTTTAAGTGCTACAAGTATTTAGGCCTTAAATGTATTTTCAACAAAAAAAAATGAAACAAATTTTCATACATCAGTAGTAATCTGTATTCAAATATTCAAATTGAATTTGCGACCTCCATTTTAATATAATCCGTAATTAGATGGGAGGCAATTTAATTTATCCCATAGAAAGTAACCCTTAATAATTACCCCCATAGTATTTAATATAATTTATTGAACACAATGACTATGAAGGGGAATAACATAACAACCAAAATCAAACACAAAACAATGGTGAAATTGAAAAAATATTCTTCTAAAATTATTTTTCTCCCAATTATCATTTTAATTTTATATATTGCAACAAAAGAGCTTTAAAGAAAAGTTTTGCCCCAGTAAAAGGTTATGTAGTGTAGTGAAATGAACATACCGTGTGTGTTTGTTTGTTAAGAGCACATTATATACTATATATAAGCACATGCACCCACCAGTTAAGGATGTTTTATTTTTGTGGTTTATATGGGACACGTTTAGATTACAATGTATTTATTTAAAGAAAAGAATTATTAAAATCGATACCGATTTCGGCCACGACGGCCACTCTCACTGAGACTAGTCAATTACGCGGAATATATTATAGTGCACAAGTATACCGCAAACACCAGTGCATTCCCTTAACCTTTTACTGTTAAAATCCGATAGGATGACAATTCGACACGACCGGTGAGAGATCAGACGCAGGACCAGCGGCTTTACGTACTCTCCGAGGCATTGGGGTGAAACATCAATTTCCCAACTTTTACTGAGACTTTCTAAACAGAAAGACTCAATAACTAAACTTGGCCCGACGCGGAACTCGAACCTTAGATCTCTGGATCAATAACTAGACCACTGAGGCAGTTGTATATATAACATTTACGTCTATGTAGATACACCATTTCTGCATTTAAGATCAATTTATAAAAAAATCTTAGATATACATATTTTAAAAACTTGTACACTATTCTATGAGAATTAACCTGAGTATTCAACGCGCTAATTGTACCGTGTAATGTAGAAAGTACACAAGGGATTGTCGGAGGCGCTCGTCTTGTGATGTTTGAATGAGTGTGAAAACCGGAATGAGAAAAAATCCTTTCAATCCAACATAAAGCTTGAACATTTCCAACTTACCTCCACTGGCTGCTTTATTTTCCAATTTCCACTGAACACGTGTTTTAAAGTTAAATAATTTGAGTTTGTTTTATGTTTTCTCGTGAGGTAATAAAATAATTTTCTATAGTAATATATAAAGCTGAAGGGTTTGTTTTGTTTGTTGCCGTGTGTTGTTTGAATGTGCTTATCTCTAGAACTACTAGACCAATTAGATTTTTTTTCTAATATTTTTTTAGTTGCGAGCAAAGCCGTGAGCAAAAGTTAATCTATACTAATATTTAAGGAGGTAAAATTTGTGAGTTTGTGACGTTGTACGAGGGTAATCCCTGGATCTACTGTACCGATTTAGATGAAATTTGGTAAGAAGATAGTTTGAGACCCTGGGAAGGACATAGAATACTTTTTATCCCAGAAATCATCCCTTAAAGGGGTAAAAATCGGGATGAAAATTTGTATTGGGAAGCAAGCACGGGACGAACCCGAGCGAAGCGAGGGTGAGTCGCTAGTAAATAATATATTGGGTATATTCTCAATGACCCCATTAGATTGACCTATAAAACTCCCCATGAGTTTTAGATATTTTTGTCGCGAATGGGTATCGAATCCGTCACCCCTCCCTTGTCAGATTAATATTATAGAAGTATCGAAAATAACTTCACCCAAATACATTGTTCAAAATATAAGCGAAAATTACAGAAAGAAAATATTTTTCAAAACCTAATAAGCTTTTCCACATTTTAGCTCGTATTGTTTAGATACGACAAAGAGTGGGGTGCTGTGATCTTTGAAACCTAATATTGCGAAGGCTTCCAAAATGAAAAGTGGTTAATGAAATGTCTCTTTTATTTTCCAAGACCTTTTCATTAATATGTTGATATATTTTTTTTTATTAGAATTAAAATGAAGAATTTAGTGTACTTACGGTACTTGCAGTACTAACTTACAAATATTATTTAATTATTATTTAATGGAGAGCCGAAGAAATCTATTAGCGACGTTATCTATACCTATATATGATAAAATTCTAATAGAGACGAATTTGTACATTAAATATTTTTTGGAAAATCTTATTGAAATAGTAATTATTATCGATAGACAGGCCGAATCTATTGTTTTTAGATTTTTTGTCTGTCTATCTGTCTGGGAACGCATCGCAAGAAAACCACTGAACAGATTTTGATGAAATTTGGTATGATGATAGTTGGTTATCCGGATCAGCATTCAGGATTCTTTTTACTGCAGGAAAATATCTTATCTCTGAGAAATTTATACTAACCGTTAAAATTTACCTAGGGAAGAACCCGAGCGGAGCGAGGGTGAGTCTCTAGTCGTATACAATACACACAAAAAATAACATCTGAATCGAACATCTTTTTTTGAAATCGGTCAATAAAAAAGTTATATGCTCGTGAAGATTTCAAAAAATACAAAATTTGAAGTTCACGTATGAATTTATTATGAGCTCTTTAGTTTCATAGTTGCTTTATTCAATATCATGAATAGTCTGAATGGACTTGACCGATAAAAAAATTTCAAAGCTTCCGAGTAAATTTAATGTACGGTGCGGATTAACGGTGGGTTAAAGGCAAACAAAATCGTCGGATTTATTCACTCCACTGTTTACTGGAATCACACTAATTAGTATTGACTCAGTGAAAATGCCGTTTTTGCACTCTATGACCTGGTTCTAGGGGCAAATATTGGTTCGGGGGCAGAACAACTGCATAAATTCACAATTACATATTTTACGGGAAATGCGGTCAATCTATTTATATGATAAAAGTTTAACTGAGTCGAATCTGTACAATGAATATTTTTTGGTAAATCTTATTGAAATATGATCTCTATCGATACAGAGGCCGAATCTATAGTTTTTAGAATTTTTGTCTGTCTGTCTGTTTGGGAACGCATCATGAGAAAACCACTAGACAGATTTTGATGAAATTTGGAATAGTGACAGATGGTTATCTAGGTCAACATTTTGGATACTTTTTACCGCGAGAAAATATCTCATCTCTGAGAAATCTATAATAAACATTAAAACGTACCAAGGTACGAACCTGACCATTTTTTCTATAAATTCAATAATAAAGCATTTTTATATATACATACATTAATTCTTTGTTTGTTTAGTTAGTTGAAAGAAAAAAGAGCGGAAGTATTCATTCCTTATTGTCATTTCATTCGGGGCGAAGTATTACAGGACTAACTTGTGTAAGAGTCGACTAGATTACACTTCGTTTTAACCTAAACCCTCTTCAGAAGTAACCATATGGGAATAAATAAATATTATATTATCTTTTACCCCTTACTAACAACTTACCCTCACCTCTATCGATTATTTCCCTAAGTGCCTGACTGTGTACTAAACATCCAAATCCATTCAGACATTTTCATGAAGGAGTAATTCATATAATTGTTCATTTCATTCATTCATTATTCATTCATTCTAATTACTATATATAAAAAGAAAATAGACCACACCGACTTCAAAATCATTTTAAAGTACGAATTCCAACTTCATAGATAACTTTTATTAGGTACCGTTGAGATATAACTTATACTCTAAAAATATGAAACTGTCACATTTTAAAAAACAAAAATGTACTTACAAAAAACAGACAGATTGAGTATTCCTTTTTTGATGTCGGTCAAAAAATACATTAATATTTTATTCATAGCACACGTCATAGCGTCATAAACAAGTAACAACCATATATATTTTGCTGGGATGATGCTATAAAGAATATAGTTATCAAGCATTTTCTCATATATTATTTAACGTTTAAGTGATCTAAAATCCCCGCCGAGACACTGGCCCGGAAGTTTCAATAAGGAAATAGCAGGCATGATATGAAATTACTTTCGAAATGGAAACAGTAGTCGGTTTGGTAAATAAAATACAGAATTTGCACACAACCGGTTCCGTACGTTCCGTTCCGTACGGGTTTGCACTTTTTATTAATAAGTATAACTTTTACTCTATGTATGTAGTATATTAACTTCGATGATCGATTACGAACGGTAAAATATGTTTCTTGTATTTTTAATTTTAATTTATTTTTATTTTTTGTTGTTTTAACGGCAATAGATATACGTATACCGTAAAAATCAACTCTCTACCTATTACGGTTCATGAGATACAGCCTCTGACAGACGGACGGACAGCGGAGGCTTGGTAATAGGGTTCCGTTGGCACCTTTCGGGTACGGAACCCTAAAAAGATCTAAGAAACATGAAAAATAAAATATTTTTGTCCTAATACAATGAAATTAGACGACTGAGTTGGTATCGCTTCTTTATTATTGAATAACCTATTTAATGTAAAAAATCGAATACTTATGATACTTTGAACATTTTTCTTATAAACTTAGTTATACCTATTTTATTTCTCAAGAAATAGTGTGCTTTGTTGTATAGGTTAATTATTTATTTAAAAACAATATTTAAAAACCTGTCATCTATACATATAATAAAATTTTAGTTGAATCTGTACATTAAATATTTTTTTGGAAAATCTTTAGAAATAGTCATTATTATCGATACAGAGGTCGAATCTATAGTTTTAAGAATTTTTGTCTGTCTGTCTGGGAACGCATCCCGAGAAAACCACTAGACAGATTTTGATGAAATTTACTATGATGATAGCTGGTTCAACATATAGGATACTTTTTACAGCGGGAAAATATCTAATCTCTGAGAAATCTATACTTACCGTTAAAACGTACCTAGGTCGAACCCGAGTGGAGCGAGGGTGAGTCGCTAGTTAATTATATGGGGATGACACTGGCTCCTCCAATACAGTTTTACGAGTGCAGGGGCTACGGACATCATTATCACTTGTGTCTGTGTAAAATTATGTCAAAAAAAATTGAAACCAAAATATTTATATAATCGTGAAACTGACTTCAAATACTTTGCTATAACACTTGTAAAAATAAACAATTTTCTTCTAACTCACATACATATATGACTTGATTTTAATTAAGTGTTAAAATCACACAAAAACTTTGGCAAGATGAAACAATATCCTTTTAAAAAACTGTTAAAGTACAAACTAAAAGTAATTTTCGTTTCACTAAAATTTTAACTCAGACAAGTGAACAGCAAAGTTAAACCAGTTTGTTAAGAAAGTAAATAATTAACTACAGTGTAAATTTTATGAATTTAAACTTTGATAAACACATTTCATTTACAGGCAATTTTAATGTCACGTATAGTAGGCATTATAATGTCACGTATGTACATACATGCTAATTCAAATGTATGGAAAATCACGGGCTTTCAAACCATCCTTGTTTCGACAATGCTCAATCAAAATCCATTTGATTTAGCATTGTCGAAACAGAGTAGTTTTTTATTATATATATATATATATATATATATATATATATATATATATATATATATATATATATATATATATATATATAATTTTTTTAATCATTCAATATTGAAAATTACTTCAGGTATTTTTTTAGAAAGGATATTCATTTGATAAGATAATTTGATTTGTCATCTTAACTAGACAATAAATGAAAGTTTAGAATTTCCAAGTAGTAAAATTAGCAAGATATGTACCTCAATTAGTTTATATGTACTCGTATACGTTGCTTTGGCTTTATGGTGCTTGCACGTGTGACATTATTAGACAGGGGCCATGACAAGATGATTCTACGATCTACAATCTATATTACAAAGAGACAGAATTTGTTTGTTTGAACGCGCTAATCTCAGGAACTACTATTCCAATTCGAACAATTCTTATTGCATTAGATAGCCCGTTTATTTAGGAATAGCTATATAACATCATACTTCTACACAAGGGTGGGGAGCAGTAATCATAAATGTCAACAAATCGGGCAAACTTCCATACAAACATAAAACTGATGATTATATCGGAAGTTTAAACGCGGGCGAAGCCACGGGTACTGCTCATATGTACAAATTATGTATTTTAGTGTTCTTACTCTTTCTCGCTGGATTAAGATTTTTATTACACAAAATAGTCTATGACATGGAGTAACACAGTCTACTGACAGGTAAAAAATACTATAAAAAATAAAAAATGTATAGATATGGTATATTTAGGAAAGTTTATCTGTATGTTGCGATATTTTCTTGTGTGTTAACCTGCTCAGAGGTGGTTTCAATAAACACGAAATAATTCAAATTCAAACAGCCCCAAGGGTATAAAAACTTTTAAAGTGGTGCTCGGTGTCTCTTTTAGTTAAAAAGAAATTAATAGTTTTCTATTTTCATACTCCTAGTTTATTCGATATCGAGTGTAGAAAGTTAGTGTGGGGTAGAATGATACGAAAGTGGGGTTCAAGCGATAGCTGTGCGGCAAGCTGTGAAAATGCTTTAAGAACAAAACTCGGCGCGCCTTTGTAACATTTTAATAAAAAGAAAATTCCTCTTTCATTCAAATTGTTGATTTGCATGTGCTCGTTTGTATTTTTTATTTATAAATTTTTTCTTACATTAATGGAAATTATATTCGCACTATAACTTAGCGTACTTTATTAATTTTATAATTAGACTGCGTCTGATAATCAGCCTTGGATTTACACTAGGGGCACCCGGGGCTAGTGCCCAGGGTGGTAAATTTTTAGGGGCGGCAACATTCAGAGGGTGAGAAAAAAAATTCTTCGCGTTATCAAAAATGTTTTTTTTTATTTTACATAAAATGAAAAATGAAAAAAGAATAATTAGTAGGTACGTTTTTCGAAAAATTGATATCACTTACAAAAATTATTTCTTTGCATTTTTCAAAAAAATAAATAAAGAAATTTAAACTTTCAACATTTTATTCAAAATTACGATAATAGGGCGGTATTTTTTACTACGCCCAGTTACTGCTGATAATGCAACTCCAAGCCACTAAAGAAAAAAAAAGACTAATCTTCTCTTAAAAATCTAACTGTTGGGTTTAGACAAGATGTCACTCTATAATCGTTGATGAGAGGAAATTTTGAAAATTGTATACAAATGCCAAGTTTTAATCGTTATATCCTGGATTGTAAGATAATACCTTTTCGAAGACCTAATGTCTACTTTAGTATTCAGTCTAAACAGCTGGCTCTAGATGCTTTTGCACAAGAGCTTCTAATTTAAAAGCAAAGTGAGTACTGATTAAGGGTTTTTGAAAACTTATCTTCTTTCGCGATTAAATAAGGGAAAAATTTGAAGATAGGAATATATGCCGTGATTTCACCGGTGTTTTAGTGGAAAATACGTACAAACATACATACATATTTGAGCAATTTTTTTAGTGTTTTTTCTCATTTGATCATGCCAGCTTTATAGACGTTATTTTGTTTTAATTACTTGTATTATTAGCACTTCGACTTTAAATAAATAAAATTTATTAATAATCTAAAGAAATTATTCAATTTCTACATAAAAATAAACCATTACCATAAAGGAACACGAAGGCAGCAATGAAAGAAGGGTTCTTTTTGTATAGAAATATTTAAATTTTATCCTTATCTTTTGTGTGACCAATGTTTAAAGTGCAGTTTTATCCTACGATATTTAACAGGCTTTATTATTATAGAGTTGGCAGTCGTTACCGGGAACCTCTGGCTGAGTATCTCGCTAATTGAAAGTCCGCCTCTCGGGAGTGGCCGCACTGTAATTTACGGAAGTAGCACATCTACAGAATGTGCTAACTGAAATAATACCTTGTTAACTTTTACTGTAACTTTTGAGCTTTGAGCTAACTTTTTCTTTTCTCCATGTTATGAGTTGGTTGTGAAATGGATAGGTCGCATGAGTCAGATTTTTTTTTTATATTATTTTTTTATAAACAATATTTTTTTAAATAAGAAAATTCATAATATAATATTAGATTGATTTTATTACTAATATTATGTATGTAAAATAATGCTAGTTATGATTTTTCAAATTAGGTTAAATAGAGATATTGAATTCATCAATAAGTAAACATAACATTTTGGAACGACATAATACTTTATTATTAGATTTACGCGAATATTTGACATTTTAAATAAAATCTAAATCGATTAAAACAAACAAACATACATAATAGGGTACCCCATCTTTTTGAAGACAGTGGAAAATCATTAAAATGCTTTAAAGGAAAAGAAAATAAATTACATTCTTTAAAGCATTTTAAGCAAAAATGTAGGTACTCCCCAAATAGACATCGAGAACGAACTACTACCGGAGGATTTAAAAGGATTTGCTGACACGCACGATTTGGTTAATGAGTACAGTGGTTTTTGTATGAATAATGAATTCATCACAACAGGATTCAGTTAATAATTACAAGGGTATTAAACATTTGATCTAAAGCTTTTTGATCGGGAAACAAAGTATGCTTTAACGCTATTATTACCTACATATATATGTATAACTATGGTTTCTTTGTGAAGAGTCTTGTTGCTGGTATCATGAGCATGTCAGCTCTTTTGATGTCCCAATAATAAGCACAAGTCTCCCATCAATGTGAGGAGGACCAGGCCATAGTCCACTACGCTGGCCAAGTGCGGCATTACATCACGTGTTCTTCGTATAGTAAGATGCTTTCATATATCACATGTAGGTTTCCATACGATATTTCTATCACCACATAATGAGTAATCATTTTGAAAATGATTCGCACATGAATGTATTGCACCTAGATTTGAACCCGTTTCACTTTTTTTCGGTTTTCCTGTTGAGGGCATGACTGCCACTGGCGTACCACTGAATTTTAACATTCGAAATATTACTGGAGTCAGCCATTCAAGTATATTCTAAGTAACAGCACCTGTCCATTTCACTGGGTGAGTAAATTAGCACTTTTAATGGTCAATCTATGCGGTTTCCTCTGGATATTATTATTATATTACGAAAAGCTACTGATACGTTGACTATAATTTGGCTTCAAGCTAAATGCTTTCACCCATTCTTGATTATTAGTATAAAAAAAACCTAAATTGTTGACATCTAAGAGATTTTTTAATGAAATATCCATCTCGTTTTATAATAATGGACACAATGTAGACAATCTTTGTCAATCTAAAAAATTATTTTAAAAAATAAAACAAGTATTTCTATATTTATTCTCAGCAAAGGTGACTTAAAAAAAAGAAATTAATGTTTAAGCGTTTTTTAATACACTAATGAGGTGCACCAAAGCGACTTAACGCTTAGTACTCGTCACGTTTCTTTAAAACTAAGAATTTTACTCCGTCAAAGATGAAAGAATTCTTTGTATAAACTGTAATTTGTTCTATTTATCTCGGCAAATACCTACTGATTATTTCGGAGATGGAATGCTTGTGTAATTAGGCATTGGCTTTGTATAGACAGCCCATTAATTTAAGTCGAGGCGACTTTAAGGTGTAAAGGTGAGCTTTTAATTAACGTAATGGAACGTAAAATTGATTAAATACAACGTTCTATTATATTATTTTACCAACAGCCTATTCGGGGGTTGCCGTTCCTTCTTTTACGATAACCAAAAATATGTCTGTCATAAATGTCTATCAATTGGAGAACAATAAAAAAACCGTAGTTAGCGATTATTGACCGATTCCGGAAACGGTGGCAAATCTCATTGAAACTAGCCAACTGAGCAGGAGATCTTACAGTGTATTATTACACACAATGAGCGCAAACACAAATGCCTTTTCTATTCCTTTCACTTTCAAACTCCGATGGGACTATACTTCTACACGACTGGTGCGATATCAGTTTATACGTGTTCTCCGAGGCAGTGGTATGAAACACCACTAATTTTTTAATTTCGGACTAATACTGAGAATTTTAAAACAGAAAAACTCAATATACCTATATACTTGATTCAACCTAGACTCAAACCTAAGACCAACTAGCCACTGGACCAAATAGGCAGTTATTTTGTCATTATAATTTTAGCTCGCTATAGGGCGCAGTTTGGTCTCAGTGTTGATCAATCGTTTGTTGTTAAAACCGTAAATCTGCAAGGTTAATATTTTTCTGATGAAAACATTACCTATTTTATATATTATGCATTCTTACCTGACGTGATTATGCACGAGGTCACACAGAAGTGAGGTGGGGCTTAGTTAAAGATAAAGAGCCCCTGTAACCTTTCCAATATATTTAATTAATATAAAAATATTTATAATAATTATAGCTGGCCTTGGCTATACTTCATTAGGCACTCCATCTGCGATATATTTGTATATGTGGTAAATATTTTCATCCGGTAAGTAGATAGGTGAAAGACGACCTCACTTCAGATGGTCTATAAAAATAAAAATCTTAAATAGTACTAGCGGCTCATGATCGCATCGCTCGCGTTCGCCTCTAGAAAAGCACAAATAGTTTATCCCACAAGAACAGTTCATTTTTTCGGGATAAAAAGTAACCTGTTGTTTGACTGGCCATATAAGGTATCAGTTACCATAGTTTTTTGACTATCCCACGGGAACTCTTTAGTTTTATAGGATGAAAAGTATCTAAAATGTTGACCGGGGATACAAGGTACCACCATGCAAAATTTCATTTAAATCGGTCAAACAGTTTCGGAGATTTGCCCGTACAAACAGACAAATAGACAAACAGACAGAGATTTTTTTCTATGACCAGTTTCAGTTTTATATGTATAGATGTGGAATAAATAAATTTGGAAAATATAACATGTACCTAGTGCTTACTCGTGATTCCATTTGTGTGGCAATTTAATGAAAAATACTCTACGAGTATATTGCTTGGAAATAGTGTAGGTAAGGTTTTGTGATTTTAAAACTATCATATCATTCATAGTCAATTTAAAGAATTCATATGCACTTTGCCAAGGTCAAACAATCGTTTTAAAAATGTTTGTCAGCCTATTTTATTGTAATCGCTAATCTCCAGAACCATGGAACCGATTTTGAATGCCGGGTGGACGATTCTGTTGTAAGTGATATAATCAAGGCGCTGATTTAGTAAGAATGTTGAGATCCATATCTGTATCCGCGAATCTTGGCCATAATTATCCGTATCCGTATTCGTAACGGCGCATCTTCGTTTTAATAATCCGTATCCATAACCGTGGGTCTTGTCCCTAATAATCAGTATCCCTATCCGTATTCTACTACTAATCCCGGGTAAATGTAATCATAATCGAGCAAGAGGAGATCGCTAGTATAAAATATATCATTTCAAAAGCAAATTAACACTTCGTATTAAATATGTACATTAGTTCTGCTGGTATCTTTTGCACATGGTACTACGAATCTAAGTAATTAATTTTATTACATGTTTATTTAAAAGCGCAGGGATGAAAGAACGGAGTGGTTTTTGTGCACTGTTAGCTTTTATTTCCGCTTTATCTAATTATGTTAAAGAGACTCAGCCTGTGTTCCGTCAAAATGAAACTCAGACTTAAAATATATTTTATAGCAAAAAATTTGTTGGGAGCGGTTAAATTTTATCCAACGTTCGCATTCTATTAAAATATTTTATACAGATAATTAAATTAGCATTTCACAGAATATCCCGAATTTGATTTGAAATAGAAACGAAAAATAATATTCGATATTATTTTAATTATAATAAATCCTTTGTTGAAACGCTTGTATTTGAATTTGAATAATGTTAAGGATATATATTAATTAAATATTAATCACGTACATAAATGCTATAATGTCAGTCATGGAGGAGTGTAGTGAGAGTTTGACTGTCATTGCTTATTGTTTTAGAGGTTTTGGGTTTATAATTACAACCTAATTTTGTTCAAATAAAATGAAAAAATTAAGGAAATGTTGCCAGGTTAAAAAAATCATTCGATTTTCCAATAATATTTTTCATAAGTTCACACGTATTTACATATTTTATAGATATTTTTTTAGTAACTAAAGAAAAATACCACCTATCATAATTTATTCTGACGTGAACGTCTTCACGTCAGAATAAATTATGATAGGTGCAGTATCTATATTATAAACGTGCCACTCTGAAATAAGTTTCTGGTGACCGCGCAGTAGTTAATATACTCGTAACTACAAAAATACAGCAGTTTATATGCGTGGATATCATGACTCGGTTCGCGGATTTTTAACTTGTTTCATAATAACTTTAAAGTACAAGTACTCTATGAGTATAATTTGTAAAGAATCATAATTTGTTTCTACCTATGGATATTTTTATTGAATTACTAAAAAGATATTAATTTTGTTTAGTTATTATATATAAAAATATCTTTAAAATATGTAAATACGACTGTATTTACCAAAAATATTATTGGAAAATCGAATGATTTTTTTTATCTTGGCAACACTTTCTTACGTTTTGATTTTATTTGAAAAAAAAAAAAATTATTTTGGTGTTGTTTTATTTTCCCGCTTTAAAAATATCTAAATATTTTACTATTATTGTTTAAAAAGCTTAAAAAAGCTTTAAGAGGTCGTGGAAGGTTTAGGCCCATTTTCACCCGTCTTCTTTTCTTATACCTTAAATATATTTAATAGGTACCTCTAACAAAAAAATAACAGTTATTACTAAAGAAATATTAAAATTAATAAAAGGAAATTGACATAAAGAAAATAAATAAAAAATTATATTCAAACTAAACGTGCACTCACAAGTAGGAATAATGTTTGAAAACTTTGCAGTCTCATGATGCAAATACTCACGCAAGGTGACTGCTTACAGCGCAACGTAAAACTCTATTGTTCATATTTCTCTACTTTATTTACTTCTTTAGTAACGAGTACATTTACAGAAAGATTTCTTTACAATGATTTTTAAATTGAAAATTGTCTCATTCTATCTCAGATTGTTCTTGGAATTATAAGACAAACTATAATAGTAAAAGATAAAAAAAAATCTGAAATCATAATTTATGGAGAAAATGTTTATATATTTTTTATTTATAGGTAAAGTTAAAAGACAATCAAAAAAGGTTCAGTATTTATAATAGAAAACGTACAAAAACTTGAAGTTCTTACGTTAAGTTTAGTCTGCGATGCTTAAATTACCCGTTACAGTTTCATGTTTCAGTTCGGGACGAGGTTTTCTCGAAATTGGACACTATTTACTAACCCAGCTAGTTCTGACAGTAGAAGTTTTATAGAGCGGTTACAGTTGAAATTGTTTATTCTAAGGATAAATATTGCTATCACTATAAATATTGACAGCAAAAGTATTTTATGTGCTTTAATTATGCCACGTCTTAAGTTCCAGCTTCAGTTCAGTTAAAAAACTAGTTAGTGATTCCGTACCATAGTACATGTATTTTTTATTAATACGACTTTTACTCTATGTATGTAATATATTAACTTCGTGATCGATTACGAACGTTTAAAAAATGTTTATTGTATTTTTATTTTCATTTATTTTTATTATTTGTTGTTATAGCGGTAATAGAAATAAATACTTTGTAAAAAAATCAACCTATTACGGTTCATGAGATACAGCCCTCTGACAGACGGATAAACTGACGGACGGATAGCAGATTCTTCGTAATAGGCTTCCGTTGGCAATCTTCGTGTACAGAATCCTAATAAGGTTTTTAAGCCAAAATATATAATCTAAAATGACGGATGTACACACATATGTACCTATACCTACTTATTGATACTATATATCAACCTACTTCATTAAAGTTCTCAATATCTTCGCAAAAGGCACGCAGAACTCGCACGAACGAATCGAAGAAATAATTTACGACTATACATATCGATTGAGTTATTTACATTAGAATGACTTTTAAAGAGCTCTACCCATTCTCCGTGGGATTGATATCAGATAGTAAATCTTGTCTAGACACAGGATTGAGTGAAACGTAATGTCAGTGAACATAAAACACGCTGGTGTTATAATGTAATGAAAATCCATTATCTCTACATATAATAAAATAGTAACGAAATGTGTACGAACATGAAATACTTTTTAAAATCAATGGTTGTAACATATTGTGTTCAGGAAATAGACCCTGAAAAAATTAGTGTTATTAATTTTTTTGTCTATTTGTCTGTATGTCTGTGTGCAGTTCACATAAAAAGTACTGAACTGATTTTAATTAAATTTTGTGCAGTGATAACTTAATACATGATAGTGCGAAAGCGGTGTCGCAGATGTCCATGGGCGGCGGTGATCACTTTCCATCAGGTGAGCCTCCTGCCCGTTTGCCCCCTTAGTCCCATAAAAAAAAAAAAAAAAATACTCAGGTCAACGTTTAGGATACGTTTTATTACAGCAAAATCTTTCGTCTAACTTTTTGCCTTTATGTTATACAGCGTATATTTAGCTATATATTTATATAATACTGTTCATAATAAAATCGCAATTAAAAATGGAGTAGGAGGGTGAAAAATACTTTACGACCTATTCTCATACCTACCACATATATATAAAAAATTGATGATATATATAAAAAAATCATTAAAATCGGTCGAGCCGTTTCGGAGGAGTGCTACCACAAACACCGTGACACAAGATTTTTATATATTAGATTTTACTAAATAACTTTTTAACAATCATCTCTTAGCGCTTATCTCCATTTTATAAGGAACTCTTAATAATTTCATCATTTAAGATCTATCAGTAAGTGTTAGAATTTAATTATCTAAATAGAAGACACCCGAATAATTTGCAGAATGTTTGTCTCTTCAATGACGCAATATTTGAGAACTGCTGGAATCTAGCAGCTAGATGGATTTCAATGGGACCTTTTTTATAGTACATGTAGAAATCTGTACACAAAACAAAAATCTGTTTTTTATTGCTCCCATACCCAATCCTATTATAAGATCCCACGTAAAATGTACTAAATAGTACCAACTTCACGGCTTAGTGAAAAATACTTGTTTCTTATTAGAAAAATAACGAATCTTATTAGACAATAGATTGATTGAAATATTGCGTGTTAATTATGCACATTCTTAGGCTTGAGTACATACGATTTTTTGCTTGATGGATAGTTAAAATTATTATTTTTTTAATTTATTTATTTAAATTTTAAATTTATTTATTTTATTAACACAACAATAAAAACTATAAATTAGATAACAATATACATTTACATTTGAAATAAAAATTAACATATAATTAATTGATTAATTTAAAATTTATTTATTTATTTATTTCAAATCAAATCAAAATTTCAAATTTTGTGGTTGAGATCCCCTTTTAAGCAAATAATTTGCCTGTATTAGGAGACCCCGCCCTTTCATAAAAACGTAATTTTATCTTTTATCTGATTATAATATTATGGGTAATACTACAAACTTAAATAGATCAATTAAGACAAACAAGAAATAAAAAATAAAAATAAAAATTAGCGTGCATATATGTGTTTGTGTATTGTGTGTGAGAGTGTGTGTTCATACTAAAATAGTTAATTTAGCTTTTTTTATGCGGTAAAAGGAAAACAATCACGATGCGAAGTGGACTTTTTGCTTACAGATTAAATGATTCCATAGGACATTATTATATTACACTAGCGACTCAACCTCGCTCCGCTCGGGTTCGTCCCTTGTTACGTTTTAACGTTTAGTAAAGATTTCTCAGAAATGAGTTATTTTCCTGCAGTAAAAAGTTTCCTATATGTTCATTCGGATAACCAGTTATCATCATACCAAATTTCATCAAAATCTATCCAATGGGTTTCCCGTGGTTTCCCGATTCAGGTTCTGTATCGATAATAAAGTCTATTTTAATAAGATGTTCCAAAAAATATTTAATGTACAGATTCGGCTTAGTTACAATTTTATTATATGTATAGATGAAATCAGAGAAGGACGCGCGTGTAGAGCGAGTGAAGCGTAGGCGGGTCTCTAGATAAAATACCTGCTGCCAACGACTATTCGCACGTGAATTTCTATTTAGTTTGGGTCTGCCAAACAAAACCTCGACCTCGCCCTATATAAGGGATGTGTGTAATCTCGTTCACATTAAATTGTGAATTTGGTCATTTCTATATGTCATAAATTTATTGCAATCAAATTGTTGTGTTTTATTAGAGATGTAGTTAATAGTTTAGAAAATAACAAAAAAAACATGATTATTATCAACTGTAATGGACCTCATCAAAACAAATCAAATGATCCCAAACCCGAAGTTTTTAATAGAAGCCATTATAAAGTTCCATTATTAATTGAGCATTAGATATTGTACATACTTTCGATTTTTACTATGTTGAACAGTTTTAAAGCGACAAGAACGGTAGAGAACGTTTAAAATCGATTTTTTTGATTTGATTACGTAGTGTAATTATTTACAAATGTAGTAAATTCAAAAATGTCTTACATTCATTTTTCAACGTTCAGTGACTAGGAAAGATAAAAATACCATCAAAACTTTTTAAACTACTCCAATTTTTTTTATAAAATATTCAACATGACCAAAGCTTGCATTACAATATATTTCATATTTTTTATTTTCTATGCAAATTTCATAACACCAACGTCGAAGAACTCAATTTGCGTACCAAAAGTATGGCAATTTCACGCTTCACAAATATTAATCTTACGAAGTTGTTTGTTCCATTGAAAGTTTTTAATTGATATTTTCTAACAACTTGTGGGTAGTATATTAAGATTTTTTATCAAAAATCATGTAGCTCGTCTTAAATTTTACAGAGTGACTGAAATCTTCGGAAGTCTACACAGGATTTTGCCTAGATCTTCGAAGTTTTCAATAAAGACTTTTCTTTCCTAGAAGTGTACTCACGAAATTAATTAAGTAGGTTGATGCAGCACATCAAGTTTGCTCATTAAGAATTCACCATAGTTCAGGGTTTTTGCTTGTTGTACATTATTACTTAAATATTTGTACTGATACTTAATTGATATTATCTAAACTAATATTATAAAGAGATAAAGTTTGTGAATTGTGAGTTTGTGATGTTGTAGGGTGTAATTTTTGGATCTACTGAACCGATTTTGGAGAAATTTGGTAAGAAAAAAGAAAGTTTGAAACCCTGGGAAGGACATAGGATACTTTTTATCCCGGAAATCGTCCCTTAAGGGAGTGAAAATGGGGATGCAAGATTTAATTGGGAAGCAAGCTAGGGACGAATTAGAGAAACTAGGGGTCAAAGCGAGGCGCTAGTACATCATATATTACATATGTGTATAATGTAACTATTTTATATATTTTAAATTTTAAGATTATAAAAATATATTGTGGAATGATTCAAATGAAAGGCGTTTAAAACTTCTATACATTTTAACCAACTCAGCAATTTCACTCATGGCGCCCGCACTCCATAATCTCTTGTCAAATCCATTCAGCCATAACGCTAATTTATAGCATTTGTAAAATATGTATATCAGACGAAAGCCCGTCTTTGTTTCTTAGGGTCCCGGACCCTAAAAACTTAGAGTGGGGCTTAGGATTCGATGGGATTAGGTCGAAGGTTGCTTGACAACTAAATATATGGGGATATAGGTTTGTTCTATATAGTGCCTCATTCACTGCCATATTAAAACGTAATTACTGTAATACTCGTAAATGTGATGGACACTTTAAAGCATTTTGAAATAACCACATAAGTTCTTAACCATCCGATATATTTAATTCTGAAAATATTCTTCTATTAAGATTTTGAATCGTTATTTCACACTGTCTTTGATCATTTTAAAATTTCATGAAATACATAAAGGAGTTTAACTCAATTAAAGGAGGAGTAAATAAATAATTATGCTCAGAGAAAACTCTTTGTAATCTGTCGAAAGAGTTTTTTAAACAACAAAAGAGTCTTTCTGGGAATTTCTTGTTTTATAAACTTCTATTTCAGGGGACTACGGCTTTGTTTATAAAATTTTAAATTTATTAGTACTAGCGATTTACCCTCGCTTCGTTTGGGTTCGTACCTAGTTATGTTTTAAAGTTTAGTATAAATATCTCAGCGATCAGATATTTTCCCGCAGTAAAAAGTATTATATATGTTGACTCGGACAACCAGTTATCATCATACTAAATTTCATCAAGTTCTGTCCAGTGGTTTTCTCGTGATGCGTTTTCAAACAGATAGACAATGATTATTACAATAATATTTTCCAAAAAATATCTAATGCACAGATTCGGCTTAGTTACAATTTTATTATACATAAGTATATATTATTTCCTTATATAATGTTAATAAAAAAAATGAGATTATACCAAATTTTTCATAAGTCTTTCAATTAAAATTTAATTTTAAGACCAAAGATACTTAGCCTTTTGGCCACAGAATCCTACAGAGAAATTTGACTACAAACTTAAAACCTATGTACACACTACATATAATGTTATATGATATTGTAATGGCATTTTCCAAACATAATTATTGGGACCCAACGTCATAAGAACGGCAATAAAATTAATTAATTGTAGCCTGTAATAGGGAAATTTAATTAGTAAGACAAAACGTTTGACTCTAGCTTACAGTATGTTTTTGTGTAAGACTATGTCAGCTTTTGGGAATGGTTAAAGCAGATTAGATAGAATAATATACAAGTTTTGTTCGCAACTTCGCTTGCATATATTGAGTAGTCTATAACCATTCTCAACAAATCTATACTATCTATATTCTATACTAATATTATTAATGTGAAAGTTTGTGAGTATGTATGGATGTTTCTTACTCTTTCATGCCAGAACCGCTGAACGGATCTGGATTAAATTTGGCGCAAAGATAGATTATAGTCTGGAATAACACATAGGCTACTTTTTATCCCGGAAAAATATACGGTTCCCGAGGGATAGTTTTGTTTCTGTTTTTATAGAGGCTAGTATAAAATGCAAGAAGATATTTTTCAATCGTCCTGGTAGTTCCTGAGATTAGCGCGTTTTAACAAAAAGCATAAAAACGAACGGAAATATTTCAATATAGATAAAAAGTTATAATAATTATATTTTTTCTTCCCAATAAATAGGTTCTATCAAAATAAATATTTTTTATTTCAATATACATATATGTATTGAAAAAAATCCGTTTGTTTATGGAGTCGGCAATGTTTGTGTTGAGCATATAAGTTTGTTCCAGCCAACGCCAGAGGGCTTAGTGCGAGTTTTAATTACATTCGAAAACGAAAAGCATTCCATACTATCTAGTATGGAAGTTTTTATTCAACTTTGAAGTTAGTAAAAGTATTTTTTAAAAGTTTGAAAATTCATATGGCAATAACGAATAAGATAAACCGCAATAAAAATATCTGGGTTCAAATCCCGGGTTTCGCATTTATAATATTTTAATGTGCGAATCATTTTCAACATATCACTTGTTTTACGGTGAAGGAAAACACCGTGAAAAATTCTGCATGTCTGAGAGAACGTAGCAAGATTTCGAAAGACATATAAAGTCCGCTAACCCGCACTTGGTCAGCATGGTGGGCTATGGTCTGATCTCCCTTGGATTGAAGAAAGGCCCGTGGGACATTAAAAAGGGCTAATACAAGCTATAATGTAATTTTAATTGGTGATATTTATTTAATCTAAACAACACACTGTCACGTTTTACTTCTTTATAATATATACATATTAAAAAAATAACCAACTTTGAAATAAGAAGAGATACTGAGTTCGAGTATAAGTTACGTGATACTCCGCTAATTTTGTGCCTCATTTCATAATTTTGAAGTCGTTATATCTTTGAAGTTAAAATATACGTTATTACGTTTTTAAGAATAGCAGTACTAGAAAGCATTAGGATATCTATATTATTGTATAAAATTCAAAGTCCTGACTAACTGACTGATATATCAACGCACAGCCTAAACCGCTGGTCTTAGAAAACATGAAATTCGGAGAGTGTGTTCTTTGTGAAGTTTAGATATCCACTAAGAAAGAGTTTTTCGAAATTCTAACCCTAAGAGGGTGAAATGGGGGGTTGAATTTTCTGTGAAACTTTTTATTTTCTGGGTCGATTGAAAAATGAGGTTGAACATGAAAATTGTTACATATACTCTTCAATTACAATTATGAGAAACGTGTACCACAGTTTTTCCAAAATCATCCCCTAACAGAGTTAAATAGGGCTTCGAAAATCCTATACGGCATGGTAGACGAACGCACGGCGTGCAGTAGGTGCAGGGCGTGCCAAGGAGCGTGGGTGTTTCTGTTAATTACTTATAACATAAAGCCAAAGAATTTGTTTTTTTTTTGTGGTTTTAACGCCAGCGAAGCCGCGGTTTTTACTAGTAACTAATATCATAACGACTTTTATATACCACATATATTAAAACAATATAGACATAATTGAAGGTAGTTTTAGAAGCTAATACTTAAAAATTATAAAACTATAAGACATCCTTATAACATTTAAAGCTAACTTGTTTTAAGACTGGTTTAAATTAGTTTCGCTGAGACCAGATATTACGATTACTGTATATTTCATTGTGCTGCAACGTTGTTTACTTTGTGAGAGTACACACGTCTTTGCAACTCATTACGGAGGCATTTCTAGTTGTTCTGTTTGCCACTTTTACATCTTGCGTGCATATTAATTTTTATTTTAAGAGCTATTTTTATTGTACTACTGTTTCGTCCTTGCTTTGCCTTATCAAATAAGGATCATTCAAAAACTACACATTTATATACATCCATAAATCTTTATTATTTATTGATTGTAGTAATGCCTTCCTGACTGTTTCCGGTCTCGGCAGCCACTTCTGAGACTAGCCAAATGCGCAGGAGATATTATAATACACAAGTGTGTGCGCAAACACTACTACTACTGAACTTTTTGAAAGGTATATGACCTTTCAAAAAGTTCAGTAGGATACTTTAATAGACCGTGAACAGGTGAGTGACGATACTTTAACAGGACTTTTTGCAGGACGTTAGACCAACGAACCTGTAGATGGTACGGGTTGTACCAAGATTAAATAAATCATAAGTTTTTAGCTATCCTATATAACTCATATTCCATCTTTTGTATGTTAATGGTACTACGGAAATATTCTCGGTTACACTCAACCAGTTTTATTCTTCTGGCATGAATCGTAGTGCTGCATAAAATGTAACAAACAAATATTTGTTTTCATATACATACAATGCATGTATAGTATTTAGTGATAATTAAAATGTTTATGTCTTTAAAGTTAACAATAGTGAACTTTGCTCTTATAAAGTTTCGCTAGTATAATGTTTTAAGAATTCTCCAACAATCCTCCCTCGCTTCGTTCAGTCATGACGACTTGAGAACAAACCATTGACGTTTTTGGTTATCCATAATAAATAATACAATTTCTTACTGAATATCTAGTCTGAAGGTCTGAAGGCGATCACATCAAATATATGTATGTATAGGTAATAAGTAAAAATATCATCTAAATTCGATGCTTAATGTTTATTATTACTTCTGTTATTTAAAGATTTATATAAATTTAATTGACTACAACTGGTAAGTAACTCGCGTCGTGTAAACGAGCCTTAACTGACTGAAACTCGTAGACATCTTGTAAAAGCAGATACTAACTCATAAAAGGGATTGCCCTAAAGGGATTTATAGTCAGTGTGCAAAAATAAAGAGGTAAAATGACTCTTTTATGCCTTTTCGCAATTAAGTAGCATCTATTACACGCTGTGTAGGCAACGACACAGGCCAAGCCGGGGCGTCCTCAGGAAGCGACGCCGGAACCCTAGTCCATACATTGTAGGAGTATAAATAGATTGTGCTGGCTAGTTTTTTACTGACTCAATTCTAATAATATTTTTTAAATGTTTTCATTGTGTTGAAGTTTTGATGTCGTGCATTAAATTAGGTATGCGTGTTGTTATTTGTAATATTTAATAACTATAATTATTTATCTTCCAACTAAAATGGTAGACTTTATAATGACTTTAAATATGATTGTTTCACACTAACAATAAGTTGTAGATTTTTTGAAATTAATACGATTAATCACTCTTTAGTATAATCTGTACTTATACAATAATAAAAACTTTTTAACAAAAAAATAAAAACCGACTTCAAACAAAAGCACTAAAAGGTGAAAAATAACTGATTGGTAGTTTTCATTTACTATACATACCTAATCAAATATTTTCGAAGTCGGTGTGCTTTGGCTAAGTAATTAAAGCCTACCTATTAAATACATACCTAATCAAATATTTTCGAAATCGGTCCCAGCCCATACAAAGCAAAGCACACCGACTTCGAAAATATTTGATTAGGTATGTATAGTAAATGAAAACTACCAATCAGTTATTTTTCACTTTTTAGTGCTTTTGTTTGAAGTCGGTTTTTATTTTTTTGTTAAAAAGTTTTTATTTTTCCCTTTTTAGTGTAGACAGTAGTAGCAAAGTAAGAATTCCAACGTGTTAGGCTTGTCAAATCAAACAAAATAAGCCCAAACTCAAAGTATCTACTATGAGCCGTTGAAGAGTTCCACCTAATCACCTTCTGGTCTTACCATCAGATCAGGTCAACAATACCGAACCACTGTACTATCAACGGAAATAAAAACACTTGCAAATTTAAAGTTAATATGACAATTAGAAGTAGGTTAAATTCATCATTAGCTATTTTTCCACCCTTAGGGGTGGTATTTTTTTTTGAAATTTAAATGGGACCAATCTGGAAGTATACACTTTCAAACAACACAAAAATTGTCCAAATCGGTTAATAAATGACGGAGTTCTGAGGTAACAAACATAAAAAAAAACATACAGTCGAATTGAGAACCTCCTCCTTTTTGAAGTCGGTTGAAAATAAAATCCGTTCAAATTGGCGAAAAAAAACTAATAAGGTAGATTTCATACAAACTTTTATCCCATATTTTACCCCCTTATGTATGAATTTCAAAAAATGCTAAAACTCGTATTTATTTAATGGTATTGAAGAGCATTAATACCAAGTTTCAAGTAATTCTGGTCATAAATATTTTTTGGATTGTATTATAACGTGTTTTCCCGTGGGAATGGGATAATCTCCCGCGGTAAAAAGTACCCTATATCACTCTCCAGCCCTCCAAAAATCTCCAGACCAAATATTAGGCCAATCCGTCACTCTTGTTTCGATGTGAAAGAAGGACAAACAAACACACTTTTACATTTATAATATTAGTATAGATATACAAACTTTCGTACCCTTTCGTCCGTTATATTTTATACGAGCTTAGAACGACGCTTTTATTGCACTCTAAAAATCCGACAAATACAAAAAAAAAAATGCTTGCATTTGTTTCGCAGAAATTATTTTTCCTACATGGAAAAGGTAGTTATTTTGAAAAAAAAAACTAAACTTGGTCTGGGCGATAATTTCATCGGTGACTTGAATTAATCGAATAAAAAGAAAATTTAGCTCAATCAATGCATGCATTTTGGTGTTAATATTTGTTTTATTATAACATAAATTCATAGAGTGGCATTTTATAATTATTAAAGGTCAATTAATGAGTGACCTATTTCTCTCGTGACATAATATTTTAAAATTAAATCTTACATCGGGTGCCATTCTGATATTTTGTAATGACCGCATAATGTTTATCGATTATATGTATATTAATGCGTAGTTATTGTGCCGAATGTCGTTTTTGCGTGTACTGTACTTGTTTTAAAGCGAGTGCAGTTTTAATAGATATTTTATAGGATACATTTAATTTGATTATATAGGTAAGTGAAGTTGTTACTGAACAAATAATTACCGAAATAAAAAAAAAGATTAATCTGGACTACCTACCTAGTTATAATGTAAATAAAAACGTACATATATAATGCCGCACTAAATGATGTCGGCGACGTCAGCCAATCCCACTGACATAAATAAATAAAATATAAATATATTTGGACACAGCACCATCTAGTTCCATTTAATCTACAAGGCCTGTGTTATTGATACCAGATAGTTGATACACTATACATATATAACTTTTAAATACATATATATTATAAATATAAACAACCATGACTGGAGTACAAACCTTCGTGCTAATCACACAAATGAATGCCCCCAGCGGGACTCGAACCCGCGACCGCTGGCACAGCAAGTCACTACAAACTGAGCCGATCATGTCCTTGTATATTTCTATGAAATTCTCTTTTTTTAATTTGAGATTCTGTATTTTCTTTCTTTTTCGAGATTATATAATTTTTGATTTGATAGCAGATATGAGACACGAGGCTTATTATTTAAAAAAGTATAAATATTTATTAATTTAGAATTCTTAAAGAAAGTTAGGTTAAAGGTATGAGGACTCTACAAGCGTGTATGAAGATGACGATGTCAATAAAAGATACGAGAGAGTTGTGTATATAGAGATCATAGTGCCTAAATATATTATATAAATGTATGTTTGTATGTAAATTAATAAATAAACCTAATTTAATCACTTACTAAGCTAGCTTATAAAGAATGAAGCACTTAGGTTAGGTTCACACAATCTCCGGGTACTAATTACTATTTCAAGCCTGCTATAATGTGAGGAGCGAAGGAGCAAAGCAAACAGGTTAATCTTAGAATTCATTTAGAATTTACAAAGTTATAGTGACCGTAGTTGAATGGGTCTCGCGACGATAAGTTGGTGTAACCAGTTTTATGATACGAGTATGTCAGCTAACAAAACATTAATAACTTACAAACTTTTTAAATAATAGCATTATTAATAAAAATCTTTCGAAATATATATATTCTTTAAATAAAACTGTCTTTTCGGATTATTTCGGAGATTTATTTTGATTTTTGGTTCCCGACGTTTCGAATGCTTTACAGCAATCATGGTGCTAAACCGATTAAGCTGAAATTTTGCATACACGTTTAGTTTAGACGACAATGCATGGTTAGATAAGTGACGTTATTCTAAATTCAACACGGCGGACTCCCAACAATGGCGGACTATGTTTTTTTATGCACCTTCTTGATATGGATATCAAATGAAAGGGTTTGCTAAGAAGAATAAATATACCTAAGAAATAAACTTTAAATTAAATCAAACCCATTTATAATATTACACAATTTATATGATATAAAAGCTTGTTTTTAAAAATGTTTTTTTTTTTAATATTAATTTATTTACTAAAAGGGAATTAATTAATGTTTGGTTTACATCATCTCATCGATTTCATTGTAAGATTATTAACTACTTGGATAAGATACTAGTTTTCACCCAGTGGTCAAAATTTGACCATATTATTGAAAATTCAAGGTAAAATTATTTTATTGAAAACACTAAAACTCATCAGTAGCTACAAAACAAAAAATAAAAGATAAACTCTTCTCTAAAAGTCTGTAACAACTATACCTACAAGACATGTAACACCTCAGTCTCTCCCGTGACCATGGATGCTGTAAAGCATTCGAAACGTCGGGAACCAAAAATCAAAATAAATCCGCGAAATAATCCGAAAAGATAGTTTTATTTAAAATGTCAAATATTCGCGTAAATCTAAGAAAGTATTAAAAGAAAAACCGTAGATAAATACAGGAGAAAAAGGTAAGGAACTGTTTTGTCTTGTTCTATTTGTATATAGATTAATTGACTTGGTTTTTATTACGACACGTTTGGCTCAGTTTGTCGTCACCCTACTTGCTGTGCCAGCGGTCGCGGGTTCTAGTCCCGTTGGGGGCATTCATTTGTGCGACGAGCACGAATGTTTGTATTCCAGTCATGGGTGCTTATATATATAATATGTATGTATTTAAAGTTATATGTGTAGTGTATCAACTTTCTGGTATTCATAAAAAGCCTCGTAGCTTACCATGGAACTAGATGGTCCTGTGTGTTAATGTCCCAACATATTTATTTATTTATTGGAGTGCCCAAAAGACTTTTTGAGCCAACAATGATTTATTTAATTCAAAATGATTTTCACACACTTTTTGTAATTTAATCGTTTAAACCTATAGTGTTCAAGCCAGTTAAGTTTAAGCACTTGATAATATAGTTTTACTACGTATAAAACTACGGGTATGGAAACAACTCTGTCGTTTTTTTAAACAAATCTGTGAATGCAAAATACATTTCCTAAAGGCTTACGTGGAATAACATGACACATGTTAACCTACTTTCAATACTTCAAGTGGCTTATTTTGTAACATAAAAGCGAGAAAAAAAATACCATAGCATATACTAACAATAAATATATACAACTACTTTCTGTATATAAGTGCCTCGGTGGTGTAGTGGCTAGCATGTACGGCTGCACACCCGGAGGTCCTGGGTTCGAGTCCCGGGTCGGGCCAAGTTTAGTTATTGAGTCTTGTATAGTAAGTCTCAGTAACAGCCCGGAGTTGGGAAGTTGGCGGTGTTACACCCCCGTGCCTCGGAGAGCACGTAAAGCCGTCGGTCCTGCGCCTTAACTCGCACCGGTCGTGTCGAGTGGTCGTCCCACCGGAGCATGGGAGTGATAGGAATAGAGAGTGCACTTGTGTCTGCGCGTACACTTGAGCACTGTAATATCTCCTGCGCAGTTGGCTAATCTCATTGAGATTGGCCGCCGTGGCCGGAAACGGCTAGGAGAACATCGTATATAAGTTGACTAGCGACTCACTCTCGCTCCGCTCGGGTTCGTCCCTACTTACGTTTTAACATTTAGTATAGATTTCTCAGAAATGAAATCTTTTCCTGCAAATGAAATCTTTTCCTGCAATAAAAAGTATTCTATATGTTGACCCGGATAATCAGCTATCATCATACTAAATTTCATCAAAATCCCTCCAATGGTTTTTCCGTGATGCGGTAACAGACAGACAGACAGACAAAAATTCCAAAAACGATAGATTCGGCTTCTGTATCGATAATAATGTCTATTTCAATAAGATTTTCCAAAAAATATTTCATGTACAGATTCGGCTCATTTAGAATTTTATTATACGAGTACGTGTATATAGATATGTATTAATACATTTATGACAGTAACTCAATAAACGGTTTTTGTGGGCTGGATCCATTTTGCATAGCTGCGTAAAATTATAAATGCGAAAGTTTGTATGTGTGAATGTATTGTAACACTACATTGATAACGACTTAATATATACACATGAATAAAATTCAAATATCAGTTTGGAATGACAAAATAACAATCTATTACTAAATACATATGTAAGTATATATGGTATTTATAAGAAAAAAAATAAAATTTTTGTCTATTTGTCTGTCTCTTTGTTTGTACCGGCTAATCTCCAAAACGGCTGGATTGATTTTGACGGGACTTTCACTGGCAAACAGCTGGTGTTATATGAAGTAACTTAGGCTACTTTTATTTTAGAAAACGAATCAGGGATCCGCGCAAAAAATAAAAGCCATGAAATTGTGAACAAAATTAGACTAGAACCTGTTAGGTTAGGTTACCTAGAGACGCACCCGTGCGAAGCGAGAGTAAATCGCTAGTGTTTTATGTAATGAATATATATATATATATATATATATATATATATATATATATATATATATATATATATATATATATATATGCAAAATTTTAAGCTAAAGTTAATAATTAAAAAAAAATATATATATTTTCTCCCTTAAGAATATCTTCAATATTTTCTATACAATATTTAGTTCTAAGATGTCGCTCCCAGTGCTAAAAGCAATCTGTGGCTGGCTGTATTCCAAGTGAGAAATCCTACTTTGCCCAAGCAAATTGAAATACACTGTTAAATCGTTTAACCACATTTAAATTCTTTGGGAGCCGTCTGATTGAAAATTAATCTTGCAATTCTCGCGGATATCCGTTTGTTTCCTCCATTATGTGCGCAAAACTTGAAATTCCAAGTTGTGCATTTTCACTTTCCTTTATACTGATTTCATCTGACTATTATTATATTTGTGAGAGTCTGATTATTTTTATATCTATGAAAGTTTGTATGTATGTTTGTTACTCTATAACGCTAAAACGGCTGGACGGATTTGGATGAAATTTAATTCAAAAATAAACTATTTCCTTGAGTAACATATAAGCTAAGGCAGCTCTCGAGCTGTTCGAGGTTAATTTAATATGACTTAAGTTCAGAAATCTGGATTATGGAACAATTACTTCGAAACAAAACTTAATGGCAGTCTGAATGATTTACAGTGGGTAGGATGACACAAAACTTTTTTATTTTACACAATGCAAGAGTTTACGTCGGTGTTAAATGTACTTGCCTTTTTGTAAAAGGTTCATTGTTTCGTCTCGTGATAAAATCGTTTTTTTTGTGGTGCAGTGTTTTTTATTTGAATGTCTCTGTCTCCGGTGGGGAAAGTGCCGGAGATTAATCGCTAAGGTCAGGACGTAAAAGTTGACTTTGGGTTATATTTTTTAAGCTTGACTTTTTAAAAGGAAATCGATATTTTTGTATATTATTTGGAAAAATTTTTTAAAATTTTTGTCTGTCTGTCTGTCTGTCTGTTTGTTCCGGCTAATCTCCGAAACGGCTGGACTGATTTTGACGGGACCTTCACTGAAAGATAGCTGATGTTATAGGAAGTAACATGGGCGACTTTTATTTCAGAAAAAGTATTAGGGTTCCGCTCAAAAAAATTAAAACTTACCTAGGGACGAGCCCGAGCGAAGTGAGGGTGAGTCGCTAGTATGTGTATATAATTAGTAGTGAAAACCTACATATTATTTAGTTATTGTTGTATTGCGTGTTTGCTTTTCATCTCATCATAACATCGTGGCAAATACATCACGCGAATGCCTTTGTCATTGTTATTATTACGTTACTATCCTAATTAGCCAAATATACTTCGTTCATTCGAATATGTTAGTGCTTTCTTTGTTTAAATGAATTTTGAACATTTAAATTAACTTTAGGGTTTTGGTGGCATTCTCCTTTGAAAATATGAATTTCTGGAAATCTTTTAATTGTACAATTTTGTGGGCATCTCTAAGATAACCACCAAATTATAAATTTAAATTTTAACAGCTTAGGTCCAGGGCCTCGTATAATTTAATCAAATTAGACACTTCTCTTAGTATATTATATACCTTCTTATATATCTTGCATATTTTATAATCTATACTTACATATCATATAACAAAAAAATAAAAACCGACTTCAAACAAAAACACTAAAAAGTAAAAAAATAACTGATTGGTAGTTTTCATTTACTATACATACCTAATCAAATATTTTCGAAGTCGGTGTGCTTTGCTTTGTATGGGCTGGCACCGATTTCGAAAATATTTGATTAGATATGTATTTAATAGGTAGGCGTTAATTACTTAGCCAAAGCACACCGACTTCGAAAATATTTGATTAGGTATGTATAGTAAATGAAAACTACCAATCAGTTATTTTTTAATTTTTAGTGCTTTTGTTTGAAGTCGGTTTTTATTTTTTTGTTAAAAAGTTTTTATTTTTCCCTTTTTAGTGTAGACAGTAGTAGCAAAGTAAGAATTCTAACGTATTAGGCTTGTCAAATCAAACAAAACAAGCCCAAACTCAAAGTATCTACTATTAGCCGTTGAAGAGTTCCACCTATCCACCTTCTGGCCTTGCCATCAGATCAGGTCAACAATACCGAACCACTATACTATCAACGGAAATAGAAACACTTGCAAAGTTTCAAGTCAATATGACAATTAGAAGTAGGTTAAATACATTATTAGCTATTTTTCCACCCTTAGGGGTGGTATTTTTTTTTGAAATTTAAATGGGACCAATCTGGAAGTATACACTTTCAAACAACACAAAAATTGTCCAAATCGGTTGATAAATGACGGAGTTCTGAGGTAACAAACATAAAAAAAAAAAACATATAGTCGAATTGAGAACCTCCTCCTTTTTGAAGTCGGTTGAAAATTGTAACTAAGCCGAATCTGTACATTAAATATTTCTTAGAAAATCTTATTGAAATAGACATTATCGATACAGAGGTTGAAACTATAGTTTTTAGATTTTTTGTCCGTCTGTCTGTCTGTGACTGCATCACGGAAAAACCACTGGAGGGATTTTGATGAAATTTGGTATGGTGATAGCAGGTTATTCGGGTCAACATAAAGGATACTTTTTACTACTGCGGGAAAAAATATCTCATCTCTGAGAAATCTATACTAAACGTTAAAACGTAAGTAGGGACGAACCCGAGCGGAGCGAGGGTGAGTCGCTAGTTAACTAATAATGTAAGTATGTTTGTAGTATTTAGTATAAACTACTTTTTTACATCTCTGTAAAACAAACTATTCAATATTTATGTACAAAATTTTTCAACTATCAGTTCAGGCGTTGGACCGTGAAATTAAAGAGGCAGGTTTACTTTCGGGACATCGAGTGAAGATTTTAAAAATAAAATTCATCATTATGTACTTGAAGTATTTAAATTTTGTATACAATTTAAGTTTTTGATTATAACTCATTTTTCATATGTAATGTCGTAGTTCGTTTATATGATAAATAAATAAATAAATATGTTGGGACATTAACATACAGCACCATCTACTTCCATGGTAAGCTACGAGGCTTTGTTATGGATACCAGATAGTTGATACACTACACATATAAAACTTTGAATACAGTCCAGTCATGGGTGTTTATATTATACACATAAACACCCATGACTGGAGTACAAACATTCGAGCTCATCACACAAATGAAAGCCTCCAGCGGGACTCGAACCCACGACCGCTGGTACAGCAAGTAGGTTCACAACAAATTGAGCCAAACGTATCATCATAACATACATTGTGTAACTTGTATATTCATATAAAATTAACTACAAAACAATAACACAAATACAGTAAATTTTTCTTCAATAAAACATCAAAAACTCATATTTATTTAAAATTAATATTGTTTTTCCGTAATTAAGCGTCACGTTGCCAGTAATAAAAGATAACATGTCGATAAATTTTAATTAACTGGTCTTATGGCTCGGGGTGATATCGATTTTGTTATTTATTACCTAATTTTATGGAAACACACATTTCCTTTCCCGATTCATGACATAAACTCGACTTAGACAAGATAAAGTATGATTGTGTTCACTCATTCTTGTGTACAAATATTAAGTTTATATTTATTTTCGTAGTTCAATTCGTTAGCAAAATGGACCATTTTCTAGCAATTGTATTGAAATATGCTATAAATGGCTTCTTTGGCTAATATATTTTTATTAGATTGTACATATAATATTTCTTTAATCTTTTTTTCATGTAGAGTTTTAAGGAAAAGTAGAGTAAACAAGTATTTTTTTTAAGTTATTATTATTTAAAATAATTTTTTCTATATATTTCAGAAAATCGCAGGGTCTATAATTTAATATACAAGTATTTTAATTTAGTTATAAAATAGTTACCGTTAAAAGAAATGAAAAGCTGTAGGTACTAAGTCTAATCCTAACAATCAAAAATCGAAACTAAAATGCCAATAAACTAAGCTGTGTTTATTCACAGTTCCATTTTTATATGTGACTAGCAACTCACCCTCACTCCACTCCAGTTCGCCCCTAGGTACAATTTAACGGTTAGTATAGATTTCTCAGATATGAGATATTTTCCCGTACTATTATCATACCAAATTTTATTAAAATCTGTCAAGTGGTTTTCTTGTGATGCTTTCTCAGACAGACAGACAAAAAATTCTAAAAACTATAGATTCGGCCTCTGTATCGATAATAATGTCTATTTCAATAAGATTTTCTAAAAAATGTTTAATGTACAGATTCGACTCAGTTTTTGAAAATTATTATACGTATATTATAGGTACGAGTATATGTAATAAAAAATAAATACTCACGAACACAGAATCTCTTTCCTTTTCGAACTGAAAGTTAGTTAAAAATGTACTCGCATAATTTCACTTAATTTGATATCAGAAATTAGTAACAAAATCAGCCATAACTAAAAGATAATTTTCAAATCAGCTCACATTACATAGAGTATGGTAGCTCATTGGAATAACCACAATGTTGAATCTTAGAATCCTAATGGTTCATTTACATTTGGCTATTACCTGATCCCATCCGAGCATGCAACGGTTCCATCCAACCCCAATTTACAATTGCAAATCAGTCTGACGAGGCTTATGTACTAGGTTATATCTTATTTTATATACTTGTTTCTAAGTATGTAATACTTTAAGTTGTTTGAGATTTACTTTAGGTATTTCTAAAACCACACGAGTACGCTTCTTTAACTTTACATGATTTGTGAAAATGTATGGGTTCGCCTTAATATTAAGCGGGATTGAATTTACCATATATGTATGTAGATTATGCCTTGAAAATTAAATCGGGATATTATGTAATAAATGCGAAAGTTTGTGTGGGTGTTTGTTACTCTTTCACGCAAAAACTACTGAATGGATTTTAGTGAAACTTTACAATAATATAACTCATCGGAATAATACATGGGTTACTTTTTATCCTGGAAAAATGTACGGTTCCCGTGAGATAGATTTATTTTTGTTTTTCTAGAGATGAACCCAAGTGCAGCGAGGGTGAGCCGCTATTATTATTATATATGTGAAAATTTGTATATGTGTATACTACATAGTATAAAACAAAGTCGCTTTCTCTGTCCCTATATCCCTATGTACGCTTAAATCTTTAAAACTACGCAACGGATTTTGATGCGGTTTTTTTAATAGATATAGTGATTCAAGAGGAAGGTTTTAGTATATAATTTGTTAAGTTTTTTGTATACATTGGCTAAAATATAACGATAGTTGTTGGAGGTGTCGGAAAAAATAAGACGTCTGGGAGCTTTCAACGAAAACGCTGCCTAAACCCTTTGAGATATAACAAAATAATGTATGGTGGAATTGTGTATCTTATATAGGTCTACAGAAAAGTCCGCGATGGCATATGTCTTTCTCTTAAGGATAACATACTATATCCATTTTAATTTAAAACGTACCTAGGGACGAACCCGAGCGAAGCGAGAGTGAGTCGCTAGTATGTGTATATGTTACTCCCTCTAAAACGACTGGACGATGGTTGAATCAATAATTTTATTTCACCAATAGAAGATTTGGTGTAACATATAAACTACTGTTAGACACTAACAGACCCACCCGAGTGAAGTAAGGGTAAGTTGCTAGTGTAACATATAAAATGATTTTTAAACCGGGATATTAATTAATTCTCATGAGACTGTCTGGGAAAGCATGTTTCTTTAATTACAAAGTTTGAGTTGTCTTTGTTAAAATTTTTGTTTATTTAACAAGTGTAAAGAGTTTTTAATTAATTCGATGTCACGATGTTATTAAAATTAAAGGAGTTATAAAATTGCGCTAAAATTCAGTTTTTGCAAATTTTTATTTCATGCGAATACTACTGAATGGATTTCGATGAAACTTTGCAATATTATAGATTATATATCAGAGTAACACATCTAGACATATAATAAAATTCTAACTAAGCCGAATCTGTACATAAAATATTTTTAGGAAAATCTTACTGAAATAGACATTATTATCGATATAGAGGCCGAATCTATAGTTTTTAGAATTTTTGTCTGTCAGTCTGTCTGTCTGTCTTCATCGCATCTCGGAAAAATCTATCTACTATAAACTGAGCCAAACGTGTCGTGTAGTATAGTAAAGTGGTGTAGCATATTTCGTCTATTAATATAGTGGAAATCAGGTTCGAAATGAAACTGGCAATTTTGCTAATTAAAATCAAACATCTAATGTTGAAATAGCCCGGTAAAGTTACGCCGAAATTCCACAACTCGTCTTCCCTTTTGGCTTGTTGGGAACATTGTAAAATAATATTATGTACCTACGTTCTTATGAACTCGTTAATGGAATGGATAAAAAGGACAAATATATTTTTATTATACTATCCTCATTTTGTATTATATTTATAATATGTACGTATTTAAAGTTATATACATAACTAGCATTGCCCGCGGCTCCGCCCGCGTTCAGATGACCAAAAACCAAATTCTTAGGTTTTACATATTAGTATACTCTTACAATTCAGTTTTTGTATTTTTTCTCAGAAATGAGATATTTTCCCGTGGTAAAAAGTATCCTATATATTGACCCGGATAACCAGCTATCATCATACCAAATTTCATCAAAATACCTCCAGTGGTTTTTCCGTGATGCAGTAACAGACAGACAGATAGACAGACAGACAAAAATTCTAAAAACTATAGATTCGGCCTCTGCATCGATAATAATGTCTATTTCAATAAGATTTTTCAAAAAATATTTAATGTACAAATTCGACTTAGTTACAATTTTATTATATGTATAGATATAAATATAATATGTGTAGTGTGTCTGGTATCCATAACACAGGCCTCGTAGCTTACCATGGAACTTGATGGTGTTGTGCATTAATGTCCCAACATTCATTTATTTATTTGTAAACAAAATGTTAATTATTTCTTATTTGTAGCGTTTGATGAATATGACAAAATATCGATGTATCGAAATTGCCTATCGCACGCATTTCGATATTTTAAACCGATTTTGATAATAATTTTCTTAAGAAATAGGTTGGTTAGTCCAGCTTTTAGCTTTTAGGAATAATTAATTTTGAAGTGGTTTTGAAGGAGCACCTTTGTATGCAAGTGATTATTCATAATTTTAATCAATTTAAAGACTATCTTCCAGCTGAAATTACAGAGATGACAGTTTTGGTTTCAAAATAATATTTGTCCACAATATAGGTATCCTGATTATCCCAATTATCGCTATCGTTTATAGTTTCCGATTCCTTAATAAAATTACCTCTAACCACCCTTATATACTTTGGGGAAACATCCCTATATTTGCAGCCCTTTTAAGTAGATTCCACTTAAAATTAGACGTTCCCGGAACTCATTACGGGGATTTGATTTAGTAATGCTTTTTGATTTGAAATACGCGTTGTTAAGTTTAAATCAAATTTATTTACTTTTCTTTGAGTAGAACTGAAAGTTAATGTATTTATGTCAATTACTTTTATAGAATTGTTCAATTACCTAAGTAATTGAACAATTGCGTATTTTGTACTTTTTTAAATCCAATGTAGATTTAGTTCTAGTTTAGACTTTAAGGCTATCTACCCCACATTATAGAATACGTGAAGCTGTTCAATTTATATTATATATATTATTTCTGAGAGATTTCTTTATTAAGTGCACTTTGTTAACAACATATCTATCTAAATAAATAAGTACGAACGTTCGTATGTTTGTTCTCTATGCTTCCTAAGCCATTAATCTGATTGTGATGAAACTCTGGTGGGTTATTCTGTATACGCCATCTTGGTGTAAAAAATGGATTTTTCTTTGGAAGTTTGTCCTAAATCATTCAAGCTTAGGGACTAGAGCGAGGCAAGGGTATGTTGCTAGTAATATATAAATATATTTTCTCATTATACTTTCTTAGATTTACGCGAATACTTGATATTTTAAATAAAACTATCTTTTCGGATTTTTTCGCGAATTTATTTTGATTTTTGGTTCTCGACGTTTCCGACCTTAGAGGCATCTAACACCTTAGTCTCTCCCGTGACCATGATTGCTGTAAAGCATTCGAAACGTCGGGAACCAAAAATCAAAATAAATTCGCGAAAAAAATCCGAAAAGATAATTTTATTTAAAATATTTTCTCATTCTTTAAATATTAATATTTTTCTAGAATAAGTTTTAAAACTTTTTTCTAAATACATAGTAGATGCCACTCCAGAAATCAGATCTGATCGTGAATTCACAGAGAAACAGTTTAATTTTAAAACTGGTATATTTTAAACGTCTAAGACAGTTGCTGTCTCAACGTTCATGCAAAGTACTATTTGTTATATAGTACAGACACTCATTACATAGGAACGACAGTAGCGCATCTGCGACCAACACCATGTATACATACGTCTGAATGATGTATCTTGTCCTTTTAAAGTAATGGAATGTATACTATATTTTAGACTAGCACTTGCCCGCGTCTCTTACATCTTTTCAAAGATTTTCAAAGCCGATTCTTATGCTATCTATATAAATATAAATATGTTGGGATATTAACACACTGCACCATCTAGATCCATGGTTAGCTACGAGGCTTGTGTTATGGATACCAGGTAGTTGATACACTACACATATATAACTTTAAATACATACATATTATAAATATATATACACCCATAACTCGAGTACAAATATTCGTGCTCATCACACAAACGAATGCCCCCCCCCCCCCCCCCAAGTGGGACTCGAAACTGCGACCGCTGGCACAGCAAGTAGGGTCACTACTATCTGAGCCAAAAGTATCGTCAAAACCTATATTGAATCTATGAAGATTCAATATCAATTTATAGTTAGATAGATAGATAGATGCTTTATTGTACACCACAAATAAATATATAAAAAGAAGATATAAACAATAGATGATGCACAGTAGGCGGCCTTATCGCTATAAGCGATCTCTTCCAGGCAACCTTAGGGCGTAGGAGAAGTTATATGAAATGGTAGGCGGTGTACTTACTACACACAATTGCATATCTTAAATACTGATATACATAAATACATACATACATATATACATACATACATTCATACACACACACACACACACACACACACACACACATACATACATACATAATACATACATACATACATACATACATACATACATACATACATACATACATATATACATACATACATAAATGCATAAATACAATGCATACATACATAAATGTAGATCAGATGTAAAAGTATAAAAAGTTCAATATAAGATACTATAGAGACAAATAATATGATTTTAACTGTACCTTAAAATTATCAAAACTTTTGGCACGCCTGATGTCTATTGGAATTTATGTTTCTTATTTATAAAACGACGAAATTTTTAATTTTATATCAGCCCCTATTTTTCATCTACCTGAAACTGAATTAAAATAGTCGACATTAATTATAAAAAATATTTTTAATGTTGGTCAATGCATTCGTAACTTCAAAAATAAGGGTTTTTCATACATACTTCTAACCACTTTTTCCCTTTAAGATTTGAACTTCTAAAAAGCTTCATTTGTAAGTATTTATAATGTATTTAGTATGTAAGCTTTTATACTAGTATATGATGATTTACTTTCTTTTTAAATTGATTTTAACCACAAATTTACCGCTATCATAATACATAGGTGCGTAAACAGCACGAAAACTAGTAATAAATTATTATGAATATAAATCCAATGCCACTACCCTCTTATTTATTCGAGGCTTGAAAGTTTTTAATGTAGAGTATTTATTATTGCATATTTAGAACGATAGTTTTGCGATTTTCTTATTTTATAAAAAAATATTTGATTGTTTTTTACGTAGCAATGTAGTTAGTATAAGCAAGATTTATAGGAAAAAATGCAATAAAGCACCTATCCAGACAATCGGTCAATTCGAAAAAAAGTAAAAACGCCTTCTATATGAATTCAAACACTACAAAAAAAAAAAATCATTTGAAATTTGGAGAGGATAATGCCTGCCAAGCCAGTAGTTTTTTTTATTTCTTTTGTTTATAAATGTAATATAATACTGTTTGTCTGCCAAATAAATAAAAAAAATAAATAAAAAAAGTCGGCTTCTTCTGTAAAAACTAGCGACTCACCCTCGCTCCGCTTGGGTTCCTCTGCGGTTAAGTTTTAAGGTTTAGTATAGATTTCTCAAAGATAAGACACTTCCCCGCATTTAAAAGTATCCTATATGTTGATCCGGATAACCAGCCATTATCCAGATAGACAGACAAAAATTCAAAAAAATATAGATCCAGCTTCTGTATCGATAATAAAGTCTATTTCAATAAGATTTTCCAAAAATATTTAATGTACAGATTGACTCAATTAGAATGTTATTACGTGTATAGATAATAAATACAATACATTTACTATTTTTGGTTACTAAAAACCTTTTTTTTTACAGTTTAAGCTTGTTTTTTGTGGAAACGGCTGATTGATTTGAGTATATTTTTTGAAGTGTTATACAGAAATCTCCCATTTGAAAAACCCTTATATCACTCTGAATCTAAAGCTAAAGTTTTTCATACTTTATAATCGTGTTAATGCTGTCTTGTAACAGGAAAACCTTTCAGTCACACTACTAACGCTACTTCAATAGACGACGTATCCGTATATATACACATGTATACATATATGTACCTATGTCGGTTTGTTCATTATTGTATTTTGAATAAAAAGGGTTAACCAATGAAATTCTTAAAGAAGGTAAGATTGACACTTATGGGTTCGACAAGCGGTCAGATCTGATTTGGGTCCACATCCCCAATGACATTCTCGTAAATCTAATTGATTGTAGGTACAAACCTACAAACGACTCTTCCTATTGTGCAGATAATTCTCCAATCTCAACTTAAAACACTGTACTTTGTATTTCTGCGTTACTTATTGAATAATGCATGACAGTGCGTTGAAGGGTAGCTTTGATGTGGAAATCTTTTTATATTGCAAATTTTCTCTCAGCGGAATATTTATTAGGTACCTATTCCCTTATGTGTGAAATATTTTACCCGACTGTACTAAAAGGAGTTGTGATTTTCACATATATATGATGTGTATGTTTTTGGCAAGATTTAAGGCCGAAAGGGCTTATTGGATCTAATCATATTATGAGGTGTCTATTATAATAATACTTCTAGAAAGTCTGTTCCTATTTTTTATAAACATATAAAAAATGTTAAATAATATGAATCTTAACGTCTAAGGCTATCCTTTTTAAAATAATTAAAGAATTATAAATGAAGAATATATAAATGAAGAAAGATATTTGATTAATAATAAAATGGTTTTTGAAAAGGGTTAGTGAAAATTATATTCTGCTTAATATTTTTTAAGACATCTAAGCATCTATGTATGTATATAAATTAAATCGATTATTTATTACTATTATTAAAAAAAACCTTGAACTAGATTTTCATTAGAATAACATCGTTGATAGAAAATGACATACCTAATCTATTATTGAACTGACATCATAAGGCTTTCATATGTCATTTTTTTTGGATGTACAGAATATGGTAAGTGTTTCGTCATTTGTAAACTGATTTTAGTGATTGTTTATTTAGCAAATATATCTCACAAGTGGACATTATTACAAAAAAAAATGCTTGTGATAAAATCACTTTTGAAGTCTGTGTTACTTCTTAGTTTATTTATAACTTGTGACTCACCCTCGTTTCGCTCGGGTTCGTCCCTAGATACGTTTTAACGTTTAGTATGGAATAAATAGACTATATATTATATAATGATATATAAGGCTATAGTCTTGCTCAATAAACGGGCTATCTAATGCAAAAATTTTCAAATCGGATTATTAGTTCCTGAGATTAGCGCGTTCAAACAAACGAACAAACAAACAAACAAACAAAAAACAAAGTCTGCCTCTTTATAATATTAAGTATAGGTTTATTAAATTGAAAATTGCAATACGTCAAGATGCGAAAATGATAGCAAAAAAATTAAAAAAAGATGACAGGTGTTGTCCTTTTCTATCCACGTTGAGTTCCTTGTCTTAACGATATTGGATTTTCGACATCGGCTTTTTCAGTTTTATGAGGCTTCATAAAAGCGTCATTGTGTTTTTTGTTGACAATTTTAACTCCAGCGCTGGTGTAATAGGATGCTCCTGTAAAGGTCTATAAGGAAAGTAGGCTCTAAATGTTCCATTAGCCTTTTTATTTACAAGGAAGTCCTGATGGTGATCAGTATATAATATTTGAGAGAACACAAAAGAATTATAATTAAAAATTCCATTTTAAATAGTTAAAAGACGAATAAACTCCGTTGCTAAAAGCGACTACTAGCATGGTGGACTTAATCACCCATGGTGGGTTAATCACCCTCGAAAATAGGGGAGGCTTGTGTTCAGTGATGGGGTGTTGAAAGGGTTGAATTATTATATTATGATGTTATACTTTAAAGTCAAGACTTATATGCCATGATTAACGCTAGTCGCGAATGACATTTTAGTATCTATCTATCTATCTATCTATCTATCTATATCTATATAATAAAATTATTATATATATAATAAAATTCTAAGTCGAATCTGTACATTAAATATTTTTTGGAAAATCTTATTGAAATAGTCATTATTATCGATACAGAGGCCGTATCTATAGTTTTTAGAACTTGGGTCTGTTTGTCTATCTGTGACCGCATTACGAGAAAATCACAGGACAGATTTGGATGAAATTTTAAGACCATGATTGCTGTAAAGCATTCGAAACGACGGGAACCAAAAGTCAAAATAATTTCGCGATAAAATCCGAAAAGATAGTGTTTTTAAAATGTCAAATATTCGCGTAAATCTAAGAAAGTATTATTGAATGAAATTTGGTATGATGATAGCTGGTTATCCGGTTCAACATATGGGAAATTTTTTACTGCGGGAAAATACCTCATCTATGAGAAATCTATACTAAACGTTAAGACGTAAGTAGAGACGAACCCGAGCATAGCAAGGGTGAGTCGCTAGTTTAAAACAAATTCTAAATCTGATACTTTATTAAATAGTCCAGTTAATGGTAAGAATAGTTATAGAATAGGGTAAACCCACAAATGAAAATGTAGTAATATTTCCGTAGACAATAGACCGATATCAAACACTGATGAAGAATGTTAGCGAGTCAATGTACGAGTAAGTACGGGTATTTAATGTTTTGTATCTTAATTTCAGACATTGTAAAGATAAGTAATGCTACATATTTCTTTATGATTATATTTTTAAACTTCTATACAAATATGATTTTTCCCAAATGCATAGTTTTTAAATTTTTGTCTGTCTGTCTGTTTGTTCCCGCCAACCTCCGAAAAGGCTGGATCGATTTTGACGGGATTTTCGCTGGCAGATAGCTGATATTATAAGGAGTAACTTTAGCTACTTGTGAAAAAAAATAAAACCCATGATATTGTAAACAAAAACCGATTCAAATAGAGAAATAAATATAAAATAACAATTGAATATTAGTATATAATTTTAAAATAGTTTCAGCAATAACACTAATCTATACTATAACGTGATATTGTCCATTAGAGAGAACAAAATAATCAGTTAGCAGTGAGCTGGTTAAAGAATGTCAACAAGTTGCTTTGGATTTGAACTGAAATAAATACAGCCTTAAGAAAAGCCTGTAATGGCCTGGTAATAATACTTGGCGTAGTTCTTCACATGAGATCTCTACGCTCGGAAGCTGTCGATAATAGTGCTGTACCACAATCCCGAAGATCCCGGATCCCGTATCTAAGTTTAAGCTGGCACGATGCCGGCTACTCAGATAACATTATTGTCATGATTATATTCGAACTTAAACTCCAAGTGTATGCTTTGTTCGAGAGCCATTTTGTACATGAAAATTGCCTATTATATATTTTTCTTGGCCTTTATTCGTTCTTTCGAAGTTTATGAATTTACTTTGCTCATAACTTTTCTTTTAAGGTTTATTGTGTTTTGTTGTTTATTTTTACATGTTATTTGTAATAAATTTTGCTAAGTGGCTGTTGAAAATTATACCACTTTTGGTTTTACGTTGACTGAATAAATTAATCTAAATGAATGCACAATGAAAACGATCGTTTTATTTATAAAATCTAATTATAACCGAACTAAACATAGAAGTGAAATGATTGAATTATTTTATTCATAAAACTGCCATTTTTAATTTGTTTATGTTTTATCAATAAATGAGATTTTTCTGTTGAAAAATTGACTCGAATATATACGGGCGGTTTCTTTGCTGTGAACATCACTATAAGATGATTGTAATATTAGAGTCTTTAGTGGGTTGAGTCCACTTAGCTTAGTTCTTTATATGGGTTCAAAGTGCTCGTTTGTGATTCGCAACAGAGCAATCGCTTGAAAGAAGTGGTTGTCCTCATAATAATATTTTTTTCAATGCCTCTTATATATATTTCGTTAATAAAGTTAGTATTTTGGAGTGCTCGTTTTAAATATACGAATAAAACTAGCGAATTACGTTCACTTCGTCGGGGTGCGTCCCTAGGAACGTATTAATTTTAAAGGAAACCTTATTTTATTTTTAAGGTAAAAGTAGCCTTAGTTACTCCTTATAACATCAGCTATCTGTCAGTGAAAGTCCTGTCAATTTCTGTTCAGCCGTTTTGGAGATTAGCCGGAACAAACAGACAGACAGACAAAAATGTTATAAATTGCATTTAGTAAAAATCTAGTATTTTGATATTACAAACAGACACATCAAACACATTTTATTTATCTGTATAGTTATTCATTTATTAATATGCTTTTTAAAATTAAGAGAAATAAAAAATGTAGTCCAATTATATATTAGTGTTAGGCTTTGCTTACATTTAATACGATTCAGTAAAACGTTTTATTACGAATTCTTAGAACTGTAATAGTTTCAAAGATTATTTCTCATATAAAAGCAAACTTAAATTTTACGTCTAGAATATTGTAGAAAAACTGAAATAAAAAACATGAAATTCTTAAAAAATCAAATAAATTATAGTATAAGAGTTATTCTACAGAAGTTACAGAATAGAACTTTTTACCAATATTTCAAAATTTTATTATTATGTCATTCACATGTATTTTATTTTTAAATTGAAGCCTTCAATGGTTGTAGAAAGACATCTTTTCCAAGCCCCAGGGTTAGATAGAATTAAAAGTTTGTAAGATGAGCTAGTTTTGATACCTTGGTATATTGTAAGGCAGTGGTAACCAGTGGCAACGTGCTCGCTTGGGAAACCGAGTGAAGCGGGTTCAAATCCCAGGTCTCGCACCTCTGATATTTTCATGTGCAAATCATTTCCAATACGATAAATCACTTGTCTTACGGTGAAGGAAAATATCGTGAGCGAGCATGTCTGAGAGAACCTAACAAGTTTTCGAAAGACATGTGAAGTCCACCAATCCGCACCAGGCCAGCGTGGTGGATTAAAAAGGGCTGAATACTATATATATATATATATATATATATATATATATATATATATATATATATATATATATATATATATATATATATTGTAAATTTTTACAGTAAAACACGTAAGTACTAGAAAGTCATAAAATGTTCCAAGCATTATTTATTTAAAAACACATAAATTTGTTTAAAATTTTAAATGAATGTAAAAGGCTTCGATTGTTCCGTAGTTTCATAATTTAATTCTGTAGAACGACTAGGGCCGCTAAAGTAGTTAAGTGGAAAATCAATGTTATCGTTTTTATAGCATAAAACGTTAGCACATAACGTCGCCATAAAAGCTAAGTGATTGTAAAACTGATAATCGAAGTATCAACTTTCCGATATTTTCATTGGGGTTGGTTAAAAAAGCATATTACCTATGTATCACATACGTTATTTTCCAACCAGTTTTTTTACTGATTTCAAGAAGAAGTTACTGAATTTAAGGGTATGTTCTTGTGTGAGATATGTAAGAGAACCTCTCTAGTAAGCAATTCGAATTACATGTAAGGTACCTATGCTAAGACTACGTCCTGATCTGCCTCATGTTGAGGGGAGGCCTTTGCCCAGGAGTGCGACGTTAATAAGGGCTAAATATATACATACTAATTTCTTAACATTGGTCAACACAATTTTGGCACTATCACAATTTTATTACAGTGCATGGACCGAAAAAGTGCGTTTTTTATAAAAAGATAACAATATAGATAAACTTAGAAGACAAAATTTATACTAACATTATAAAGAGGCAGAGTTTGCTTGTTTGAACGTGCTAATCTTGGAAACTACTAATCCGATTTGAAAAATTCTTTTTGTATTAGATAACCCGTTTATTGAGGAATAGGCTGTATATCATATAATATATAGCCTATTCCATACTAAACAACAGTTAAAAACTACCTAGGGAAGAACCCGAATGAAGTGAGGGTGAGTAGTTAGTCTTATTTAAATGTAAAATTTGATCCAAATCCTTAAAGCCGTTTCGAGATACACGAAATAGATTTATAAGTACGAAAATTGCTCGTTTAATATGATAAGATGGGTAGGTGCATAAAGTCATTTTATCCGATACTGCCATAAAGCTAAAAGAAGGTATCTCACGTAGAACATACGAGTATGTATATGCAAAAGGATTTGTGTATACATTTCAGTTCGAGAAAGCATTTGTATTGGCATCAAACACAATACGCTCCGTTAGATACGGAGCTCGAAATTGTGAATGTTATATAGCAATTTCCCGGATGTTCTAACAAATAAATTTATATTACTAAAATATTATTGTTATCGATAATTTTTTGATGATCAGATAAACTTTGTCTATTTATATAAGATACTACGTGTACGTTTTAACTTTTTTCTACCTAATTCGACTAATTCTATTTCTAAAATATATAAGTAGCCTAAGCTCTTTCTAACATCAACTATCCGCCAGTGAAAGTCTTGTCAAAATCAGGCCAGCCGTTTCGGAGATTAGCCGAAACAAACAAACAGACAGACAAAAACTTTAAACACTGTGTTTTTCTTATAAGTACCTTATATAATTTTATATGCATTTATTAAAAAGCTGTTTTTTTGACATTAAAAACAGATTATTTATTTTATTTATTTATTTATTTATGTACCATAAAATATATGTTATACAAAATAAAGTAACAAAATGTTGATAAAGGATAACTTATCTCTTTAAGAGATTTCTCCCAGAAACCCTACAGAAGTGAGAAAATAAGTTAATATAGTGCGGTGTAGGTACAGTACAGCATTAAATGAAATTGACTTAATATTAAAATACATATATTAACTAAATATTATTATTATACAAATATATATATATATATATATATATATATATATATATATATATATATATATATATGTGTATATATATATATATATATATATATATATATATATATATATATATATATATATATATATACACACACACATACATACGTACAAACATATATCCATTAAATTCAAATTCCACTCTTAGATGTTTTTTTATATTTGGATTGAAAATATTATTATTAATCTATAAATTCGAAAATAAAATAATTATTAATATTTCGGGTTCATTTGAAGTTTTCATACCTTTTAAATTATTAAGTCTACAGCTTAGTGTATCAGTGTTGCAGAAATATTATAACTTAAGGACCATTTACACGAAGAGAGATTTTGTCATAGTGGTACGCTTACGAGTATATTAAATAGATATGTAAATAAATATGTTGGGACATTAACACACAACAACATCTAGTTCCATGGTAAGCTACGAGGCTTGTGTTATGGATACCAGATAGTTGATACGGTACACATATATAACTTTAAATACATACATATTATAAATATAAACACCCATGACTGGAGTACAAACATTCGTGCTTATCACACAAATGAATACCACCAGCAGGACTTGAAGCCGCGACCGCTGGCACAGCAACTAGAATCACTACAAACTGAGCTAAAAGTATCGTCAAATAATAAAATATTAATATTACACTCGTATGTACTATCGCAGTACGATAATTAATGGTTAAATACTTAGCATTAGATAATTTAGAATCAAACCTGCCATTTTATTTTGCGAGATTTATTATTTTCTACTGGGATTGCTTATACCTACTGCAAAAATTTACTCGTGCGATTTTTACATATGATTTTTCGAATTGTATGTCACTTTAGTATGACCCTTTTTTTTTTAACGTTGGGAAATGCATTTACGCACGACGTGTGGGACTCACCGGCGTAATACAGCCAGTACTACCCACTAAAACCCAACAAAACCTTCCCCCGTCTTAATGGGGCGTCGCAGGATCGACTTTAGTATGACCCTAGTTCATACAAGTTTCGTACAAATTGAACCTGTAGAGGAAAACAAAGAAAAAGTTCTATCATTCTAGGTAAGCGATTATAATAAAACTAGCATTGCCCGCGGCTCCGCCCGCGTACAGATGACCAAAAACCATTTTTGTAGGTTTCACATGTTAGTATACTCTTACATTGCAGTTTTTGTATTTTTTTTCTCAGGAATGAGATATTTTCCCGCGGTAAAAAGTATACGTTGACCCGGATAACCAGCTATCACCATACCAAATTTCATCAAAATCCTTCCAGTGGTTTTTCCGTGATGCGGTAACAGACAGACAGACAGACAGACAAAAATTCTAAAAACTATAGATTCGGACTCTGTATCGATAATAATGTCTATTTCAATTAGATTTTCCAAAAAATATTTAATGTACAGATTCGGCTTAGTTACAATTTTATTATATGTATAGATGTATAGATGGTGAAAGCGAAAGAGAGAAAAATTAAAAATAATTATAGTGCTAAGATAAATATATAGTACATTAACGCCGTACGCTATGAGTATAACAAAATATTTATACAGCTCTCATCGGTGGCTATTTCGCGCACGTGTCACATGAAATTCTGGAATTACAACATTAAATGTAACGAGGCGTTTTACAAAGGAAATTTTGTTGTTTCATCTTTTTTTTTTACCCGACTTTCTCAGAAGAAGAATAATGTGTTATAAAGTGTATGTATGTTCATTTACCTGTCTTTAGAACGACTTTTTCTAAGCTATTCTATATTATTATTATGAGCTTGAAGATGTTCTTTATATTATTATATGTTATAATGCCTCCTCTCAACATCAACCTCTGAAACTATCGGTTCAATTTCAATTTTCTATAATTCCTTTTGAATTTTTTAATTTACTTATTGTATATATATATATATATATATATATATATATATATATATATAATAAGTAGTGATACACTAATAAATTATGTAAGCAAAGCTAAGAGAAAAATCTAATATTTAAATATAGCTAGTCAACTTTTACGCGATATACATAAGTGAAGAAGATTTTGTTTATATGACATATAGTAAATACGTGGATACACTGTAACGTAACAAAGGGTTTAAACTTTAAAGCACCCACATACAACTTTCACATAATATTAATTTGTTTAATTTTCTTATCAGTGCTAATTTTTGTTTTAATAACTCATGACATTTTGTAGATCGTTGTCTTTTGTCCCGTAGTATAACATAATAAATATTGTATACTAGCGGCTTACCCTTGCTTCGTTCGGGTTTGCCTCTAGAAAAATAGAAACAAATCGATCCCACGGGAACCGCACGTTTTTCCGGGATAAAAAGTAGCCTATGTGCTATTCCAGACTGTAATTTATGTCCGAGTCAAATTTTAACTAGATCCGTTAGATCCGTTTAGCCGTTATGGCGTGATTGATTAGCAAACATCCACCCAAACATCCAAAAATCTAAACTTTCCCATTTATAATATTAGTAAGAAGTAAGATGTCTATGGTTCCAGACTAAGAACATACCTAATTGTTGTAATTGTAGAAGTGATCGCCAAAATTAAAAAAAAAATCCTTTAAAGTTTGTTTACATTTAGCAGTCTTTACTACAACGTATTGTAACGTATTGTAACGTAACTAAATACGACGGGATTACGCGGTTTTTTATTTATACTGTAAGTGTAGTTGATTAACTGGAAACAAAACGATTGCACACTATTGTGGAATTCAGCTATGTTTGCACAGTTTTATTATTGTTGGTAACATAAAACGGAGTTATAAAGTAAAATATGTACATTTAAAATCGTTTCCTTTGTAAATATTGTATTTTTAAATTCGTGTTAAATGTTTATTTTTAAAAAAAAATTGTTTCCTGTAGAAAGAAGTGTTGGCAAAAATTACCACATAGTGGAGTCTTAAAACAGGGAAGTGTCCCATCGAACCTTAGCCACTTTGCCCAGCGCTATGTATTGGGCTCGAGTTATTGTGATTATTTTAGAATTAAAACGTCATAAAGAGATAATCAAACTCCATTTTTGGTGATAGCTTAAAAATTAATTAATACTAAAAATCTATATCTTTTTTAATGAATTCTAGAAAGTAACTATTAGAGAGGCCTTTTAAAAATTCATTTCACGAATTTTTCATTTCAATTCCATTGGTGTTCTTGTTTCAAAGCGGTGCTAGTTTAACCAATAGCGCATAATGGTTGGACAGATGATAGTCATTTAAGCCGTTTGTTCAAATTAAATGTTTGTTTTTTAATTCTCTTTATAGGGCACTATTGGTTAGTGCATACAAATTTTAGATTTTTAGCCGTTTTGTTAATTGTTTTGTTTTTATTATCATATGAATATACTAATATATTTATTATCAACTAGCGGCTTCGCTTGGTTTCGTCTCTAGATACGTTTTAACGGTTAGTATGGAATAGATATACTATATATATTATATTACTGCTCCGCTCAATAAACAGGCTATCTAATGAAAAATACTTTTTCAAACCGGATTAGTGGTTATTGAGATTAGCGCGTTAAAATAAACGAATAAACAAACTCTGTCTCGTTATAATATTAGTATAAATTTTAGATTTTAATGTGGTAACATGATATCCAAGTTATACTGTCATTGACATTTTAAACAGATCAGACTTTCTGTATTTCTACAGTCCTTATTTACTTCGAGTACGAGATTTAAATATTTTTAATAAATCATCAAAGCTCATGTGTTTTGTGTAATTTGTAGCATTTATTTATTTACTAGCACTGCCCGCGGCTCCGCCCGCATTCAGATGACCAAAAACCCTAATTCTTAGGTTTTACATATTAGTATACTCTTACAATGCAGTTTTTGTTTTTGTATTTTTTCTCAGAAATGAAATATTTTACCGCGGTAAAAAGTAGCATATATGTTGACCCGGATGACCTGCTATCATCATACAAAATTTCATCAAAATCTGTCTAGTGGTTTTCTCGTGATGCGGTAACAGACAGACAGACAGACAGAAAGACAGACAGACAGACAGACAAAAATTCAAAAAACTATAGATTCGGACTCTGTATCGATAATAATGTCTATTTCAATTAGATTTCCCAAAAAATATTTAATGTGCAGATTTGACTTAGTTAGAATTTTATTATATGTATAGATTAGATCCAATATTGTACAACAAAAGTCTTTGACCATGGACAAATGCCGGTTAAGTTTTTAAACTAAGTTATATTAGTCAGGAAATATGTAGCGTTTTATTACTACTACTACGAGTATACAGAGGAAAGATTTGTATTTTTGTACGTTTGTAACGAATAAACTCAAAAAAATCTGGATCGATTTAGGTGAAATTTGGTAAGAAGATAGTTTGAGATCCTGGGAAGGACATAAAATATTTTTTATTCCTTAATTTATCCTTAAAGGGGACGAAAATGGGGATGAAAGTTTGTAGGGGGAATCAACCTAGAGACGAACCCGAGCGAGGTGAGGTTGAGTCGCTAGTTGATAAGATTTTTGTCTTTTCGTAGACGAGTTTTGTAGCTATATAATAATCCATAGATAATATAACTTAACTAAGCAACAAACGTTTACTATAAATAAATAAATATGTCAGAACATTAACACACACCACCATCTAGTTCCATGGTAAGCTACGAAGCTTGTGTTATGGATACCGGATAGTTGATACATTATACATATATAACTTTAAATACATACATATTATAAATATAAACTATAAATCGTTAAGTATTATTTTTGGTTAGAAAGCCTCCAGGCTAAATTATTAAGTACACGTTAGTAAATTTGCGGCAATCCACGTTGGTGCTGAGATAAATGCTTAACCTCACTAACCTAAGTAGACCTAGCACTTGTGCATTTCTGAATAATTCATGAGTGCAGTTGTAACAGACGTACATACATATTAGATGAGCACATGTTGCTTCAGCCAAGGCAAATATTGGGAACGAAACATTTTACTCGTGCTCAGACGATTTATATGTAATGATTTAAAATGTTTGATGTTGTATGGGAGTTTAAAATATATTTTTGTAGTTTTTGTCGTTTTCTTTAAAACTGTAGTTGAATTTATTTTATTAATGTAATTTTAATGACAATGTATATGCTCCTTAAATCTACGTAATACATGCAAAAATCCCAATCATAGTACTTACTATTATTTTTACGCATGTAGGTGGCTGACGATGATATTACCTATTAGCGATTTACCCTCACTCCGCTTGGGTTCGTCCTTAGGAACGTTTTAAGGGTTAGTATAGATTTCTCTGAGATAAGATATGTTACTGCAGTAAAAAGTAGCCTATATGTTGACCTGGATAACCAATTACAAATTTCGTCAAAATCTGTCCAGTGGTTTTCTCGTGATACGTTCCCAGTCAGACAGACAGAAAGAGAAAAAAAATTCTAAAAACTATAGATTCGGCCTCTGTATCGATAATAACGACTATATCAATAAGATTTTCCAAAAAATATTTAATGTTTAGATTATTATATTCGATTCAGTTGGAATTTTATTATATGTATAGATAGTCTATATTAAATTCATATGAGTGTATTTATAGACAAATTTTACTATGGGAAAATATCTCATCTCTGAGAAATCTACACTAACGATTAAAACGCAGGGACGAACCGTAAACGTAGTATTGTAGGGAGGATGAGTCGCTAGTATATTATAATTTGGTACATTTAAACCAATTTTATTATCCTAAGTTAGTATTCCGGCCATTCATATCTCAGACGGCCAGTCACTAATCCTTTCAGACGTGTGAAGTTTCATACAGGAGTTCAACCAAGCATGACTTGTATGGCTTCATAAATCACGAGCGTTATAGCCCCAGCCGTAGATTAAGTGCGAGAAACAATAAGTGTTTGGGATTCCCGCTTAGTGAGAAGATCTCGAGTTTCTCATCTCATAGTAAAATAAATTATGATTAAATTTAATTTAATTTGATGTTAAATTACTGGATATTAATTAATTTGCTTTCCATGTTAAGTGGCACCAAACTATCAAGTCGCTTAAGTAATATTATATAACGTATATAACTATATGATATTAATAGATACGATATCTGTATAAATATTATAAATGTGAAAGTTTGTGAGTATGTATGTTTGTTACTCTTTCACGCCAGAACGGCTGAATGGATCTGGATGAAATTTGGCACAGAGATAGATTATAGTCTGGAATAACGCATAGGCTTTAAATAGACTTTTTATCCCAGAAAAATGTACGGTTCCCGTGGGATAGATTTGTTTTCGTTTTTCTAGATGCGAACCCCAGCGACGCGAGGGTGAGCCGCTAGTTAATAGATAATTTAAAAAAAATCATATGTAATCTAATTTTCTGCCAGTTCCTACATTTGAGAGCTTTTTGGAAAATTTTATTACTACCGTAGCTTATTTACAACAAAAATAAGCCTTTAGATTTCCATTTTATAATAAAATAAAACTTAATTTTAAGCATGTTATATTCTTAGTTTTTTGAAAGTCATACTTCACCCAGAGGTCGAAATTGAACTACTGTTTTGTCTTTGTCTATTTATATGTAGGTACATAGATAAGAAAAAAGGAAAAATAAAATTTAAATTGTAAAACTGTAGCAACCCTAATTGGAATTTTTTCATTAAATTTATTTAAATTTTAAGGTTCTTCAGTGCCATTTCTGTTTTCTTGCAAATTATTTTATATATTTTTTGAAATTTTATTAACTATAATTTTTGATTCTTCAAAAATATTAGTCTTTTCTGTGACTATGTTTGCTATAAAGTATTGGGAACGTTGCAGACATAAAAATGAAATAAAACAGCGAATAAATGCTAACAATTGCTTTATTTGTAACTAGCAGTGCACCCTCGCTTCGCTCGGGTTCGTCCGTACCGTCAGTAGGTATGGCACGTAACGGTTAGTATGGAATTCGATTGTATTACAATATTTTTCCGTGAAAAGTAGCCTATGTCATTCTCCAGCTCTCCAACTATCTCCACACAAAAAACCACCCCAATCCGTCACTCTGTTTCAACGTGTAAGAAGGACAAACGAACATACTATCACATTTACAATATTTATATTTAATGTTTTAAAAGCCTTTTAATTTAATTTTTAAATTTAATTTTTATATATAAAAAGCCAATATTGTTAGTCCGTACGTATGTTTTGTTATGGTGAATTAGCGGCATAGAAAAGAAACAATTGGTCCTTAGAAAAATAATATTTTCTTCAAAACATTAATAAGTAAAAAGACATATTAAATATACAACAATATTTAATCAAAATTCCTCTTGCATTCCAGATCGTTTAAAAGAAAAAAATACGAGTCTAACATTTCAAAACTTCGATAACAATGTATGAGGCACTTGCTTTCGCCCGCCCTCATTTCTACTTAACAGGGGAATAAAACTACGCATGAAGCTTATTACCCGTTTTTGTGATATGGTTTATTATTTTCCTTTCATATTTACCTCTTTTAACTTTTTTTCTCGCGAACTAAAATAATAAAATATTGCTAGAATAAGGTTTATTGTTTAGATTCTTGATAAAATGTGAAGTTTACACAATATGTAATGTTATTTCTAGTTTTATCCTTTGCGAAGTAAATGAAAGGAATGTTTCAGGATTTCCTTATTGAAGTATTTTGTTTTGTGTTATTAGAATAAGAGGAATACTCTTTCGTATTGACTGTATAGAATATCAATAATTATTTTTTTACAAAAAGCTAAACCGATTATAGCTTATTTGTATGAAACCACTCTTAATAGGGACTAACCTATACGTCGACAAATAAGAAAGTGATTCGATTTTAGAATTATACTTCTGTTACGACTGCTTGTAAGGCTGTTACTGAGAATTTTTAGACCAAAAATTAATTATCTATACTTGGCCCAGCACGGGATTCAAATCCAGAACCTCCAGATAAGCTGCCATACATGTTAACCACTAGACTAACGACTCAGTTAAAACGCCATAATACTCGTACAAGCACCCATTAACAAGCAAAAGGTTATAATGTTATAAAAGCCAACAAAAATGCTTTGGAAGCTTTACGAAAAGAAACACCTATATGGGTATCATTTTAAAAAGTGTATTCTAATCCCCGCAAGTGGTAATTCCCCGGTGGATGTTTCAAAGTTATCGGTGTATATCTGATTGAAGTGGCGTTACGGATGCTGTTTCACTTGAATAAAAAATATACAGTATTGTGAGGCTTTCTACTAAAGATATGATAGTTGATATATTATTATTTTAGTAGCTATAAATATAAGATTTTTCATATTTTACTTGCTATAAGTGTTAAATAATATTTTCTTTATCAGTTTCAGTCCTCGCTTTCTAACAGGTTTTTTTAGCACTATGTTTATTGATATTCTATGGAAACCCTTGAAATTCTGAGGTAATAAAGTATAGACTATATTACTCTTTGACCCTATCTATCTATATATATATCATCTATACCTAATATTATAAAGAGTAATCTCTGGATCTACTGAACCGGTTTAGATGAAATTTGGTAAGAAGATAGTTTGAGACCCTGGGAAGGAAATAGGATATCTTTTATCCCGGAAATGATCCCTTAAGGGGGTATAAATGGGGATGAAAATATGCATGGGTAATCAAGCTAGGGATGAACCCGAGTAAAGCGATGGTGAGTCGCTTGTAATATATAAAAAAAAAACAGGTATTTCGCATTTACATTATCAAATATTAATCAATCTTAAATTAATTAACATATTTCTAATATAATGTAATTTTAGTACAATGTTTATTAAAACATCGGCGTACCGTTTCTCAACAGACTAGTGGATTAAGTTCCATAAATAATATTTCATTCTTAAACTCTTTCCATAAAGACATACTGCACAATAAATCCTAAGCGATACTGTGAAATATTTTCCCGCCGTCCGCCACATTGCTTTGTTATAGCCCATAAAATGGCGTCAGATATGTTCGGATACTCGCCCAAGCAATCGGGGAGGTAACCAAAACTGGATCACGGTTTTTATGCCAGAATAACTTGCTACGCTGAGTGTCTTTGAAAAACGTTTTTTTGATGGAAAATAAACTATGTTATTTCGTTTCGCTTATCCAAATTGCTTTCATAAGTCATTCATTTTAGAGAGGGAAATTACACGTCTCGAGCAAGCTTTAATCTTTATGCAAAATATAATAACTTTTTTCTAACCTAATTTGTTATGTCCTTGGTTATGAAATATTGCAAATTAAGTAATAAGATGCCCGTTTTTTAATTGAAAATGACCCCAGATGAGAGACGTTAACTGTCCAATAAATAAGTTTTAGTTGAAGTTAAAAGAATGTTGGAAACTAGAAGAAAAAATTATGAAAGTAAATATTATATAAGACTAACGGCTCATCCTACTTCGCCCGGGTTCGTCCCTAGTGAAAAACAAAAACAAATCTATCCCACGGGAACCGTGCATTTATACGAGATAAAAAATAACATATGTGCTCTTTCAAACTATTATCTATCTCTGTGCCAAATTTAATCCATATCCAATTAATCGTTCTAGTGTGATTGAGTAACAAACATCCATCCACCCAAACTTTCGCATTTATATAGTAGTAAGATTCACAGTATTTGGCGATTCGTTGCTAGTAATCGGGTAATAGACATGAAGTGTTGTTGACAAGACAATCCGTTACAGTAAACACGACATATTTTAATAACTGAGTATCATTTTATTGTAAACATGTATATATGTTAGATAACACTAATATCATAAGGAGATAAAATTTGAATGTTTGTAAGTTTGTACGAGTATATTGAGGGCAATCCCTGAAACCAATAATCCGATTCTAAAATTCTTTCATTAATATGAGGCTACATTAAAGTCAATTTTTGATTCCGTTAACGTCGTTCTTATTGTCAAAAATCATATAAACTTTAAATAGAGTCGAGAAATATACTGGTCGTACAATTGTTTTATCGAAGTGTGCTGCTTGAACAATCTTGAAATAAAGCAATAAAATATGTGTGCGAGGTTAAGTTGCTAGTTATAAAGGTTATAATTTACTATATTTTATACAAATTAACTCCATTTTTCTTATTATTTTTATTTAATCAATGTTATAATTTAATTATTAATTTTGTGGTTTTATTAATTTTATTATAGTTTTAAATATTATATTTAAAATATTATATAATAATAGGTTGAAGAAAGCAATATGTATAAAGTTGAAAGAAGAAAGAAATAATATTTTATACATAACAATTCATCCCATTAACAATCGTTTACCTTCACGTGCTACGCGTAAAGTGTTCTACGAATGCTACATCGTAGCGCTACGCCTGCTACGATGTAGCTGACAAGAGCCATTTGTAACGAACTAACAAATAACTTGAAAATCAGTTCACGTGCGAGCTGAAATATAAATCTTTTTTAGATGTTTTTCTTAACATTATTTTTAGTTTCAATAAATCCTTTCATATGAAACTTGTAGTTTTATGCTGGGTGGAAGTTAGCAAATATCGTATTAATATTATAAATGCGAAAGTTTGTCAGGATATACGGATGTCTGGATATATAGATGTATGGAAGTTTGTTACTTTTCCACGCAAAAACTACTGAAGGGATTTTAATGAAATTTTACAACATCACACAAATGAATGCAACCAGCGGGACTCGAATCCGCGACTGTTGGCATAGCAAGTAGGGTCACTACAAACTGAGCCAAACGTGTCGTCAATATACAGTGTCGTATAGATTAAAATTTTATTATCTTACCGTGTACTGTTCCTACCGTATACATATTTTCTATTCCATCCATATATAGAAATTCGATTTTTGTGCTAATTAGGCAGAAATACTATTTTAAAAACCACAATTTGAAATATTACTCTTTGAAATTTGACTTCTTCAAATAAACCTTATTTTTTATATTTGCACATCTTTAAGATGACTGCAATTATATTTGCATATAGAATGAATCTAGCTATGTATATCACAATACGTGTTGATAATAATAAGCTTTGCCGTATATTATATACTTCGGGCGCTATTCATCTTGCGTTAACGGTATTAGGCACAGGCTTTCTAAGGATCTCCCCCCAAAAACGTACCATCTTGTGTTAGGGGCTTATTAGCGAAGCCAAGAAACGCACACTGCTTCAACAGACTTGTAGTCTGTTGAGTGCGTAAGCTATCCAGCGACGCCCTATTAAGACGAGGGAGGTTTGTTGGGTTTTAGTGGATGGTACTGGGTTTTCTAGAAGGCGTGTTCCACATAACCACCTATATATCTGCAGTTTGTATACCTATATGGTATGTGTAAATGCATTTCCCAATATTAAAAAAAATAATAATTAAAAGAGGCTTTCTAAGGATACGCAAAACAACTGAAAGAGTTTAATTGTCAGATTAAACACATATTCTTTTTAATTTATATAGATATTGTATTAAAAGAACGAATGCAAATTAGAGGTTTAAAAATGCTGCTATGGCACTGACAAGAGCTATTTTCTACGTGCAATATGAAGACTGCCGTGAAAAAAAAACTTTAATAATACACTAACAACAGTTTCTTTCAACGTGAACTGGTTTATAAAAGAAAATATCAAACTGTAATGTTAAATAGAGAAATAATTGATATAAGTAAGTAAAAATAATATATGTTTTATAGGTAACTAGCATTACGCCCGCGCCCGCGTTCAGATGACCAAAAACCAAATTCTTAGTTTTTACATGTTAGTATACTCTTACAATGGAGTTTTTGTATTTTTGCTCAGAAATGAGATATTTTCCCGCGGTAAAAAGTATTCTATATGTTGACCCGAATAATCAGCTATCACCATACCAAATTTCATCAAAATCCTTTCAGTGGTCTTTCTGTGATGCGGTAACAGACAGACATCTCGGAAACGGCTCTATTTGGTATTAAGATCAATTTTTGTATTTAAATAAGGTTTTGCTTTTTAAGTTTATCTATATACTAGGGACTCACCCTCGCTCCGCTCGGATTCGTTCCTGGGGTGGGGTCTGGGAGGACCACCCTTATCCTTATCAGTTAGGGATATGAAAAATAGATAGTAGCCGATTCTCAGACCTACTGAATACGCATATAAAATTTGGTAAAAATCGGTAAAGCCGTTTCGGAGGAGTACGGTAACAAACATTGTGACATGGAAATTTTATATATAAGATATGAAGATGTCTTTTCTGAAGAAACTCATTTTTATGTTTCACGAAAAATATTGAACGAAGCTCCGTCACCTAGGTACTTGTATTGAAATGACTTTAATCGTTATGTAATAGAATCATGAGGATAATGTCCTCTTAATTGATTTCGACCACGGCGGTCAAACTCCACGAGACTAACCAACAATGCAGGAGATGTTATATATATGTTATTCCCACATACTTAAATTTCCATTCAACTATTTTGAATTTATATCTTATCTAAGCACTCGTATTCGCACTATTAATATTCAGTGTAAACTTTATGTACAAAAGTTCTATACAAAGGGATTGAAAACGTTTCTACTATAGTTAAAGGTTTGAGGCGAGATCAACAAAGCAATTACATAAATCCCAGTCCGACTTAAAGAGATTACGGAATAAAATTTATTATAGAATTCTTGTCAATACTACAGGACTAACTAAAATGAGCTTTAGTAGGAGATTACACATTTACTTGGAAACTTTATAATGCATGTACATATTATAGAATACTAGCATTGCCCGTGGCTCCGCCCGCGTTCAGATGACCAAAAACCAAATACTTAGGTTTTGCATATTAATATAACTCTTATATTATAGTTTTTGTATTTTTTCCCGCAGTATATATATTAGTATCCTATATGTTGACCCGGATAACCAGCTATCACCATACCAAATTTCATCAAAATCCCTCCAGTGGATTTTCCGTGATGCGGTAACAGAAAGACAAAAATTATAAAAACTATAGATTTGGCCTCTGTATCGATAATAATTACTATTTCAATAAGAATTTTCAAAAAATATTTAATCTACAGATTCGACTTAGAATTTTATTATATGTTTAGATTAATTTGGATGAACTTATTTACGTTTATTATATTTTTTACGTTTTAATGGTTAGTATGTATTTCCCACGGGAATCGACCACTTTTCTAGGATAAAAAGTAACCTATGTGCTATTCCAGACTATAATCTATCTTTTACCCGTTTTGGGGTGATTGAGTAAAAAACAAACACCCATCCAAACTTTCGCATTTATGGGATTAGTACTTTTCTTTAGTTACTTTTTGCCTATTTTATTAACTTTAGCAAGATTGTATTGTTGTATCGTATATCCAAAGCCGTATATTGATATCTGTCTTTATTATAATATAGAAAAATTTTAGAGTTCTTTCGAGTTTTCATTTTCAATTATAAATTAAAAGTTGGATGCTATCTTTGTCTTGCAGCTGGCAATGGACATATTGATTGTAACGATGTGTACGCACTCTGTATTCGAGAAACATCCTTTTGCACGAATACGGTATATTTCACTTTTTGTATATTCTTCTCGGAATTTTAGTCTTTAGTTCCAACTTGCAGTTAATTTTGTGCGAGAATATCAATCAATGTAAATAAATTTGACTTTTTAAAAATCTTTGTCTTAGCTGTTTTTCGGACATTTTCTGAAAAAAAAAAACCTGTTATCCATTATTTGTTACTTAAAATACTGAATAAAATTTTTTTTTGTCGGACATTTTCTGAAAATTTTTCCTGTTTTCCATTATTTGTTTACTTAAAGAGGTTGATAATATTTTCAACTAAAGACTTAGTTCAAAGTACCAATTACAAGTTTCTCGCTAGATCGTAGATATGCCTTCGAGCTAAGATGAAGGTCAAGAGTAAGCTCATTTCTAATTTAAAAAAAAACCATAAGAAAATAGCATTAATAGAGATAGATAGTGAATGTTTTCTTGTTATTACCAAATAACATTTTCATCACGCGCTCCCTTTACTAAATACGAAGAGGTTCTCGTTAAACTCATACATTTAATCCTCAACGTCATAAATCTAAGGGCATAAGTGTGTTTACTCCCCCATAATACGAAAGCCATTTATCAGAGGCACTTCGCACTTAATTGCGAAATTTGTTCTTCGCGAAGATGTTGAAAGTCCTTATAAAACTCTAAATTGTTTCTCTGTTGATACATAGCCTCTGAGTGGAGCTGGCCACATTACATATTATTTTTGTCACATAAATTTAAGTACAAATAAAAACGTGTTACAACGATAAACCCGGTTATTCGAATAAGTGATAATGTAACTTATATCTATACATCTATACATAATAAAATTGTAACTGAGTCGAATCTGTACAATAAATATTTTTTGGAAAATCTTATTGAAATAAACATTATTATTGATACAGAGGCTGAATCTATAGTTTTTAGAATTTTTGTCTGTCTGTCTGTCTGTCTTTTACCACATCACAGAAACACCACTGGAGGGATTTTGATGAAATTTGGTATGGTGATAGCTGGTTATCCGGGTCTACATATAGGATACTTTTTGCTGCGAGAAAATATCTGATCTCTAAGAAATCTATCTAACCCTTAAAACGTATCTAGTTAGTTCTTTAGCCCTTTTATATTTTCCTTTCTCTTCAAAACGAGTAAATATTGATTTTGGCTACTAAGTCTTTGCTCTATTTTGCACTAATATCTAGAAGATGCTTGGATTTCTCTTAGAATAACTTTATTTTGAGCCCGTACTGTTTGAAAAAGGCAGTGGTAGCCCAGTGGGTAAACGTGCTCGCTTGGGAAACCGATTGAAGCGGATTCAAATCCCGAGTCTCACACCTTAGATATTTTCATGTGGAAAAGACCGTGAGAACGCAGGTTGCATGTCTGAGAGAACTTAGCAAGGTTTTGAAAGACATGTGAAATCCGCCAACCCACACTTGGCCAGCGTGGTGGACTATGGTCCTCTCGTATTGAAGGGAGGTTCGTACTCAGGAGTGGGACGTTAAAATGAGCTGAATACAATACAGTGTCTGAAATATGTTTTAATAATAATAGATCCAAAGCTAATTGAATTTATAAAGTAACTTATTTATAGATAATTAAACAATATAAATTGAAAGCTCAATTAACTGAATATATTTAAAGTTTCAGTGTAAATACGTATTGGCGGGACGAAGCACTGCTTTTTACTTTATTAAGACTAAATAAGTATATGGTCAGCAGAAAAATTTTCTCCGTCACGAGATTTGAAAGAATAACTATAAGCTTAGTACGTAAATGATATGTTATTTTAGTGACGAATATATGTGGCTTAAAACCGTGGAGTGAATCGCAGGTGTAACCTAGAAAATGTTACTTTAAATAAAACTTTAATTCTAAATTATACATCCATGAGGTATCTTAGTTTTCTGCTTAGCTAGATTTCATCTCGCCGTAAAAAAATATTTAAAATACGTGCAAAATATTTAACTGGAAGTTGAGGGAATGTTTTCAAGTGGAAATTTCAGAATTTCGCATAAATTATGTTGCTTCGAGTTGGCACTTTACGCAGAAACCAACCAATAAAGTATCTACAAACGCGTGGTTTTTCCTTATTTTCCATAAAACTAATAGTAGACAAAATATTCGTTGAGAGAAAAAATAGATTTTATATTATATGCCATAACGTAAGGTAGATTGAACACTTTCACAATCATGTTCTTGCCTTCAGAATATTTTAACGATAGAAGAATTTATAATTTATTTGAAAACTAGCGACTCACCCTCCGCTCCGCTGGGCTTCGTCCCTACCTTTTTACGGTTAGTACAGAGTTCTCGGAGATGAGATATTTTCTTAGAGTAAAAAGTATCCTAAGCGGTGACCCGAATAACCAGCTATCATCATACCAAATTTCCTCAAAATCTGTCCAGTGGTTTTCTCGTGATGCGTTCCCAGACAGACAGACAGACAGACAAACAAAAATTCTAAGAACTTTAGATTTGGTCTCTGTATCGATAATAATGACTATTTCAATAAGATTTTCCAAAAAATATTTTATGTATAGATTCGACTCAGAATTTTATTATATGTATAGATGATTTTTAGTTTTGCTGAGTTTCTTATGGTTGTTCCTTTTTGAACTGTAATACATGTTCGGAACTGAAAATAAACTTATGACGTTCACTTAAAATTGCAATTAAATACTAAATATTTTTTAAATTTTCGAGTTGAAGTTAAATTGTATTAATTAACAGAAATAAATTTATTTAGAACAAACGATAATCGTTTACCCATATTGCACTTTACATACAAAATACTCAACGGTTCCTGTTGAGTTGGAGTGCTAAGTTGGATTTAGAAAGGGTATTAGGTGAAGTGCAGAGTTTTCATTGCTTACGTTAGCTGATGGATTTATTTTTTCAGCAACCCATTTATTTTTCATTTTAATTTTTGCTAAAGCTTTTGAATTTCAGCCTAAAAATGGTTACACCGGAGTTTTCAGCTTACATCTATCTATATATGTTTAGTAATGAATAAATTATTCCTATACAACAGAGGTTATTCTACTTCGCCCAAAGATTTATAATATTTTCAAACTCAGATAGTATCTTATTGATACTGTAAATAAGTTGTTAAATGTATGTAAATGTGTTGTAGAGGAATGATTTCAAATAAAATAAAAAAGAACTGTAGAGTGAAATAAAAAATAAATCTTTATAATCTTAATAAAACTAAATTTAATAAAATTTGAGCTGGTGCCAAAGGAACCTGCAATATACTTAGTGTTATATATATACACACTCGTAAAATCACTTCTTATGTAAAATATGAACCTTCTTGAAAGTTCTATTACCTGGAATTTTTCCAGGATTTTCCATTGTATATTTAAAAAGTTGGAAAAGTTATAAGGGGGGAAATGATGGCTTGGACAAATGTTTATGACATTTAAAAATTTCAAATAAAACTCTCTTATCGGATTATTTTCGCGGATTTATTTTGATTTATGGTTTCCGAATCTTCGAATCTAAAGAAGCATTCGAAACTTTGGAAACCAAAAATAAAAATAAATCCGCGAAATAATCCGAAAAGATAGTTTTATTTAAATTGTCAAATATTCGCGTAAATCTAAGAAAGTATGACATTCAAAGAGTTATTCGGTAACTATTTAGAGATGTATACAGACATATATCTTATTTAAAACATAAAAAAAAATCCATACAAGCATCTGGAATATATACATATATCTATAGTTACACACGCAGCCCATTTTTTTCACCTCTCAGTTACATACAGAGTAACACTCCCATTTTTTCTTGATCTACATACCTAATACAACAAAGTATTTTTATTTGGGACTACTTTGACTTAAGGTAAGTTAAACCTGTCCTATCAAATAGAAACTTATTATCAAAATCGCTATACAGAAATCACAAATCCAATTACATTAGTAAAAAATAGCTTATTCGACGATTATAAATGAATGATTTCTAACAGTCTGACCGTAAAATCGATCCAATGCTTCGTAACCGTACACTTCAGTCCCTTACATTTTCTCTCATATTTTCCTTATATAACGCATATATTTTATATGTATAAGGGAAAGAAATCACTTTTGACAGATATCTGTACTTTATGTTAAACAGTTTTTTGTAACGCGTTTTATGTTTGTTGTAAAGAATAAGTCGACTGCGAATTTTTTGTGAATATTTTCTTATAACAAATGTACAGAGGGGAATAAACACTCAAAGCTATACGTTTGAATATAATTTTATTGTATTTTATCGCGTAAATATATTAACTAGCGTTACCCGTGACTTCGAATGTGTAGTTTATTCATGGTCCTCCTAAAAGATGATCGTGAGGTGATCGTAGCCTATAATAAACCTCAATAAATCCATACTTACTTAATATTAATATATAAATAATATTATAAATGTGAATGTAAATCTGTCTATTACCTTTTCAGGCTTAAATTGCTGAACAGATTTCGATAAAATATAGCAAGGATATAAATTGCATCCAGGACGAACGGTCGCCTATGTCCTTTTGAAAATAGGCTATCTATATTATGTGATCCCTACCTCGTTACCGAGCACAGTTATACGAGCGATGCCGCAGACAAATACTAGTATCGTAATAAAATCTTAAATAATTACCCATTGAAATCTTTTCTTTTAAGTGAAAATTTCTTTGTTATAGTGTTAATGGATGACGTAGCACCAATTGTCTTAAAGATAATTGATTCCTAAAGGAAAGTTAGAAGAATATTTTTTATAGCTCCTTGAAATCTTTTTTTCTTGTCCCTTACAATACCGCTTTTACTTTTTGTAAGGATTTCTCGACTTCGATTTTACACTATGTCAGGAGTCAGTGGAGTATACACAAAATACACGGACTTACATACAATTCATAACAAATTCTAGTGTAACATAGGTACATACATATTTGTCCAGATTATAAATGGAACTGGTGACCTTAGAAAAATTATATAGTCCTAATCACACTATAAATACGTAAACTTGTATGTGTGTATGTCTGTTATATATGGCTGGACAGATTTTGATGAATGTAGTACACAGATAGATTATGAATCGGAAAATATGTATTTGGCATAGGGTATTGTTTAAATTGGTCAAAGTGAGATCTAAACTTGGTAGCCAAATCCCTGACTTACGTATAGGTAAGTGGTAAATATAATAACTTTCAGAAATAGATACCAAGCATTGATATTTTTACGATTCACCCTCTATTTTTAGACAATATAAAAAATATGATTTAAAATAAAAAAATAATTTAAATGTACATAGTAATCAATTTTTATCTTTTAAAACTTTTAAAATATTGTCTACAGTGAACGCTATGTACACTTGTAATAGATATACATATCAGGTACTTTAAATATTTAAAATCGGCGATCTCGGAAACAGCTCTAACGATATCGCTGAAATTTGATATGTGGGAGTTTTTGAGGGCGAAAAATCGACTTAGATTGATCTTATGTCTGGGGAAACGCGTGTTTTCGAGTTTTATAAGGTCGCTAATTCGCACGCTCGGGCATAAGCATCGTGGTCAAGCGGCCGAGGCGCAAGATTGACAATCACAGGTGTCCGTCAGAGTTCGAATCCCGATCGCCCAGGTACTATTACTAATAAGATAGTCAGAAATATTTTATATGTACATATATTGTTAGTGCGCTTTTTATAAATAAACTAGCGACTCGACCTCGCTTCGCTCGGGTTCGTCCCTAGGTTGGATTTAAATAGATATAAATAGTTATAATCCAGCGTTATCCATGTAAATTTTATTTTTTTTGTTAATTTTTTCGATGTTTTAATACTCATTATCCTATTCCGGACTAAGAGAAATCCAAAAAATCAAATATTATAAAAATTGGTCCAGCCGTTCTTGAGTTATAAATGGTGAAACTAACACGAGTTGGTTTATATATATATAGATAAATAAATACAAAAACACTTAGAGCGAAGCAAGAGTAATTCGTTAGTATGCCGTATTCCTTCTTTCCAATTGAAAAATAACTACACGATGTACTGTCAGGTCACGTTCCATATAAAAGTGAAGTAGGTATTAGTCGTATACGTAATAGAGTCGATGTTTTATTTCGATTTATAATTTAGATATTTCTCGTATGCATCTACGTGCTATATTTTTATGATAGTCTTGGTATGGCACTTCACTAAATGAAGTTGAACGCGAGTTTGATTCTTATGAGAATGACTTGCCATGCTCCTCAAAGAATATTTGAAATTTTAAATAAAACTATCTTTTCGGATTTTTTCACGGATTTATTTAGATTTTTTAAATTACATATAAAACAATTATATTACTTTAATAATATATATTTTTAATTTTTTTGTGATTATATATATTAGGTATAATAATAGCAATAAATATATGTATATCATAAATAATATTTTTAATTAATAAAGTCTTTAATTTTTTTTAATAATTATAATAATAACAGCTAATATAAATAAATAATATGGTCAGATTTAATTACAACACTTATTATTTTTTTTTCTTTTAAATGTTTAGAATTAAAATATACAAATATTGTAAGATACTTTGGTGCAATTCTTGAATTTTTGATATAATTTTGTGCAATTGTGGGTAGGCACTGTCTGTAACAAGTTTATAATGCCTTTGAGACGTCGAAACCTATAGTCTCTCCCGTGACCATTTGCGCTGTAAAGCGTTTGAAATGTCGGGAACATCAAAATAAATCCGGGAAAAAATCCGAAAAGATATTCTTTTCAGAGGTCTTTAATACCTAATGGCAATAAGGAATATTTTAAATTCTCACCTAAAGAGGTCGCTTTTGTTTTCTATTTAATATAAGAAATAACATATTTTTACTTAATGATCTTTTAGTCGTTGTTTTCTCATTTAGTAAATGAGTGAGTGCGAGTTTTTGCTACTTTTCACGCTGTAAAATATAAGCGGATTTAAGTATGAAAAGAAAATAATTTTTAATTTGTCTACGTATCTATATATGCATTAAAGGTAGTGTAGTTATTACTACGCAGTGGTAACTGGTAACGCGTTCACTTGGGAAACCGAGTGAAGCGGGTTCAAATATCGGGTCAAGCAGCTGTCTTGATTTTGGCGAAATATGAAGGCAAAGGTAAGAATTACTTACTATGAACTCTCTTTATCTCTTTTTCTTTCTCTTTGTATCTCTCGCTAGACATTTAATACTATACCTACAAAAGTAGTATTATTTTGTGTAAATAATTAGGTCATTTACACAACTAAATACTATAAACTACATATAAAAGAAATATATTTAAAAAATCTATGCCAAGTTAGAAAATAATCTATACTAATAATACAAACAGGTAAAGTTTGTGAGTTTGTGAGTCTGTGACGTTGTAGGGGGTAATCTCTGGAACTACATAACTGATTTAGATAAAAGTATTTAAGAAGATAGTTTGAGACCCTGGAAAGGACCATAGGATACTTTTTATCCCGGAAATCATCCCTTAAGAGGGTGAAAATGGGGATGAAAGTATGTATAGTGAAGCAAGCTAGGGATGAACCCGAGCGAAGCGAGGGTGAGTCGCTAGTTGAGTATAAACATATATTATATTTGTATATATTTATGTGAGAGAATAAAAAGCAATCGAATTATATAACAAAAACCAAATTCAGATTCTTTACAATAATATCCAAACAAAATTTTTTTGACGTTAAATAGATAGTAGATTCTGTCTTTCAATAGAAATTAAAACGAGCTTAACCCGAAAACGTCGCACAAACAGTGTCGACTTGCAGCGTTTAATAAGTCTTTCTAGCTTTTTGCTCGACATTTCGTTCTTTTTTTGTTTCCCGTAGACATCGGAACGACTATTTGGTCGACGATGACTCATCTCAGAAATGAGAATGTTGCTGTGAAACGTAAACAGTGATTTAGAATATCGAATCGTGTTTTACTGGTTTTTGATATCAATATTATAGTTTTTTCTGATCGAAAAAGTATGTTTTCACGCCAAGTTTTACACGTCTTTATCTTTGTATACAACTTTCTAATTCGTTTGGTGAAAATAATTTCGATTTTATCTATAGAACTGTGGCGTAGTTTGTTCTATTTGTGGTGAATTAAAGTTTAAAAAGTATAATAATTTAGGTTTAATTCGGAAAAGAATTATAATTATTTGGAAAAATTTGGCCATGTAACTACCTACATATATTTTATCTAGCATCCATATTGGTAGCCAGAAATATTAATCAATAGTAATTTCATTCAACGCGATATGAACATTAATAACTGTATTTATGAAAGATAGATTTTTCTTACAATTGAATCATTCATATTGTTAGCAGGATAATTGGCGTATCAAAAGAAAACTTATCACTGTCAAGTGATAGACATTATTTTTAATCCCCGACGCAAAAAACGATGAGATGTTATAAGTTTGACGTGTCTATGTGTGTGTGTGTGTATGTCTGTCTGTGGCATCGTAACTCCCGAACGGATGAATCGATATAATTTTGTTTTTTTTTGTTTGAAAGGTGAATCATTTGGGAGTTCTTAGCTATGTGTGATGAAAATCGGTCCAAGATGGTCAGGGGTTTTTTTTTAATTTTTAATTTATCACTTGTTGTTACAATTTAATCATTCATATTGTTAGCAGGATAATTGGCGTATCAAAAGAAAACTTATCACTGTCAAACATTATTTTTCAAATTAACAAATTCTTCGATAATAAATTTTCTATTTCGGTACAGAATATTTTATATAGCGTAGTCGTTAGCTTTTTCATTTTCCATGTCGACTGGCGCGGAAATAATAGCATGTCTTTTTATGACACCAAATATTTTGTAGATGACATTTTTAAACACTTTCAAATTTTATATTAGGTTTTATTATATTTTTTTAATTTACGAGTATAAATTATATGTTAAAGTTATTTTATTTAAATCCTTTTGTATTCTTCTTTACAAATGAAGGCAAAATAAACAGATAAATAATCGAATGACTTATCTAAACGGAAATAACATATTTTAAAAATATTAGTTTATTGTATGTATATTTGGTTTACCCTCGCTTCACTCGGGAGCGTCCCTAGCTTCCTAATAGTAGCTTAACGGTGTACTAAATTTTATTCAAATAGGTCTAGTCGAAACAACGTAAGGAACAAGCAATTAAACATAACAATCATACACATAAAAATTTCTTATATTTACGGGAATATTTGACATTTTATCTTTCCGAAATTTTTCGCAGATTTAGTTTAGTTTTTGGTTCCCGACGACGTTACGAATGCTTTCGTAAAGCATTTAATTTAAAAATTCATACATACGTTGAAATTTTGAAAATTTTATTGTAAAGTACATTACAAGTACATTCGTAAACATAAATGCCCGATATAAGTTAGTGTTGATTACAAGAGACCTAAGGTATTTGATAAGAGATTGAAAGCAATAGCAAGATAGAAGGCGCGTTCCACTTATCTTTTATCATCGGGCAATCTTTTTCATTACTGTTTGTGGGCGTTACGTCAATAACTGTTTGAGGTACTCTTACAATAATGTTATTGTGTATCATTTAAGGGTATCGTCGAGTGTTGGCCAAAATACTCATTTCCACACAAAATTATTATGGTCGAACACTAGTTTAAAAAAAACTTTACCTCTATTATGTAAGTGTATTATGCCACTAAGTACGTATTTCCTTATCGTGTATAGCAATTAGAGTCTCTTTTTAGTTGAAATCTATATAATTTGACACTTATGTGTGTATCTAGTTCAAATATACCATCAGCGGAACTTAGATTTTAACTTTACTACGATTTCTTACGTTAAAGTTACAAGTTTTAACTTAGTTCGTAGCTAAATGAAACACCTCGATGCCTCGCAGTAACTTGGCGTATCGAATTTACGAAATGCTGAGTTTAAAGTGTTGCGCTAAATTTTGGTACATAATGTAAAAACACCTTATTGAGCATAAGCGTATGTTTCTTACTAAATCGCCTTATACTTTACCTATTCATATAATAAAATTGCAACTAAGCTGAATTTACTACATTAAATATTTTTTGGAAAATCTTATGAAATAAACATTATTATCTATACAGAGGCCGAATTTATAGTTTTTAGAATTATTGTCTCTCTCTCTCTGTCTGTATGTTTGTTACCGCATCATAGAAAAACCACTAGAGGGATTTTGATGAAATTTGGTAGGGTGATAGCTGGTTATCCGGGTCAACGTAAAGGATACTTTTTACCGCGGGAAAATATCATGTTTCTGAGAAAAAATACAAAAAACTGCAATGTAAGAATATACTAATATGTAAAACTTAAGACTTTGTATTTTGGTCATCTGAACGCGGGCGGAGTCGCGGGCAATGCTAATTACAATATAATATTTAAAAGATATTAAGTCATCCGTGGCTTTGCTCTGGTAGTAATTCAAGGTACTACAAGATACTACTATGTGATATAGGTACTATATACAGCAGCTTTGCATCAGCGGGCTATTTATGACCTAAGAGCTTCCTAAGAGTCTCCAAAAGGTCAATAAATCCTTCATGGGCTTGAATACGCATATATAATAAGATTTTACAAACTCTATTAGATTGACCTTTTCAACAATTTAAAGATAAAATTAAAAATGTTTTATTAAGCAAAGCGTATTACTCTGTTCAAGAGTTTTTTGTTGATGGAAATGTTTGGAATTGAGAAATATTGGCTTATATGCAGGTAGAGTTACTTAAAACTGAGCCAAACTTATCGTCAACATATAATACTTAATACCTACTTATAGTAATTCAATATATTATCGCAAACGACTCCCCTTATGAATTTACAAGGAGGCTTATAAAGCAAAGTGCGAGAGTGCGATAACAGATTTTAGTCGGACCGTAAAAGCTTTTAAAACTTTAGTAAATTGACACTTTGACTTTAAAATTTAGTTTAAAAGGTTTATTATCAAAGTGAAAGGTTAACTCCTCAGTATACTTTATTGAGAAATATTATTGTTCAGAATACTTATTATGTTGTTATACTTTATGCTTAAAAAGCATAAAGTATAGCCATGAACGAATAAACCACTGGACGAGACATAAAATACAAATGTATGAAAACTCGTTCAACCAAAAGACGCATAACGCACACAAACGACAAAGGCTGAAATTTCCTGGCTACTAATAAGACAGATAAAGGTACGTCCGCTTATATGTCTGGTCCAGTGACTTATTCGTTCATGAGTATAGCGTTCAAAATTCTTAAGGATACAATAATTGAAATCTATACATATAATAAAATTCTAACTGAGTCCAATTTGTATATTAGATATTTTTTAGAAAATTTTATTGAAGTAGTCACTATTACCGATAGAGAGGCCGATAGTTTTTAGAATTTTTGTCTATCTGTCTGGGAACGCATCATAAGAAAACCACTAGATAGATTTTCATGAAATTTGGTATGATGATAGCTGGTTATACGGGTCAAAATTAAGGATACTTTTTACTGCGGGAAATTATCTCATCTCTGAGAAATTTATACTAACCGTTTAAACGTACCAAGGGAAGAACCCGAGCGGAGCGAGGGTGAGTCACTATTTTACATATATGAGACCAGACGATGCTGGTTATCTGTCTGTATGCAGCTTTCGTCTGTGGCTCTGGTCGGTTGCAAATCAAACGGTTAGTCGATAAAAGATCTGTAGTATTTAGCCCTTTTTGACGTCCCACTGCTGGGCACGGGCCTCCAACCCGCACTTGGCCAGCGTGGTGGATTATGGTCTCATCCCCCTCATATTGAAGGGGCCGTGCCCAAGAGTAAGACTTCAAAAAAGGCAAAATACAATCTAGATACACATGATATATTCCAAGCCGATACATTTAAGTAATAATCTATTATTGTTTCTTGAAAAAAAAAAATAACAAGAAGATTCACTCATAACTTTGGCATATACGTTGGAAAATAAAATAACCGTAAAAATTAAGGTTCGACATCTAACATCACGTACCAGTATATTCTCATATCAACCAAAATATCGATAATGTAAGTCGACTAGAAATATATTTCGCCAACCAAGCTCAATGATACAGCATTCTTTAAGTTCACAGGACGCGATGACAAAAGCGTTTGATTGGGCTTTGGTCGGAAGGCAAAAAATATGTAACACTCGTCAGAAGTTGGCTGAGGCGGAACCGAAGGGTGTTAAACCTTTTGTTAGATTTATTCTGCGTTACGTTCATTTTTGTGGTTTCCGAATTTAACAGGTGAACGTTGGGCTTTGGTTTTTTAATGGGAAAATACATGTGTGGTTTTTCATTTTGATCGTCAAATTGAAATTCTGAAATGTAGTGTAGAAAATCTTTAGAGTGCTGAATTTACATAAAAATTGTTGTAAAAATGTATAAAAGTTGAATAAGGATTATAAAATAATGTCTTTTTATCAAAAAGTAAAGCAAATGAAAAGATTTCAAATTCTTTATTCCGCATTAGGAGTGTAGTTAATAAATATAATTATTTGGTTTAAGAAATCAAAATTTACAATTTTGCTTTTTGGTATTTTATAAAAGGTACTTTATTAAAAGTACATGTTGCACTTTATATTATACTAGCAGAACTCGCGGCTTCGCTCGCGCTAAAACGACAAAAAATCTCTAAAAAGGTAGGTTTCATATAAAGTTTCACAAACTTTCATACTCTATTTTACCCACTTATGGAATGAATTTCGAAAAATGCTAAAATAAGTATTTATTTAATTGTATTGAAGAGCATAAAAATCGAGTTTTGAGTAATTCTGATCATATTTTTTTTGGGTTGTATTATAATGTGTTTTCCCGTGGGAATGAGATAATCTTCCGCGGTTAAAATAGCCTATGTCACTCTCCAGCCTTCCAACTATCTCCACACAAAAAATCACGCCAATCAGTTACTCCGTTTCAACGTGAAAGAAGGACAAACGAATAAACAAACAAACACACTTTACATTTATAATATTAGTATGTTTTTTTTGTATTAATTACGGTTTAAAGAAAGTACCGCATAAAAAAAATCCTCCCCTAAGTAAAGAAATGTAAAGTTAAAATAAAAAACTTAAAAGCCCACCAGCTGTAATAATTTCGTGTGGTAACTCCAAAACTGAATTTTATCTAAATGAGAATTTCCATTTATTTGGAAGTCGGTTAAAACTACAGGGCAATACATCACTATCTATTAGGTGATTGGTCAGCCTTATCTCGGCCATTGGACGTGGTACGGCGTAATGGCACCATTTATCATACACGAAGCTCTCTCGCCGTTATTTTGACCAGTACATTAGTTGAGCTCGACAAACACTCACTAGAATATGTATGTAGTGTTGGTTTACATGGATTGTTTTTCTTTAGCACTTGCTAACTAAAGGTCTGTCGGTCTGATTACATGTTAAATATAAATACATCTCATTTTTTGAATATTCTCGTGGTTTTACGTTTATTTTGTATTTTTCTTTCTAATGTTTAGAAAATTACAGCAAACGTGGTCTCGATAGATACTAAGGTTTTTGGCATCTCAAAAGTCATAATTATTTCAGACGATGTTTACTCACAAAATATATAAAATAATTTAATAGAAAAGATAAAAAAAATGATTTATAACGTACTCTTTCTTGTCTGCTTGTCTTGAAAATAAAATTAATCCGCAAAAATATTATTTTTTGTATGAAATTTATACCCTGACCCTGGCCAGGAGATCAGCCAGGCCTGATCCGTTTGTTTTGAAAGGAGGCCCGTGCCAAGCAGTGAGACGCTGAAAAGGGCTGAATACAATACAAATGAAAAATTTGCGTAAATCTAAGAAAATATTTATCTTTTTGATATTAAATGCAGATTTAACGCATTTATTTTTACAGGATAATATTTACCACTAGTCGTTACGCTCTGTCTATTTTGTCTTCTTGATTGGATGCCTTTAACTGGAAAACCATAGGCCAAATGTGTTGTGGTAGTTTCTCGTACTGGAAAGGGTCTAATCAAGTCAAGTTCCTTAAAATAATATTTAGTGGTAATTATTTCATTTCAAGTCAATCTATATAATATAGTCAACCAAATATATTATTTTATTTCTATCTAGCGACTCACCCTCGCTTCGCTCGGGTTCGTCCCTAGCTTACTTCCCAATAGAGACTTTCCTCCCCATTTTCACCCCCTTAAGGGATAATGATTTTCGGGATAAAAATTATCCTATGTCCTTCTCAGGATCTCAAACTATCTTCTTATCTTTCATCTAAATCGGTTCTGTAGATCCAGAGATTACCCCCTACAACGTCACAAACTCACAAACTCATAAACTTTACCTCTTTATAATGTTAGTATAGATTGCTACAGTATTATAAGTTTCACATTGTTTCCACAAAATCCAGATGAAAATCTTTGACAGTATAAATATTTTATTCCCATTGAAATAAACAAACTGTAACTGAATAAAAAAATAAAAAAAAATTAAAAACATGATTTAAACAGTACGAGTTAGTTGCTTTAATGATAAACTTTTATCACTCATTGTGAAGTGTTTTAAAAACAAGTCGACACGTCTCTTATATGAGTATGGATTATACGCTTTTGATGTATGGAATGAATTTATTTTCAGTTTGGTGCAGTGCTATTATCCCATTCAAATTACATTTTAAATGGATTTTAAAGCACAGAAACAGTACTGACGTAAGCCCTATAGTAAATAATGTGGGATTAATCCTTGAAGTGAAGATTGAAATGCTTAAGTGTATCTCATGTACTGTTGAAAGTTACTCTATATATTTGATATTATACACTTAGAAAAACACCGACTTCGATGTCATTTCAAAGTAATTTTTACACTTAGTGTATTTTTTTATATTAATATATTATGTGGAATGAAAGTGTAAAATATAAATAGTTATTTTTTTATCTGTGAAGTGTGAATGAAAGGAAGAACGAGTGAAAGGGATAGTGTGTTCGGCCGTAATTGATTTTGGTATGAGCGTAGACGGTTGAGTTGAAAAGGTATTCTCAATCCCCCATATATATAAAATGGGGGGCGGACCCCTTCGACCTATTAATTGAAAAAAAAAAAATGATATGCCAATTCACTATTGGCGAGTAAAATATTCTTAAAATTACAGAGTTGAGTACCACTTCCTTTTTTTGTATTCGGTCAAAACTAGCTTACTCAGTACTTAAATGAACTTAAGTTTCTACATCTACTAAATCTAAATAATTTTGTTAGAAACTAGTTGGTAAAAAAATAAATATATTAAAGTAAAAATAATTATTTTTATTATATAACATCTTATCATTCTGACTGACTCTACTTGTACATAGTTATGGGGCTTGTGTATCAAAGCTTTTACAAAAACATCGACATTTTTTATCTTACAGGATGAATAGTTAATTAAAATCCACCTAGTGCCGTGCTTCTGACAGCTTAGTTATAAAAACAACATTCTATTGAAGGGGTGGTTTTGCCTTAACTAAAATAACCGGTTTAATTTTATAGAGCAAGTTAGTTTGAAATAAAAAATTCACAGAATTAATATGTGAGTTGTAGAAAAGCACGTGTACAAATATTTCTATATGGTCTTTTGGCCTTTGTATTACATAAGTAGTGATCAGTTCGATTTTCGCATTTTACATATTAGAAAAGTGTAACTTTTGTTTGTCTATTTGCTTTGGAAGATCCCTAAAACTACTAATAGTTATTCTATCTTTGAGTAAAGTAGCTCTGTCGTTGTACTATTAAAGCAGGGTTGCATGCATGCTAGTATTATAATCTTAAAAAAATATTTTCAAATTTATGTCCTGGTTTTAGTTTGCTTAAAAGAAAAGAAAGACAGATTGGCAAAGAAAAATGTCTGTATATATATATATATATATATATATATATATATATATATATATATATATATATATATATATAATTTATGAACCGATTGAAATAAAACGAGTACTAAATGTTAAGTGAAGCTCAATACATTATATACCATAATACATTAGAGAAAACACCATACAAATCGGTTAAGGCTTTTCAGAGATCAGCGCACACAAACGCACAGACAAAAACTCTAAAAACCATTGTCTTGGTTTCTATTGCGTTCATAAAGACCAATAATATTTTTTCCCAAATATCTTCTATGTCCAGACAGCGATCAGTTACAATTTTGTTATATGTATAGTTGTAATAAAATAAATGTATAACATTTTTAGATGTTTGTTTCTTTATATTATAATAAAGAATTATAGCTTACTGAGTTATTTACTGTTTTTATCTTAAGTGCGCCCATAAATTAGATTAGCCTTCTAATGAGACGACGAAGTGCTTCGTTACCAAATATAATTCTGTTATCTGGCTTAAATGAAAAACTGTGGAAAAATCGATCAATTGAACTCGCTCGCTAAAATACTAGTTTGTACCTGTGGCTTTGTATTGTGGAGTGCATCGATTAGCAAGCATTTCTCGTGATTTTGGCTTGATATGAGACCATATAGACCAGTTTATAGCAGAGCTGTTGAATCTACCTACATAGTTCATTTCGAAATTCTGCCACACGATATAATTACTTATTTACCATAAGATGCACCAACAATTATTTATTTTTTAAATTTATATGGATTACAGACGTTTTTAAATAAAACTATTTTTTCGGATTATTCTAGCCTTTGAGACGTCTAAAATCTTACTCTCTCCCGCGACCATGATTGCTGTAAAGCATGCGAAATGTCGGGAACCAAAAATCAAAATAAATCCGCGAAATAATTCGAAAAGATAGTTTTATTTAAAAAAATCTGTTTATTTTGTTTTAGTAATATATTTTTTATAAACATCGACTAGCTTGTAATAAAAGAGCATTGGTATGAGCAAAAAAGTTATGGAGATTCTTTCCTCGAAGGGATATCTTAAAGATATTATGTTCAAACCAGTTGCCATTTTAAAATATGGTTCATAATTGGTTACTTTATTGGAAATAATAGCCTTATAATAATATCTAGTTGCGTCCAGAGAACCCTTTTTGTAACAGATTTAATATAGACATATCGATTAGGTGTTCAAAGGAGCTATTTTTATAAGTACCAGCTCTGCTTAAAAGTGATACTCTTCAAACTGACCTTTTATTAATTTTTACTTTAGCAATGCAATTTTAAATTCATGCGTCAAATGGTCATAGCGTGACATAATATAGTATAGTTTTAGGGTTCTAAAGCTAAATGGCTAAAGTAGAATCCATACAACTTCCCCATAACTGTCTGCCCGTCTGTCTATATGCCGCAGCCATTTACCTCGAAGTTTATTTACTTTTGTAGCGTCAATGATTGTAGAATATCATCTCATCTAAGCCCGTTCTTGACTATGGTATGGTATGTTCGGGCTATTTTCCGCAACTCGACGACTATACACCTATTTTACGTGTGTACATAATTCGAAATGATAGTTTTATTTACATAGACTATATAATATATATACATAGGTATGATGGGCTGTTACACGTTTTATTATGACGTGTTATCCTGTAGGAATGAGATAATCTCCCGCGGTAAAAAGGAGTATATGTCACTTTCTCCACAAATATCTCCACATAAAAAATTACACCAATCCGTCACTCTGTTTCGACGTGAAAGAAGGACAAACAAGCAAACACGCTATCACATTTATAATATAAACTAAAGCGTGATAAAATTCAAAATATTTTTAATTAAAATTATCATAAACTATAACAATAGTCGACAGGAAAAGCTACCGACATGTTTTTAATACTCTAATCATTTTGTTTCCAACGGAACATTGAATTTCTCCTTTAAAATGTGTCTATTCGTAGTAGCAATAAGCCCGCGAGGCTTTGGTCTTGTAACAAAAGAAGCGATTTTCTTGCTTTCCATTTTGTGTCAGCCATTTGACTTTTGTATTTTCAAAGTATATTCTTCTATGATTCAGTTATAACTATATAGCTAGTCTACTTTATGGGATTTAAATAGACGATGTCATTGAAAGCTTTTAGTGTAGTACTATTTTAGTTTCCTCTAATTTTTCATGGGTTTTATGATATTAGAGAAGTACCAGGAGCAATCCGCATGGTACACCGCCTACCTAATACGTAAGACATATATATTATTTAATTACTGAAAATTATTTGCCCATTTATATGTATATAGGTAAGCCTTAGAGGTAGAACGTTGTCATTAAATAATGAAGGTACCCAGGGTAATAATTTAAGGAGAAAATTGATGATTTCCTCAAAATTTACCAGCGTACGATTTAAAACGGAAATATAAGCGGATTATGAAAATCGTAGGTCGGGAAAATACAATTTACAGGCTCGATTGGTTGAAGTTTGATTGCGTTAAATTATTCGAATGTTTTAACATGGTAACAAATACAACTTATTGTGTACGTTTAAAATTACTACTTTAATTATATATATATATATATATATATATATATATATATATATATATATATATATATATATTTATATTCATATTAATTAAACATACTTTTGAAAATTTTTCTCGTTAAAAATATTTACTGAATTTATTTATGGACGAGTACGATCCTTGACGTCTTGTCGAGAGAGCCCATGAGATAATGAAAAATCATATGAACGTATTTTGTATGACCAATACAAAAGTATTCCTCAAATTAAAAAAAACTATATAATATTATATAACAACATAATATAATATTACATAAATATTATAAGATTTGACCAAAATTATTATTGACAATTTATGAATAGAACTTAACTTGTTTTGTCTATTTATTGATAATACTAAAACTCGTTAATAGTTACGAAATAGATAAAATCAACAGACAAACAGAGAAGAAAACCGTTTTGTCTTTGCCTATTTATACATAGATTATATCATATAACGTATTTGAAACCAAGTCACGAATTAACAAAAATTTTAACAAAAAATTGAATGGAATTAACACTTATTTTATACATTTTACCACAGAATTATTGTTGCAAATATAAACAAAATATAAATTGTGCGACGAATTAAAATAAAGGTTCAAAATGAAGCCTGGGGCATTTTTCCCGGGAATTGGGGCATTGAGCTGTTGCTATGGCAACCGGGCAGCCTCTTGAATACCCCGCTAATTTCATTGATTCCTATGTTTCAATATTATATTTTGCAGTATAATATTATAAATAGTATTATAATATGCATTTGGCTCGAGTTATTAGTCATTAAACCATTTTTTCTAGTATATTTTTTGATCTTGTCTAAAAAAGCTTATGGCTTACTTATATTTATAATATACATTTACGTATATATACTCGTAATACTTAAAACCAAGGTGGTCTATACATGAATGATTCTATTTTTATAATAGATTAGCGACTTACCCTCGCTTCACTCGGGCTCGTCCCTAGATTGATTACCCGTACAAAATTTCATCCCCATATTTACCCCTTTAAGGGATGATTTCCGGTATAAAAATTATCCTATGTCCTTTCCAGGGAGACAAACTATCTTCTTGTCAAAGATAGTAGTAGTAGTAGTTTTTGAGTTTATTCGTTACAAACATACAAAAATGCAAATCTTTTCTCTTTATAATATTAGTGTAAATACATTAATATTATTAGTATGTATATCTGAATGGTTTAAAAGAGTAATTTATTTATAAAATAATATTATAAAAGATAATATAAATAAACTGTCGAAGGCAGGTGTTAATATACCCATTAAGAACGTAACATGACAATTATCGCTCATATCGAGACAACACTGACTGTTATATTACACCGAGATTTTTATTGAGTAAGCCAAATGTAGGGTAATCCCATTAACATCATAAATGTAAAAGTTGGATGGATGTTTGTTACTCAATCGCACTAGAACGGCTGAACGGATTTGGGTGAATTTTGGCACAGAGATAGATTATAATCTGGAATAGCACTAAGGTTAATTTCCATTCCGGAAAAATGTTTGGTTCCCGTGGGATAGATTTGTAGTCGTTTTTCATTACGAACCAGAACGAAACGAGGGTGACTAGCTAATTAATCATATTGGCCATAATTAAATAATTACAATATTTAAAATTATGTCATTGTATAGTTTTTGAAAGCTTATACCTAAACGAGTTTTTAATACATTAATACCATTTAACTATTAATAAACTTAAATTTAATCATCGTTGTGATGAAGTAGTTTAGAGTTGGTTGTTTAACAAAACATTAAATTGTATCCTTTGTGTAAAATATCAGATGGAATAAAATAATAAAGATTCTTTGTATAAACGACGTATAATGGGACTCTTTAGAGATTTTAATGAAACATAATGATGCTACAAAAATAATGGCTTAAGCGGACCTCTAGAGAGTCAATCGCAATACAAACTGTAATACAGAATTATACGTAATTACCTGCTCGCACTGGCGACACGAAGATTCAATTAACGCGGCTTTCACCTGAACAACTCCATCGATATTTTATTTCATTAGCTCGGCTCCGATTTGAATATTACCGCTGGCTGTTGATCAACTGTTGTTAATATCTGTTGATCAACTCATATTTTTAGATATCAAATAAGTAATTAATCAAACCTTGTCTCCATACGAATATTATAAAGTACTAGCGACTCACCCTCGCTTCGCTCGGGTTCGTCCCTAGGTACGTTTTAACGATTAGTATAGAATAGATAGACTATGTACTGTTATATACATAATATGTATATAACAGTACATAGTAATATATATATATATATATATATATATATATATATATATATATATATATATATATAATATTATTTTTTTCTAACTTAAACTTGACGTATGTTGTAGATGGTAGGTCCACCACTATTGAAAGTAACCCGAAGTAGTGATTCCTATACAAAATAACCAGCTCTGAACTTTTCGATTTTTCAGCTGTTCTTATGGGTTTTTCCTTAAAATTTTTATATTTAAACCATCGCTGATATACCTCCAACAAAACAACAAAGAATTATTTCAAATCGGTTCAGCCGTCTTCGAGTTTTAGCGAGACTGACGAACAGCAATTGATTTATATATATATATATATATATATATATATATATATATATATATATATATATATATATATATATATATATATATATATATATATATATATATATATATATATATATATATATATATAGACTAGTAGTACTCGCGGCTTTGTCCGCATTTAGGCGTCCAATCGATATCAAACTTCAGAGGATCACCTGCTGGGCTAATCTGAAGATTGTCTGAAAATTTCATCAAAATCGCTCCAGCCATTTTGGAGTCCATAGAGAACATACATACACATCGATTTTTATATTTATAGCCATGTTACTTTTTTTATAAGCTTTAAGAGTAGAAAGTGTTATAGGTTACATTTTATCCGGATTATAGCATACAAATATAAAATAGATACTAAACAACTTAAGATCTGAGCAAAGTAAGGGGAGCTTGATATAATGTAATATATAAATAATCACGGTGTTTGCGGTCGCACCTCCTATACGGCTCTACCGATTTTAATTATTCTTTTGTATGGTAGGTATGAGAGTAGGTCGTAAAGTATTTTTCACCCTCCTATCCCCACCCCCAATTTTTCTATCGTGAATTTGGTATTTTTGTATGAACAATACTATTGAACTCGGGCGTAGCCGTGGGTTCTGCTAGTTTAAATTATATGATATTCTAGTCAAGCTATAAAAAGACTGCTAAGAGTTATTATGGCTGCTCTGTGTGCATTTTAGGGACCACAGATTTATGACAGAAAGGAAAAATTAAATTTTACGATCTGTCTATCCGTATGCCATATCCTCGCCTTTGTGCTTATTTGTTAAAACTACCACTACAGGTTGTGCGTTACAGAAGAGAGTGTTTTCCTCCATTTCAAAAAGAAATCTTTATATATATTAAATATACCTTTTCGACTTTTTTAATGTAAAATGTGTATTTTATACCAATAGAATTAACATTTAAAAGTTTCGATAGTTCTGTGTTAAAAACTCTTTCGGTAAATTGGTAGTTTGAACAAATTAGCATTAAGTATCTGCGTAGTACATATTGTATCTAAAAATGAAATATATAAACTTTTCTCACAATCTACACTATTTTTTGTGTAACGGATGCGTATGTTAGTGCGTTAAAAGATTACAAAATGCATGTAGAGCCGGTACTTTAAAAAAATCTAATGCAAATAAATTACAGGAGAACCACAGCACTTTCCCTATTTGAAATCGGTTAAAGTAATCCGACTCAGTATGATAGTCATAAAATTGTCTTACTTACCACAATAAATAACTCTAGGCGATTACTTACGTCACGGCTGTCGGGCGGAAAATATTCAATTATAAAATAAGTAGAGTGAATAAACTTACAAGCTTGTTCGTATTTTTATTTTCAGTTAAATATTATAACAATATTTAAATAAATTTATTTAGAATCAGATTAAATTTATTTCAGTTTAAGATTATTTCTGGCTAACTTTCGCACGCGGATCTACTCGCAAGTATTTTAATAAAAAAGCTCTTAACAATAGCTGAAAATAGTGTGTATTACTTAGAAAAAGAGTAACTTACATTAACTAAATAATGCCTGTACGTTAAAAAACAGTATAAGATTATATGTCCATTTTATCCGACTGTCCCAATAGATGGGTAATGTGTTTGGAATGTAATAATGTTCAATATATTTGTATTACCTATAGAGTCCTGGGATATGAAGTGTGATGAATTTTTGCTTATGAAATATTAATGACTGCATTTTTAGACTGACGATTACATATTTTTACGTAGTCAGACTGTTTTTTGGTCTGGAAAATCCAACATGTCCAACATAAGACCTAGAGAAATAAATACTAGAGGAAAAATTGAGTTCTCCATCGAATCTTATCAGGGTACCTTATCATTAGAAAGAACAAAAAATAATATTTTCCGCAAACAGAAAAGGAAGCCGCAGATAAGCATCTATTGTTCTCATAATAAAATGATTTACACAAACATATTTGCGTGGAGGCCGTCAAAGCTACCCAACGCTACTTTAAAGGCGATGGACGTTTTAATTAACTCCAGTAAAACGGATTCTGTAATAGAGTGCCACGTGGTTTATGCTTTGTTTGTTGGGCGGTCGTCCACTGGATATAGCGCTATACTAACATAGACTATCTTTCAATATATGTGACGTATACGTTCATAGTATTTTATTTTTCTAAATATTACGTTTTATTAGTGTGTTTTTATTACATAATATCTAAAATGTCGAGTACTTTTAGTTTTATGATGTTTAATTAAATCTTTTTTATAATCTGTACTTAATAACCACTGTGCGATTTATTTATGTATAAGATTTTTACGATATATTTTATTTTTTATTGGAATTTATTGAATATATATATATATATATATATATATATATATATATATATGTATACGCTGGGTATATATATTTATAATTTTATATGTATATACATAGACAAAGATAAAACATTTCAGTACTTTTTTTCCTCTGTTTGTTAATCGTTATTCTATTTTTTTAAAGTAGCTTTAAACGAGCTTAAAATGAATAAAAAATGATCATGGTTGAATTTTGACCACTGAACGAATATTAGTTATAAATAAAAAGTGAAACTTGTTATTATATTTTATTGTTTTTTTTAAGATGCAAGGTCTACTTTATTCCCCACAGAGTAATTTCTAAATTAAAATTGTACATGTTAAATACTTTGCCTGGTAGGAACTACGTTTCCTTCCCAAATTAACAAAAATACTAATTAGGCTATAGTTTTTGTTGTCACTGAAATCATTAAAAGAAAATGAATATATTTGTTTTATTTAAATAGAGTATATATATAGAGTATATATTTTATTTAATTAAAGTACGCAGAGCTATTTAAAAATTCTAAATCGCAAAGATTTTAGTGGATGGACAGTATCACCTCGCCCATGTCAACAGTTACAGAGGGTTTGGACATGCATCTACATAATAAAACAAGTCTCTAATTAAAAGTAACCGAAAGTTTAATATGTTATTCAGGTCATGTTCATTTTCAAAATATAGCAAATTTCATTTATTTTGTACTAACAGCCGGTTCTAACTTCACTGAGATTCTTCTTCAATCTTTCTAAAGCAAACTTTTTTCCCTATTTTCAATCCTTTCAGAGTTAGATTTAAAAAAAAAAATTGATCATCAGTTTAGCTTATTGGCATGGACTTTGAAAAATTAAACGTTACAAGCTGTTTAAGTATAAGATAAGCTATCTGAAATATTTTACTGTCACATTTTTTACATACGTATGAATACATACATATATTAATTTAGTTTTTGTCTTCGACTTTAGATCAATAAATAAGCCAGTGTTATTCTAAGATATCCCCATTATAAACACTCAAGTCCGTTGAGTTTTTACGGGGTAAAGATACAACAAACACAATCACTCACAAAATTAATCACTCACTCACAAATTCAATCATTCACTCACAAGTACAATCATTCACAAACATTCACATTTATATTATTGGTGTAATTTATAAAGCAAAGTCTCTTCTCGTTTGGATGTAACTGGTGCTGTGTTCGAGCTCTAGATTAGCCATGCCGTTGTTATTGCGTCCCGGCTACCAATAATCTGGCTAAGATATTGTTGCTTTGTTACGATGCAATATTAAAATAATATAAATTAAATCCACGCGGGCATAATTTGCTCAGTTATAATTAAATGTACATTTGTTTTCAAGTTATAAATATACTTAATTATATATACTACTAGCGACTTACACTTGCTTTGCTTTTTTTGAGCGGAACTCTAATTCTTTTTCTAAAATAAAAGTAGCCTTAGTTACTCCTTATAATATCAGCTATCTGCCAGTGAAAGTCCCGTCAAAATCAATCCAGCTGTTTCGGAGATTAGCCGGGACAAACAGACAGGCAGACAAAAATATTAAAAATTGTGTTCTATAAGTACCATATAAAATTTCATATGCATATAATAAAAAGCTGTTATTTTGACATTACAAACAGACACTTCAATTTTATTTGTCTGTATAGATAATTATACTTATAATATGCTTATTATATAGAAATATAATTATTTCTAATTTCCATTAAGGAATTTTTTGAAGTAGAGATATTCTAATAGTGGACTGGTATTGCCGAGACCGATGTCGAAGACGCCTAAAAGTCTGTGTGTATGTCACTTAATGTATCAAACTACGTAGTGGCTTGTTTCCCTTTTATTTACTCAAATATTATTAAATTTTTTACTTTCCTAATTTAGGTATATATATATATATATATATATATATATATATATATATATATATATATATATATATATATATATATATATATATATATATATATATATATATAATAGTTATAAGTAACAATGCTTATCCGTTTACACTTACAATATAAAGTAAAACTGTGACACGGTTCGTAGCTCTCGGTAGATCGGTATCATTCTCTGAAACAATCGCGAATCACTCGAGTATGACTGAATGGATATGAATAATAATAGTCTGAATAAAAAAAACATAACCAAATTTCATTTCAATCCATCAAACCGATTCAAACATTTAGTTTGAATTTTCCGTTTTACGCTTGTTTTTATAAAGCGTTCATATTTCGTGCTTATTCACGGGAAATGTTAAGAAAATGATGTTACCTCTATAGTAAAAAGGAAAGTTCGTTGACCTTTTCTTTTTTATATGCGTACACAGTAGTAAGATTTTTAGCGACAAAATGTGGAAATGTTGCCGGAAAATTGAAAAATTCGAGAGAAACTGGAAGGGCTTTTAAATAATTTTTTTTTCGTTAAAGATCATAAACTTTATCTGTCCTCATTTTTTTTTGTAAATAAAGTATTTTACCATTTTGAATTAATTGATATTCAAGTTACATCTACGTATAAAATTGGCTATAACCGTAGCTATATTTTACTGTTGAGATACGATTGCCGATTCTTTATCATTTACCTTTATTAACCACTAGCGGCTCACCTTCGTTTCGCTCGGATTCGTCCCTAGGTTGCTTCCCCATACAAACCCATTTTCACCCCCTTAAAGGATGATGTCTGGGATAAAAACTATCCTATATCCTCCTCAGGGTTTTAAACTATCTTACTACCAAATTTCATTTAAATCGGTTCTGTAGTTTCGGAGCTTGTTTGGTACAAATAAACAAAAAAAAAATTCCTCTTCATAATGTTAGTATAGATATACATCGATTTCAGATTCACTTATTATATACAGCCGGAATGACTATTCTGGCTCAGACTATCAATTTTTTAATGGTATTTAAAAATTAAAAAAGATTCATCATCAAAAAATCTATTCATAATTGGTGAAGATATTCACATTCCATCAATCCGAACTTAGTATCTCATCATCTGCGGTGTTAAAACAAGATGTTTAGGAAGTTTTAGAACTAAAATTAGTAACTTTAGTAGAAATATATACTAAATTAATTCTAACACCAAAACGTTACAAATATGTGAACGTATGAAATTCCACATTTAGGATATGAAACCGTGAAATAGCAATTCAGCACATTTAACGCGTAATATAACTTCGTACACACCCACAAAATAAGTTATCCATGTAAAATGAGACGTGGTTAAGTTTTCTCAGTGTGCATAATATATATTTTAATGTCCAGTAGAATACGAGTATGTGTGTATATATACATATTTTAGAAAGTTGGTACTGTATTTTACAATATAGTTCTGTGAATGCGTGAATTAGATTACAATTCAAAATAATTATTTTAATACCTTTTCAACGCATATTTTGTATAAAAGTTAATAGATGTCTTGCCATTTATTTTTTTATACCTTAAATCTGAGTAATTTTATGAAATAATTCTTAAGTTAAAATTAAAGCTATTATCGTTGTCGGTGTTCAGTAATTAAAATCTATACGTGAAGTTTAGCGCTAAAGCAGGTGTATATAAGTGTTAATAATATGAATTATCAATAACAGAGTATGAATTAAACAACGACGTAAGTCGTTAAGCGAATAAGTCTTTTAATTAAAATTGTTAACGCAACCTGAAACTATTACCCGCAAAACGGTCTATTGTGCCCTTGAATTCCCCAGGATATGAATTACCTGCCTAACAACTCTTTTCCATCTCTCTCACTCCAACTAATTCGCGTACACGATTTATACCTGTCACGTTCCAGCGTTCGTATATCACATCCGTAAGAGCGATCTAAGACCCTAAAATGAGTGTTTATTGCTGGTCCTTTAAGCCGGACTCTAGTGAGCATCTGAAGGCTTCTTAAACGAAATTGTGCTTTTTGTCTTTACTTTAGGTGTGCTCGTAAATTTAGTGGTTCGAGAGGTTCAGGTGCGTGGCTAACGGGTTTATCCAGTCGTAACTCTTCGAAGTAGGTCGCATCGAGTATCCAACAAGGATTTGTCCAATTTGTTGCGGGAGGTTGCGAGCGCTTTGTCGGTCATTTGTAAATCCCGCGTTAGGTTACGTGTGTCATGAATTATATAGTAGATACGTAGAAAGTGGCAAAATAGCCAAATGTAAATAAAAAGTAACGCAACAGCCTCCTAGCTTTAAATACTGAAATATTCATCAAAGGAAGATCTAATGTTTGTGCTCGACGAGCAAATATGAAGTTTACATCGGTCACGTCCAATAAAAGTGAGTGGAAGGCAGGTCCAATTAGCAAGTACAAACACGTGAACAAAAGAAATGCAGAGAGAAAAAATAGACAGAAAAGATCTCAGCACCAGATAAAGCTTTTTAAAATACAGGAATTTTTCATTTCAATTTACCTCATTGTGAGGCTTGTATTGTGCTATGCTTAAATTCAGGGTTGCGTGAAAAGCACCTGCTAATTTTTTTACAGTTTTGAAAATTACCAAGAAATGTTCTAAGTAAATTACATTTACATTTAGATAATATACTTTAACTGTTCTAGAAGAAAAAGGCATTTTATAACGCTGAATTAAGTTTCGTAGACATTTTTTTCTCGTCTACTTAGCATATACAATTTTTAATTAGAAAATGTTTATAGTACAATATTCTTTGGTAAATAGTTTTTCCGTGTCTTCAGATTTTGCGGATTCGATTGCAATATAAAGAAAACTGCGGTGTATAATGTACATAGGTAACTGGTAGCCAATATAATAAATAGAGTATACTGTATAGTGTATTTCTTAGTTATACCTATTATCTTGAATTTGGTATTTCTATGTTAAAATAATTATTTCCTTAAAAGTGACATGTCACTAGTAAAGTGTTATTTATTTATTAGAATTACCAACAAAAGTTACATTAAATTACATATACACACATATATATATATATATATATATATATATATATATATATATATATATATATATATATATAAACAATCCTTATAAACATGATGATTGCACTTTTAATTAAAAGTAATTATATTATATAAGTACAACAAAAAAAGAAACTAATAAAAATATATACAATTATACACAGTGATTCGTTTTTGTGACCAATAAAATTGTACAATTAATTATAAATTAAATAAATTTAAAATTATATTATAAATATAAAAATACATGTAGAGCGATAGAATGAATATAATTGTAGAATTAAGAAAAAAAAACGAAAAATTCATTACATTTATTTCAATTAAGTAATAATACTTAAAATTTGAAAATGTATTTATATTATACCTATGTATTAGCGTAACCTATTATATATAAATTATGTATAAAACTAAATATTTTGTACACAGTATCGGAGCAAGGACCGCACGAGAAGCGTCTCCTCAACGCACTCCTCAATTCCTACAACACACTAGAACGGCCGGTTGCCAACGAAAGTGAGCCACTGGAAGTCATGTTTGGACTCACTTTGCAACAAATCATTGACGTGGTAAGTTAGATTTAGTACTTAAATATTATGTTAGATTTAGTGGATGGATGAACAAACAGAATAACAGCTTTAATTCACTTAGAGAGAAATTAAAGTCGACTTTAGAAAGATATGTCAGTAATATGTTTCTATTGTGACGTTATTATATTATAGAAGTCATTTGTAAGATATAATAATATAGAAAAAATATTCTTGATAAGTTATCAAGTTTAGTGGTTGTTTAATTTATTTTAAAGCGAAATTTGTGTAATTTAAAAATATATCAAAGGAAAAATTACCGCATAGCACATTTGTTAAATGGACATAAGTCCAAAATACGTTATGAAAACGTGCTTTCTCAAACAATGCATGGAATGTGGTTTTGAGAATTATGTTTAAAATGTATAAAATATATTTAGATTTGTGGTTTTTACCAGATTCTGGTTTTGAGATAGAATATAATAATTTATTGCGTATGCTAATTGCATATTGCCTAGGTTGAGTGGTGGTTATAATTGGCAAGTGTCAGTTATACCTATGTGATGAAATATTCTTTGACAGATTAAATAAATATTTTGGGTGATTTAACTAATAAAAACTATAATGCGCGTGATCAGGCTGATTCTAATTTATAAATTATATATATTTTAATATTTATATGAACTTTTAAAGTATTTATTAAATATACTTCAGTTCGTCAGACGAAAGATAGTTTCACGATAAGAAATATTATCGATGTAATAACAAAAAATGTCTATAAAAAATATTACGTGTATTTTAAAACTCGTAATATAATAAGATGAGTTTTGTTTTCGGATCTACTTAAATCTCACAAAAGCACAGACAAAAATTAGAATAGATAACGTCAAAGTTGCTATAACGTCTACAAAGTCCCAAATACAATGTATCAAAACGCCCGAACAGATCTTCATAAATTATAGCTAAAGACCATCTCGATCACGTCAGCTTTTAAACAAAAAAAAAAACAATATCAAAATCGGTCCATTCGTTTAGGAGCTTCGATACCACAGACAGACACACTGACAGGCACGTCAATCTTATAACACCCCTCTTATTGCGTCGTAGGTTAAAAAAATATTTAAGGAATACATTTTTCGTTTGGCATCTTTAAAATATAATTGAAAACATCTTACAAAATACGAATTACGTCATTATTGTGTTATAATGATCTGCCAAACCAAGTTTCGAAGCTGTAAACTGTCAAGGCATAAGATTGTACAGTCAGAGCTTAAGTTTACTTGGACGTGGAACAAGCCTCAGATTTGCGTGTGAACACTGTAAAGTGCATTTGTCACTAGAGAGTAACGACTACGGTTTTCGTCTTCTCTGTTAGAAATAGTGTAGTATATATCTCACTAGTGATAATGCTAGGTCGTGATAAAGCTAGTTGTATATATTGGAATCTAGACGAGGTCAAATAAATTTTTAAAGATTAAAGTGTTCTTTATGGGAAAATATATGTGTGCTTTGGTTTTATTTTCTGCTACAATATGTATGTACATTGTACATGAGTAATTTTTTTTCTGCAAATCAATGATTTGCTTTTTTATTTATAATAAAATAAAATCATATTAATTCCATTATAAATGTATTATATGAATAAATAAATGATTTTTAACATGTCTTTCAAAAGTAAATATTTTAAAATATTATTGAATTAAAATTACCTAATTACCCAAAATAATGAATGGAACGAAGGTATCAACTGTGAAATAATTTTAAACACACACACACACACATACATACATATATATAATATATATATATATATATATATATATATATATATATATATATATATATTATATATATATATATATAGCATCCTCATTTGCGCAAAGTTTACTAAAGATTATTTATAAAAAAAAAGTTTAAAAAAATTCAATTTTAAAAACTTCCATTTTTTATATTCGTGTGAGTTTTGCCAACTGTTGGATAGTTTAATACACCGTGCATGTAGTTCCATTGCGAGAGATTTTAAGGAATTGAAAACGTATTTTTGTTCTGGAAATTGGTATATGAAATTCGCAAATATAAGCTTCATATTGAATGTTTTTAATCTCCAATACAAATATAATAGCTTTAGTATAGTTGTAGCGTATTTAGTATTGCAAATGAGTTTATACGATATTTAACCAATCAGTTATTGAATGCAAAAGGTTTACTTATTTGCCATATATTTCATTTTGCTAATGTGTTAGTGGTTTTTATGTAGAAAAATGGTTATATTACTTTAAAGACAATATATTTTGAGTTAGGTTACTCAGAAAAATAATTAATATAGCTCATGAAATGTATATAAATTGGTTTTTTAATATTTTCGTCAACCATTAGGTATTTATTTATATATACAATGTACAATGTAATAACAGATTCTATACCCATAAATATAAAATATCGTATTCTTTGTGTAGAATTGACGGTATTATTTTACTTTGTTTTTTTTGCCAGCAAAACCTTTTTTACAACAGAATTGACAGCCGTCTGATATCTTTGCCTTTGCCACAAAATTCAATAGCGAAACAAGTATGAAACACGGAGAGCGAAATTGTTTGTTATGCAGATTGAATAAAAAGCTTTTACTTTAAAATTAATTTATATATTTTTTTAATTCTCAAAATTCGCAAAGGATTTTATGTAATAAGTTCGTATGAAATTTAAAATTTTGCTCGGAGATATAATTGTTGAAATTTTTAAATTCGAAAGATGAAAGTGGGATTTTTATTGTTCGTTTTTGGTGATTGATGTTTAAGCTCTTATATAGATCGTGTAGACTATTTAATTTTAATAATATACATTGATGTTTATATATACAATGTGAAAAATCAGTCAAGTGCGAGTCGAATTCGCACACATAGGGTTCCGTACCATTGTACATGTACTTTTTCTTCATATGACTTTTACTCTATGTATGTAGTGTATTAACTTCGATGATAGATTACGAACGTTAAAAAAATGTTTGTTGTATTTTTTTTATTATTTGTTGTTATAGCAGCATTAGAAATATGTACTCTGTGAAAATTTTAACTTACCCTACTAATTATAAAATTAATACTAATTGACGGCGGAATTATTTCCAAGAGGGTGCATCTGCTTCTTCACATTTAATCTGTAAATGATAAACTTTATATTTTTTATTCACATCTTATTTATCATCTATTTTCGTAGATATCTAAATTTAAACAGGAATTTTACTAATACAATTTTATTTTTAAAATTTTTTCTATATTATATTTTCCTTCATGGTAGGGGTGTGCAAGTGAATCCCCTTGCACTCCTCAGCGCTCATGTACGGATACGTCTTTATCTTAATTTATACGATCTTAAGCGCACAAACAGATAGACATATTTTAAATAAATAAATACTTTAAATAGTTACACAAACTTACAATAACAGGTACGTAAGTAATAAAGATACTTGACCAATTTATTTTTAACAAAGCATATAAGAAAATTATAATTTTTACTTGGTTTATAAATTTATTTCTAATGATATGTCACCTGAAAAGTTCAGATAAAAAATGGCATGAAAATTTATATTCATCTTTAAAACATTTCAAACGGGAGTGCAATTGAGATAAATTGAAATCTGAGACCCAGCAAGTTGTAGCGAAATGAAAAAGTAGTTGGCCGCAAAATTAAGAGAAAGCCAAGAGTGAAATCTTAAAATATCTTTTTAAAGTTTAATAATATCTTTGATTTAAAAAATACGAGTTTTCTTTTGCTACATTTTAGCTCTCATTCTTCCTCGTTCCGATTTGGTGGCGATAACTTGACTTTTTTGTTAGGTAAGTCTTTAGCAATTAATCAAAAATTGTGACTACTTGGCAAGTAAAAATCAAAGTCATCATCAACAAACGAACACTGAACTTTTGAATTATTACAAAATGGCATTTATTAAAGAGAATATAATAGAATTCTATTAAAAAATATTATAAATGTTTAAAAAAATATCCACGTTTTAACTTTCGTAGCGGTAGTAATTTATCTTCGTAGAATGCAAAGACAAAAGGTTCGCAAGTAACGCCCCAGGTTCAAGTTGCTCTCTTTTAATTTTTCAGTGAACTTTGTTTGATCTTAAGCGTAAACTAACCGAATGCTGGCGTCACTTCTTGGTTGGTACTGACTACTTGTATTTAACTTTCTTTTATTCCAGTCAGGAAATATTGTTGTTGAAAATTTTAACTTTTAATAAAACTTTTACGCCTTAATCAAAATATCTTTGGTAAACGATCAACGCTACCTTTAGGCATATTTTGTTACTAGCAGAAGTCTATATGTTATTCCAGTTCTATCTGTGTACATATAAATACGTCCAGCCGTTTTAGAGTTAAGAAGTAACAAACATACATACATACAAACTTTTAAATTTATAATAGTAGCGTGTTTAGAATATTTTCGTATGTTTGTTTGTTTATTTTTCTTTTATGCCGTAGGTCAGCATAGGATTGATTTTTTTGTAAACTGCGTGTTTAATTGCGTAATTTATTATTAAATAGGCAGTGGTAGCACAGTGGTAATGTGCTTGCTCGAGGAACTAAGTGAAGCGGGTTTTAATCCCAGGTCTCGCACCTCTGATATTTTCATGTGCAAGTAATTTCCAACATGATTACCACTTGCCTTACGGTGAAGGAAAACATCGTGAGGAAATCTGCGTGTCTGAGAGAACCTAGCAAGTTTTCGAAAGACATGTGAAGTTCACCCACCCACACTTGGCCAGCGTGGTGGGCTATGGCTTGATCCCCCTCGTATTGAAAGGAGACACGTGCCTAGCAGAGGGACTTTAAAAAGATCTGAATACAAAAGCAGTAATAAGGTTCCCTCAGTGGCTGTTTTCGGAAGTAACAAAAACGGTTGACTACTTAATTACATACAAAGCTCAAGCTTAAAAAAGCTTGTCAAATAATAGAAATAAACGTTGTCCTAAAAATTTATCAGAAGATGATTAATGTACACACAAAATGACATGGATAGTATCAGCATCGTATATGACATGGATTACAAAGTAATTTTATCCGCAGCAAGTGTTTTGATTGATTTTGTACTGTCAGTGTTTTGACACGGTCGCCATTTACTTTTAAAGCAAAGCTTTTAAGTCGATTACTTTTGGATTCTATATAATATATGATGTTTACGTTAGATTCTAGTCCGATTAAGCTATGAAATGAATGTAGCATATGTCACATATGTAAGTTTTTAAGCTCCATTATCTTTAATATTACGGTTATTCGCGGTTTTTTTTAGTTTTTAATTTTTTTAATTTAATCATTTATTTCAGGCAATATTTACAAAAAGAATTTAAATATGTAAACAGAGGCTTATTTAGTATAAATTTCAATAATACTTGACGTTTTAATAGGTTAAAATTTTAAACTGTTTACTCGTGTCGATATTTTTAGATATATTATGTATTAACCAACGTTAGCCATATAAATTTTGCTTTTTTTTTGCGATTTTTTCCGATTTTTATTAGTTATTCTGCTATTCGGGCGGTTACAAATCTAAAATCAAAGATCATCGAAATCGGTCCAACCGTTCTTGAGTTATAAACGGTGTAAATAGTCCGACTTTGTTGTATATATGTATATATAGGATATAGATATGTAAAAAATTTTGTCATCTTTTACGAGTTATTTAACTGTGTTCAAATTATTACTTACAATAATTTTTACTTGCTGTGTATACTCCAGTAAATGTTTCGAACATAATAATTTCAAGATTAAATACGATACGAATTTTTGATAATTTTTCGATTTATTACAACTATTATTATATTATTTATTTGTACTATTAACATATTATTTGTTTTTTTAGGTACATTTAGTTACTGTGTGTGTGGTCTTGTCTTATCTTAGTCAGACTCGGTTATTTTAGAATTAACATATTGCTAATCTATAACGTATATAGGCGAAGAAAAATAAGTACTTTTTGTCCTGTGTATGTCAACTGTTTTTTTCTTTGTTTAGTAGTTATTAACAAGCTTTAATACTATCAATAAAAAATTGGAAAGTCAGTCTATTCATATATGTATGTATGTTTTCATCAAAATTTTAATAATAATAATGATTTACTTTTGACCACTGGGCTAACTAACATTAGTAAACTATAGTAATTATTTTTGCATTTATTGTACAGTATTGTATTGTACAGTACTTCACCCAACTGTATGAAATTGAATTGTACGAGCTTTTAATGTAAAAAATTACTATGTTCTGTGTTCAATATCAATATTTATGAATAAAGTTATTATTATTGGAGTAATTATTTTTGTATTCTCAAAGCTTGGACTATGACCAAATCCCTCTCGTATTAAAGGGAGCGTGCTCATCAGTGGGACGTTAAAAAAGGTACTGAATAACTTAATAACCAAAGTTTAAAATTAAAAACACACTTGTGAAATAAATGAATGTTCGACATTAGGGATAAGTACTGGCAGAGTGTCACAAACAGACAACTTGATAGGGATGTAGTTGCAATCTATAGCAAAACGAGCGCCAGTTGCAGCTGTATAATAAATATCTCGTACTTCCTCTTTCTTACGCTTGTTTCTGTTTATACTCCATTCGCTCACTACTATAGTTAGTAGTATTATAAAGGTGCGCCCACACTGTCAGATCAAATGTACTACGAATACAAAAACATTTATTTGTTTGTAAATTAATTATCAATTCAACGTGTGAGGCTAATATTTAAATCTCAATCTATGTGTGTCCGTATGTTTATACGCTAAGTTCTACTAAACTATGTAACGGATTATGATGAAACTTTACAGTAATATAGATTATATATCAGTAAGTAGTTAATTGTTTTAAAAGAACTAGTTGGGTTAGTAAATTAAAATCTTTTTTTTTTAACCTTGGGAAATGCATTTACGTATACCACCTGTATTGTATACTCATCGTCTAGAAACGCTAGTAATACCCATTAAAACGCAGGTTTGCTTACGCGCTCTACCATAACGCCCTGCCGAGGCAGACCACCAGAGAAGTACCAGGAGCAACCCGCATGGTACACCGCCCACCGAAGAGGGCCAACTCCCACCGCCCACTGAAGTGGGCCACCTCCCTGTGCGTTTCTTGGCTTCGCGTCCTGCGGGATTGCCAAATGCTAATGAGACCCTCCAACACATTTCGGGAGGGAGTAAGGCAAATCCTGGGATAATGTGCGCAAACCCTAACAATGCTATTTGCTAATCCGTCTTTTGTATTTGCTCGCTTTGAGCTGCAATATCGTAAGATGCAGCATCGTTTTCTTATTTTCCCACAGTCTATTCAATCGGATGGCGAGTAATTGTAAGACCTTGTAGCATTTCGGGATACAGTATTCTTCTTCTACGTTTTTACTACATCTCAAAGATGTTGTAGAAATCTATTTTTTCTAAAAACTATGTTTTCTATTTTAAACCACGTTGGTGATATTTAGCATTTTGTTAGCGATTACTTATTTTAAAAAATATAGTACGGTTATGGGGAAATATTATATTAAAGAACTATCACTGATCAACTGCGCAGGAGATATATATATATATATATATATATATATATATATATATATATATATATATATATATATATATATATATATATATATATATACTACGCAGTTAGCTAGTCTTAGGGAGAAAACCCTGGCTGAAATCGTTCTGGAGGATATTATTACAAAAAATCAATTATTATTTAAATACGTATATCATTAATCCACGTCATCCATTAAGTATGTAAAATAAAAATATTTTTATTAAATATTTTATACTCATGCAATTGTATTCCTATTCAAGAGAAATACGATGCTATAACATACAGAGCTAAATCATTTTATTTCTATTATATAGTATCCACTATATATCCTCCTAAAAGTAATTAGATTTTACGATGTTCAAAGTTCACCATCTTACATTTAAAGTTAAATTGTCAAACATAATTGATGTTAAATGAACACTTAAGTTAAGCAAGGCAAAGATATCAGTTCAACGTTATTTCAATATTGTTCAAACTCACCGTTTGGACGGCTGCCAGAAAATGGGAATAGTATTGAAAGGAAAATATTATCATGTTTCGTAGTTTTTTTTCCAACGCTACACGTAAAGCTTTGTTCAAGTTCAAGCTTTGTCAACATGCTATTATCTTCTGTGAAAAATACATACGTATGTAAATAAATTGTTTTTTTTTTTGTTTTGTATCGTTAGTTAATTGATTCAAATTGATTATTGATATGTATATGTATGTAACTAGTCTGTGGCTTTGTCTACGTTTATTTAAGTCAAATTGTTTCAATTATAACATAGCCCATCAAGTATTCAACCTTTTTTTAACGTTCTACTGCTTACTTCATTCCAGGGGAGGACTATGAGGTCATAGTCCACCACGCTAGCCAAATGCGGGTTGGCGTTGGCAAGACTACACATGTCTTTCGAAAACTTTCTAAGTTCTCTCGGCTATGCAGTTGACGTTTCCTAACGATGCTTTCCTTCACCGTAGTCAAAGTTAAAAATACCATGTGTCATCTCAATAAATCCTTCTAATATTGTAAATACGAAAGTTTGTGAGGATGTCTGGATGTATAGATGTTTGTTACTCTTTCACGCAAAAACTACTGAAAGGATTTTAATGAAACTTAACCATAATACATCAGAATAATACGTAGGCTACATTTTATCCCGGAAAAATGTACGATTCCCGTGGGATAGATTTGATTATGTTTTTAGTTTTTGTTTTTAGTTTGTTAGAGGTGAACCCGAGAGAAGCGAAGGTGATCCGCTAGTAACCTATAAATTGAAAAAAAATAATAATATCAACTATTATAGAGATAAGCGCGTTCAACAGAACTAAGAATAAAGAAAGACAAAAGTTCAACTTCATAATAGATTAATAATTAACGATTTTTTAATAGAAAATATTGTACCACATAAAAACCACTAACCGAGTACCTATTTAATTTTATAAGTTTCTTCTCTATTATTTTACAGCAGTATAAACTATACTCATAAAATATAATATTTATTCCTAAACGTGAAGCTACGAGTAAATTAACGTCTGCGAATACTTTTGCATTCATTTACATTTCAATTCCAGTTACAAAAAAAGGTTTTTTTTTTCAACAATAACAACTAACGTGTTCGGATGTTCACATAATACTTCTGAACAAGAGATAACATAAAGCTGAGCTAGCGAATCTTTTTATTAAAGCACAAAATCGTTGACCGAATCAGGAATTTGGCGTGCATTTGCAAAGCTGTCAACCCATTTACGACTCAATTCATCATCTATTATTTCGTTTAAAAAACACGCGACACGATTCATTGCGAGAAATTTACGAGCGGTGGGTTTCTGCGATAATTTATGGAGAGCTCAATCATATTTTACTGTTAAACCAGTTTTTGTTAATTCACCGGAGTAATGTTCCACGTTTTGTAGCGTAAAATAGTTTAGTCTTATTGTACTTAAGCTAGGTTGAGGTGTAAAGCTTTAGTAAGAATGAGTAGGATAGTCGGACTAATTACCCGGCGGGTGAGGTTGTGTATAAATAATGAATGCGCGACATAACAATAGAATTCTGGATGTTCATTGTGTTTTTTCGTTCCTTTCTTGCGACGCCGTGCGTTCATTTTACAAAATAAGGACGAGAAAAATCAAATCCTGACTACGAACGTCTGGCTTAACTTGGTAAGTGGTAGGAGCCGGGCAAGGCGCCTCCGCCGCCCCGCCCTTGCAATCAAACGGTAACTTTATCACGACAAAACTTTTTTCTTTCACGCACAGTAAACTTGGCTCGCACTAATTCTGGACAACTATGCACTTTGAGAGAACTGGTTACAGGAGGCGGTGCGGTTAGAGGGCGCCGCCATCGCGGCAATATTGTCGCATGGAGAGTCGGTGTTATATTGTTGTCAAATCGCCATATTAGATTGTGTGCGGGCGAGGTGCGAGGGGCTCTGAGCATGAGGCCCCTCGCGCGTCGCCCTGTCCCCATAACATAACTATGGGACTCGTACTGCTGTCTAGAACATTGTACTGACTGCGCCCTTTCTCTCTGTTTATGTTGACATCGTCTAACCAAATAGGACGAGAAGAATCAACTACTTATAACAAATATATGGCTGTCATTGGTAAGTGTAAATAAAAGATGAACCTAAATTAATACTTGATAAAATTTCAGATTTTTGTTTCGTATCATTTTGTTTGATTTTTCATTTTTTTTGTTGATTCTATCGTTTATTTCTCTTTTCTGTAATGAAAATTGCATTGCATTGTGGCGTATGCGGCAGTCTGTAATTTATATGTTTTGGAGATTGTCTAGTGTTTTTCTAAGATCCTCATCATTACGCTGACTTCCGGCTCGTGCAAGTAGCTTAGTGGTAGTCCCTGTTGCATCCCATCATAACACGGTCATTTGTTGGTTAGCATCTTGACGACTTTTGTATCTACTGTATACTTTAGTTTCTAAGTACTTTCTGGTACTTTTCTTTAGTGTTTTTTTCATTTCAGGTAAGTAAAATATTCGTTAAAATTCGCCATTATTGTTATAAATCTTATGGCGTTATATAGTTTTGTGTTCGAAATTGTTCTATGAAATCAATAAAATATTTTATATTTTAGTGAATATTATATCACATAATTAATTATGTTTAGATTTTTTTACTATTTATAATAGCAGTTTGTCGAGACTCATAAGAACTGCCGTGTAACCCGCAATGCATTACATAAACAACATAAATAAATACATAAACTCATAAAAAAACAAACAGAAAACAAATAAAAATGTCGAGTATGATAAATATAAATATGACATCACACGCGGGACTTTTCTTTTCGATTTTTGAAGTTTTATTTTTAACTGAAAAATTGGAGAGGTTATGCACACCATTGATTATGAGAAACACTGTAAATCTACTTTGCACATCCCAATACCCGCTGTTATTTTTTGGCTACAATGTTAAAAATTGTAAAAGATCATGCTCTGCGTACTGCATGGCCATGCTAAGGGAATCTATTGGATGAAATGGACGTTTTTGTTGGAACGTCAATGTTTCCTAAATTTTCTATCCGTCTTATGTAGCTCTTAGCTATTTTATAATACGTAAAAATTAATAAAATCGTTTGAAACTCGATACCATATCTTCTTTTCATCTTCCAAATGGAATGTCATTAGTTTAATTATTATTTTTTTGGATTTCAATTTTTCATTAATAAAAAAAATTTAAATAATTAAGGCCTTAATAGCGTACTTTTAATATAATGAAAGATTAATATTACTATTTTGAGTTTGTTTTCATTAAAAGTACGTTATGGGAGCGTTAAAACATAATATAGCATTTACCAATATGGCAGCTTAGTGATCCCGATATGAGAACTCATTAAACCCTAACTCCTTTTCAAAAATCTCTGAGAGCGGTCAAATAAATAAATTTTTGCTTACGTTTTGTGTGTATTTGAAATGTGGCATGAATTGTCCGTTGCATGTTTAGATGTAATATGTAACTTTTGTAAAGAACTCTCTCTATTTCTATCTCTTTCTCTCTTCTTTTTTTATTTTGGCTTTTGATAGCAGAAGAGGATATAATTTTTCGAATGGTGTACAATGTTATCTAATTTTCTGCAATTAATTTATTCATTTTCTACTATTTAGCTTTAAATTAGCATCAAATAATTTTATATTTACGCATAAATTAAACACATTTTTTTTTAATTTTAATTTTATTTCATTATTGTCATATAATTTCTTCTGAAGGCAATCTATTGAATGTATATTTAATATCATTACTTACAGAAGAAAAATTAAATGCGTTTTTTATACCTCAAATACGGGTTACAGCTGTGATTTTAAATTAAAAAAAATATATAATTAATACGTTTAAATTGACTATTTATGTAATTAATTGTTAAATAATGTATGGTGCGTAAAATGAAACATTGAATTAATTATTATAGAAATGTGTTGGTTTTGAACAGTTTCAATTTTAGTATCGATTTTTTATGTTGTGATAATTAATTTAAAATGGAATGAAACTGGAAATAAAAATATGTTATTCGTTAATAAGTACGATGCAGGTACTAAGTACTTACTAATCAACTTTCCTATTAATGGACAAGTAGTTTGTCACATATTAGAAGAAAAAAAGTATGTGTGTGCGATTCACATAAGGTAGAAGTGGAACTTCAGAAAAATAACCTACGAGAGAGTTAGATGAATATGGGGGTGTTAGGAGTAGGATAATTGTAAGGTTTATTTTTTTAATAATATTTTTACCAAATTTAAAAGTTATTTTACATCTTATTTAACATACATTATATTACGTATTTATCAATATTATTTTTACTATTTTTCACTTCCTGTGTAATGTATTCTATCTCATTCTCTCGCCGGCTTAATTCTGTATATTTATGTGTTTGTCTCTTTGTTTGTGACACATTTTCGTTTTATCGAGTTTCAAATCACGATTCTAAAGAAGTTTCACTTCAAAAAACTTTTTATTTCCTCGCACTGTCCATTTTTTTTTGATACGCTACATAATACATCTGAAGAACTTTTATTAGTTATAATTCTCCAAAAATTACCTTCAAAGTTTGTTACAGACTGGCATACAAACAAGCGAGTCATTTATATAAGCATAAAACATTTTTGTCGAACGGTACCTTAAAAACATTTATGTAATTTCCTCAGACTAAAGAATTACATAGACGGAGTTCTAGACGGAGGCCTAAAGAATTACGTAGAAGAATAAGATATCTCATATTCTTTAAAAGAAATTAAAAAAAAAGCATAATCGGCAAAAATCACTCTAATATTTTTGATTTTGACATTTTTTGCCGAACTCCGTAGTAAAACGTCTTTTATACCTGTAATAGTCGTTAATTTACAATTTTTCCCAAGAAAATATGCATAATAATGAACAATAAAAATAATACTACTTCTTTTGTATTTTAATGCACTATTGTTAGTTCCCTTCCCCTTGAAAGAGCCTAAGCTTATTGAAATTTCTTTATTATAATAAAATCCATACTTTCTAAAATTATGTGTATTTTGTTAATGTTGTGTTTTAAAATATTGTTTGGCTTCATGTTTATGTTTTTCTTTGTTCTTCATGTTTTGTTCTTGACGGCACGCTTGGCTCAGTTTGCAGTTATCCTACTTGCTGTTGCCAGTGGTCGCAGGTTCGAATCCCGCTGGAGAGATACATTTGTGTGATGAGCACTAATTTTTGTACTCCAGTCATGACTGTGTATATTTATAATATGTATGTATTTAAAGTTATAAATGTGTAGTGTATCAACTATCTGGTATCCATAACACAAGCCTCGTAGCTTACCATGGAACTAGATGGTGTTGTGTGTTAATATCCCAACATGTTTATTTATTTATCACACTCTATATATATTTTTCCTTAGTTTAAGATAATTTCATTCCTTTCACGCAGTTATAACTTGAACGGTGAGTTTTGCTTACGTAGTACCTATAACTGACGATGTATAAATACTAGCTTGATATTGCTAAGTTGTTACGGCGAACTTTTGTAATATAAGTGGTGAGAGACCAAAGTTTGCAAAGCTTTGTTTCATTTTACGTCTATATAAGGCCAAGTGTAAACGTGGAAAGTGATAAGGTATTACTTACTCGATATTTATTTTCCAAGTTATTTTTATATGAATTTGTATATTTAATGTAATGTTATTATGAAGTTTTTTAGTAGTTAATGAACTGTAATCTGTCGTTTTAAACTTTTTTAATGGAAAGATTCGGACAGATTCTAGAAATCTATATTGTTTTATTAAATTTTTCCTTATATGAAAATAGAAAAGGCAAAGGAAGATTCATAAATTTATTTTTATTGAAATCTGATTGATGATGATAATTGAGTGATACTTTCAATTGTATCGCTTTCAAAACGACGCTGTAACCCGTATTGTATGATCAAGTGAAAGTAATTTTAAAATCTATTTACTGTGTAAAATTTAATACAATTTCTTTTAAAAGAAACATTGTTAATAAAATATTTCAAATGTTTATCAAAGATTTAAAATTACTTAAAAAACTTGTGTATAAAACTTTCGGAATTTTTTTTCTTTCGTTTTTGTTCATTCACATAAACATGATATTATATAATTATATTTGTCCTTGTCTCTTATATGGCAATCTGTATATGTGTGACAGGAATGGAATGACTACAACCTAAGGTGGAATGACAGCGAATACGGCGGCGTCAAGGATCTACGAATCACACCCAACAAACTATGGAAACCTGACGTTCTTATGTACAATAGGTGAGCACTCTTGCATGGAACGAGATGTGATATAGCGCTAACATTTTTCTTTCAGTCAATAACTAACTTCGGAACTGGTAATTTTCTTCATTATTAATTTTTTTTTATAACGTGTCTGTTTTCCAATTAATATACAGTATTGAAGATAAAATCCTGTAAAAATTACCCTTTCTATAGATTTAATAATAAATTTTATTATTAAATGTATTGTAATATATGTATTATGTATGTATATATTTTTAACGGTTATTATTTGAATTTTCTACTCACTAGATTTTATTTTATAGCAAAACTATATATTACAGTAATATTTTTGAAGTTATACTTCTTTTGGCACGTTTGGAAAAAATTAAGAGAGTAAAATTTTTACGATGCGCGTGCGCACCGATAGCCAAAAAGCGACATGATGAAGTTAGCTGCATTCCTTTTACAAATAAAGAGTTGTGACATACGGGATGAAATCTTTAGCTATTTTTGTTTTGTTACGCCAAAGAAGTATAACTTCTTACGTGCGTATATAAGTACACACACACACACACACACACACACACACATTTTTTATTTTATATCTTCGTCACTCTTTTTTTTACATTTAATAATAATGACACCTTATATGTTTAAATCCATCAAGCTTAAGGCTATATAGCCTATCAAAGAAATATACATACTTACATATATACGTATCTATACTCAAAAGCCATCAGTGCCTTTCTGGGGCTTTTGGTTAAAAAGCAATTTAATACGGTTTTTGATATAAAACTTCAAATTTAATTTTCATAAACTGAGACGACTACTACTTTATATGTAACTTACAAATTATTATAACTTCAACGTTTTTATTCTAGTTTTATTTAAAAATATCGCACAAAATTCATATTTTATATTATTAATGTGAAAGTAGCTCTGTTTTTTACCTTTTTCACGCTTAAACCGCTGAGCAGATTTCGATAAAATTTCGCAAGGACATAGATTTCATCCTGGCTATCCTTGAACCCCGTCCTAAACAGGCGAGCGAAGCCGCGGGCAAAAACTACTCACCTATAAATTCGACACCGTATTACTAGAATACTCTTTCTATTAAATTCACACTTTTGAGTATATTATTATTAATTCATAATTAAAAAAAAATGTTAATGGAATTAATTTTTTTTGGTAAAAATCACTTTTAAAGTAATTTAAACGATTTTTTTTTATTTTTTGTGTCTAAAAATAAGTTACTTTTCTATAATTACGAGAACTTATTAAGTATTATATAAAAATAATAATTTTTGAACATTCTTATGGATCGAGCACTACTTGTTTCAATTCATAATGTCGTTGCTAAAGAGAACTTTTGGTTCAAATTAAATTTGCGAATATGAATGAGTCTACTTTGTCTTAATGCGTTTGAAACTACGCCAACTTACGAAACACTGTTAAAGAGATACTGTTATGTTGTCGCTGAGTTACTTAGCAAGTTGGGAGCGTCTAAGTTTTAGTATACTATTTATAGGTAAAGTTCGAGATGGACTTTATCAATATCTGTCTTTATCAAATTTTCAAAAAATTGGAAAATTTTAAAATTATGAATTATTATTACATGACATTATTATTTAAAAAAAAGTTATCGGAAGTCTTAAGAAATCAGTATGAATATTTTTATTTATGTTATTATTTTCGAACATATTTCAACATATATTTTATCTTTTCTTCGTATGTGTACATTTCAATATCTTTTCTTTATGTAATACCAAAACTCAATGTTTTATATGACTCGGATACAAATTCAATTATCGACTGTCCAGTGACACTATTTGTAATGCTAATACTATACACAAACTTTATCGTCCTCCATAATGTTTTAAACTCAAATTTGGAAATTTCTGTTGGAAACTTAAGTTGGCATGCTGTTTATATAAATCCATAGATATATTACGTTAACTTTCTCACGGTTTCAAGTGTATTTATTTATGTGAAAAAAATAAAGTCGAAATATAAAATTTTAAACAAAAGTATCTTTTCGGATTTTTTCGATTTTAGACGTCTCAAAGGTGTACTGTGACCCACAAAATAATTAAATTGGGTTTTATCAAAATGTAATGCTTTCTTAGATTTACGCGAATATTTGACATTTTAAGTAAAACTATCTTTTCGGTTTTTTTTGCGGATTTGAAAACAAAATACAAAATAAAGTACAAATTGTAAAATTCTCGTTAAGATTGTCAAGGAAAGTTTAGACACTATTACTATATACTTAAAGTGATATATAATTTTGTTTGAGTAAAAAAACATATTTTTTTTTTATATTTAAGTCTATCGTAATAACACTATTTTTCGCGCATCCGTTTTTAACTATAAAAACAAATGAATGTTATCTATAAAATATGTACATTTATCATATAAATTATCACAAATATATAATATTACAAATATGGAATAAGCAAATATAAACATGATCCCATGGGTTTTTTCAAATTGCTATTTCTAAATACCCAATTACTGTCAATTCGGATTTAGGTATATTTCCATATGTCAATGTTATAAAATAACCTATCTTTATATATATAATTCTTCTGTGAGTGTGTATGTCACTGAACTTCTCTCAAACGACTGGACCGATTTTGATGAAATTTTTTGTGTGTGTTCAAGGGGATCTGGGAATGGTTTAGATTCACAATTTTGTCCAAAAAGTTTGAAATTTTCAAATTAAAGACGTGTAGACAGGACAACGTCTGTCGGGTCCGCTAGTATTATTATAATTTTCCAAAAACTTAAATCTTAGACTCTTAGTAAAGACAAAATAGTTTAGTATCTTTTACACCTCTGTTTATCAACCGATTTACTTTTTTTTGTTCAGTACCTATTAAGTATTAACGAGATTTAGTTTATCAATAAAAATTTGAAAAAAGTTTTTTATGTGTACCTATACATGGGTAAATTCTAATTACGTATATTTTCCTTAAATTTTCAATAATGATTATGATCGAATTTTGACCATTGGTGACCGCTATCCATCATACTATTATTATTAATGTGTAAATGTGAAAGTGTGTTTGTTTGTTTGTCCTTCTTTCACGTCGAAACAAATTGATGTGGATAGTGAGATAGTTGGAGGGCTAGAGATCTCATTCCCACGGGACAACACGTTATTATACAATCCAAAAAAAAAATTCTGATCAGAATTACTTGAAACTTGGTTTTAATGCTCTTTTCCCTCAATACAATAAATAAATACGTCTTTTACCATTTTTCGAAATTCATCCCATGAGGGGGTAAAATAGGAGATGAGTTTTAGCGCGAGCAACGCCGTGGGTTCTGCTAGTTATAAATAAAACTTTATAACTTGCATCAACAATACCTTATATTGTGGTGTGTCAATGTTTGTTCGGAGAGTAAAAGTTCAACATATCCTGTCGTCTCTTGGATGTATGCCAGAGCTATAGCTATGATTCTGTTATCTGTGATATGTTGTTAGTAGATATGTTATTTGAAAACACAATTTATTTTCCACTTGTCACTACGAAAAAGAGAATTTTGCTATTTTCATTACTTTTATTAAGTTACAATTTTTAAATTTTTGAAACATAATATAGGTATTATGAGAGTAGCTTATAATATCACTGCTGGAACTTTGTTTTAAAGAAGGATCCAGATGAAAGAAACGTAGGTTAGATATAATCCCAGTTGACAGAATAAAAGTTTTATGGGGGTACACTTTATTCTTGATCTTGGGGAAAGATATTTTTAAACACGTAATGACACTTCATTTTGAGTAAATTGGAAACCTTTTAAAATATTTTAAATAAAACGATCTTTTCGGGTTTTTTTCGCGAATTTATTTAGAGTTTCGAATGCTTTACAGCAATCATGGTCACGGGAGAGACTAAGGTTTAAGACGTCTCAGAGGCGTTATATAGTTGTTACAGACAACCCACCCACAAAATAACAAAATTAATTCAAAAAATATATTTAAAACATCAATTCTTTCTTTTTGCCAAAGACTTAAAAAGATATATAATTTTATTACCTGACGTGCTCTGTGACAAATTTACATTTTGGGACATAAAATGAGTTTAAACTGCAAAAAATGATAACTTTTATTCTGCTCTTCAAAGATTATTTATAAATTATCTTTAGGCTATAGCAAATATGTATATAATATATAATACGACGACACGTTTGGATCAGCTTGTAGTGCTTGTAGTGACCCTACTTGCTGTGCCAGCGATCGCGGGTTCGAGTCCCGCTGGGGGCATTCATTTGTGTGATGAATACGTATGTTTGTACTCTTTATGGGTGTCTATATTTATAATATGTATATATTTAAACTTATATACATATGTGTAGTGTATCAAGTATCTGGTATCCATAACACAAGCCTCGTAGCTTACCATGGAACTAGATGGCGCTGTGTGGTACCCTCCATATTTATTTATTTATTTAATAAACACTTAAGCTTGTACTATAAAATAATAAGGTTGATTTAAAACCTAAGCACTTAATGTTCGCAAGGGTCGAATTTCAGTGTGTAATACAACTAGGATAGAATTACAATTACGTGAGAACAATAAAAAGTGTAAGCTAGAAAGGCTAGAGAAACTTTGTAAGTAACAAATTCAATCAGAATAAAAGATAGGTTTCGGAGAGCGTATACAACTTTTTTATTAACTTTCCACAATTTCGGTAATTTTCTTTTCTACATTTATTTTTCCTTTATATACCTCTATATTTCTTTAAATTATAATGTACTAGCGGACCCGACAGACGTTGTCCTGTCCACACGTCTTTAATTTGAAAATTTCAAACTTTTTGGACAAAATTGTGAATCTAAACCATTCCCAGATCCCCTTGAACACACACAAAAAATTTCATCAAAATCGGTCCAGTCGTTTGAGAGAAGTTCAGTGACATACACACTCACAGAAGAATTATATATATAAAGATATGCCTTTACAATTATATTTGTATGTTGTTAATATTTGTTGTTGAAAATAAAAGAGTATGAAAAATAATAATTTATAAAAAACCTACATATTCAATAATATGTACCAACGGGTCTAATTAATAACATCTTTATTTTGAAGTCCGCTAAACTTATTATCACTGTCGATTGGTATTCCCAGTATGAGAATTGATAATATTTTAAGACGTTATATAAAAGCTGACCTTTGAAGTTATCTCACAAGCGGTACATTTAGCTTCAGTAGTATCGAACGAGTAGGAATAATGCATCGCGTTTTGCTTATATTTTTAATTTTCACTGCAATCGAAGGTTTTAGATGTAAATACCGACCGCGTCATTTTAGAGACCCGCGGTTGTACAAAGACATTCATCGTAATGTCTATCTATTTGCCGACATTTCTAGTAAATTACGAGATATAGACATCGCTCTTCACGACACGTGTGAGCAAAATGAAAATCGCACTAAAGAAATATATGGATCACAGTATATACTTAAATATAGTCTTCCTGAGTATAAAAATCCAGATATAAGTGTTCAAATAAATAATCGAGTTATATTTACTGTAGTAGAAGCGAATGGAAAGAAATTTGAAGATGTTCGAATTTTACCGGAAATACTTAAACACAGTGAGGCGTTGTGGTCGTTTGACAATGATGAACTAAAAGTAGTGATTCCGTACAAAAATGAATTGGGAGAAGAGGTTCCTGTGCAATGTAAGGGGATATACGGAGTTATCGATATCCCATCTATTACTGAAATGGCTAAGAAAAAAATTCAACAAGACAGTAATACCATTATTCCAGAAACTTACTAATTAATAAGAAACAAAGTTATCGGTGGCATCTCTTCGAAAGGGCATGTGAATTTGAGCTTTGAACACTTTAATCATGTCATAATTTTTGCATCCTATTATTTTTTAACGATGAATATCTTTACGTAGTAATATGTGAATATTACTCAAAAATAAGCAAAAAATGTAGTGTTTAATTTAAATAAATTTCTTTTTATTATATCGACTATTTTATTATTACAGGAAAGTCGCTAATATAAATGTACGTTTTATATTTTAAATACAACTTTTTTTCCTAAAGATGTAATTTATTTTACAAATAGCAAACGAGTGTATATCCACGTAATATATTTTTGAAATTATCAACAAATAACTTGCTTGAATATAAATACAAGTCATTTATTGTACATACAAATTATGTTAGATGTACCGTTATACATGGACAAACCCAGAGTATAATAAATACACATGTACATACATATTATGTATATTAAAAAATAATTAGATTTTTATATAGAAACATTATTAAAAGCACGAATACACGAGTGCTAGAGTCGTTGAAAGCGGGGAGCGAGAAGAGTGCTCACCTTATTTCCTTTGGCACATAAAGCATCGCGTAACAATGTAATGGATGGACAGTTACAACTTAGTGACAACTGCGAAATAATAAGTTATCATTTAAATACCCGTTTTTAAATTATTTTTTTATTAAAGCTTAAATACTTTTGAATGTTATTAGTCATTGTACGTATTATTTTTACGAATAATAATATTGAAATGACTTATTCATTATAATTATCTCTTCATAATTTAATTCAACGTTATATATAATTTTTGAAATCTCACGTTACGACAAGATATTTGTTAGTTAGTTTGTGTATAAATTCCAAAAATTATTTTAATAACAGTAAGCTTTACTCCATTTGTAAATCAACATTATTTCTACTGATATAAGCATAACTTGTATAAGGTTTTCACCCACAAATTCAATCGTATAACTTAAACTTCCGTTTTAAATGAATCTTTTTGGATTTTGTCATATTTTTGTATTAATACAAATACCTACACAAAAACAAATTTATCCCGAGAGCACCGTACATTTTTCTGGGATAAAGTTTAACCTATGTGCTATTCCAGAATATAATCAATCTATCTCTGCGTCGAATTTCATTCAGATCCGTTCTGCCATTCTGGCGTGAAAGAGTAACAAACATCCACCCACTCATCCATCCATCCTCACAAACTTTTACATCTATAATATTAGTAAGATTTTAGACCCGACGTTTCGAATGCTTTAAATCAAACATGGCCACGTGAAATACTAGGGTTTAGACGTGTTAAAAATATTATATAGTTGTTACGCATAATATTAACCTACAAACTTACATTTACCCACTTATACAATGATTTTTAAGAAATAGAAAAATTGCGCCAAAGTATCCTACAGTATTTGTTAATTTTTAATTTCAACATATATTTTATATTTACTTAAAAGAAAGTTTTCTAAATAATAAAATTAGAAATGAAATCTGCATTTTAACATCCCACAAAAACTTTTAACATCCCACAAAAACTATAAAAGAACAAGCCAAATGCATTATCAATGTGATAGAATCTAAAATCGGTGCAAATTCATGACAACAGAAGTCTCTAGAGGCGGATGTAGAATTTATGAGGTACGGTGGGCAACACGCCCATTTAGTATACTTTCCATGTATTCAAATGTCCACCTTATTTTTACAAGCGTAAAGGTCAAATTTACTATGACCTATTAAAATATTCTATGTGCTATATTAAGCTGGCAGACCGCCAGCAAATCCACATAAAGGTTGACCGCGTATTACACCGGACGCTAAGATAATATTTTATAAGGTCAAACACCCTTTGAATCTTATATTTGTTTTCAACAAGTCATTGAATATATATGTATATATATATATATATATATACTGTTATATTTGTATTTTATGTCCTGTAATGTAAAAAATATTTAATTGGCCTAATTCTAGGGATCAACCAATAAGTCCATTAACCTCTAAAGATAAATGTATCTACTCTGGATAAGACTTTAATGTAAAGTTGTAATAATATGGACCATCCATATTATCACAACTTTACATTAAAGTTTTTAATTATAAAAGAAATATTCGAAAAAATAATATTATGAGATAACAAATAAACATGTTTCATAGAGATGTGTCGATTTTACAACCTTCAAGAGAGTTCCCAAAGGGTACGTCAGTTCCCTTTTACGATTTTGTTACGGTTCTATGTAAGGTATCTTATGCTGACGTCGAAGAAGTAAGCGCTATGGAGATAGTCAAGTCTTAATTATGTGATCAATTCTTATCACACATTTTTGTGGAGAATTGTATAGTCTTATATTGAAAATATTTTGAATTGTGTATTTTGAGCTTACACCCGCAGTCAAAGATGACCCGCTTTACACGGGAACAAGTAAAACGGAAAGTTCTAACTGTAACCTCTATGAAACTTAACCACGTTCATTGTTTAAGACTTTAAGACAAGACTTTTCTTAAGACTTACTTGGAGGTTTCGGTAAGATAACTTGTTACAATCATTACCGTTAATAGAAAACTAATTACTGGAATTCAAACCGTTTTCACGTGATCAGAATAATTTTATTCCATTACATATATCTCTTTCCATTAAAAATATCGATTATTGAAATACAACCTCTCTAAGGATTCTGTTTGCATTTCAAATCCGTCAACCACAGAAAAATCGCGTGAAAAACGAATCGGACGCTTTAGAATCGAGACGTTGTCGTTCTCTTACGATGGTTTGGCTTTTAACTATATCCTGAACATCTTCTACATAAATTATTTTCTAGATTAACTAAATAAAAATGTGAACCGTTTGCTTGTTTATTTTTATTTCAAAGACAAGTTATCGTGTAAAATATTATCTTTGTTTATAGTTTGTAATATATATATATATATACATATATATATATATATATATATATATATACATACATACATACATATATATACTGTCGCCTTTTTTGCTCGAATGTTCCTATTAAAAACTCTTTCGAACACCTCCAGGTAAATTTCTAAGAACTTAATTAAAATCCTAAGAAATCTATTGTTAACTGACACCTCGGGGTGTCCGCGGTCGTAGAGGGATTTGTACGCTTAGACAAAAAATCACTGAGATGACGAAATGACACATGTTCATTTAAAATCTTTAAAGATTTGAAATGTCTACGTAACCGTATACGATTTTTCCCATTTTTAATTAAATTTAAAGACAGAAATTGTTTTTATTTGAATTCGTTATTACAAACAGTTGTAATTACTTTCGTGCACGAAGTATCTTTTAATTTAAACACAGTCTGCTCTAATTCTGGTTACTCGGTAATCAATTGGCAGGCTTTGCGCTTGGTTTAGTTTCTATTTACCTTACGGTGTTTTAATTGAGTGTATTAATGATTTTATTTTTTGATTCTTTTCAAATAATTTTTTGTAGCTAATTTTTACCTGTGGCTCTGCTCTTATAGTCAAATTATTCATTGCTTTTAAGAACCATATAACCTAGAGTTATGTCATATATATAGCCTACAATATAATTTATGGAACCTCATAACACCTCCAGTTAAATTTCTAAGAAATTAATTAAATTTTGAAGAAATCTATTGTTAACTGTAACGCCGGCGTGTCCGCAGTCCTGAAGGGATTAAAATAGGCTTAAAAATGCAAAGTTTTTTCTAGTCCCACTAAGTTTCAGAGATCAGTGTGCTTGAACATACAAAAAACAAACATTCTTAGCTTTAAAGTTAATACTAGATTGCCTTATGTTCATAAGCGTCACTCAATAGACTGTCGTAGATTTGGCCGCAAGTTGAAGATTACGTAGTGGATAAATTCCCTTCCTTTACAGACTGAACGTTTTATGCCTGTAAGGGATCTAAACTCAAGTCAAAGAATATATAATATTTATCTCTGAAACACAAATTAAATAGCGTTTTAGAAAACCTTGAAAGCTTAATAAAATAGAACAGAGAATAACAGTTAAAATAACTTGATTTCTTACAATGGAAGCTGTAATGAAGTCGGAAACAACGCCTAAGAATACAAACGTTTTAATTCAACTGGCATTTACAAAGGTTATGAACCACAGTAGTCCATTTAAATATCCATTTTACAGACGAAAACTTGTTCTATTTGGTAGAGAACATCACAATATAATCTACATCTACATTCCCAACAGAACTCAGACGCTCCCTAGACGTTATACTAGACAAATAGCAGTTTAAACGTTCTCTAAATAGTTCTCGAGTACTGGCTTCTAGCTGAGAGTAGTAAAAATTTTAAGCTCTAATTCTTAATTAACATTACGCTTCGATACAACTTCAGCCCAGAATAATGTTAGTTAGCACAATTAGTAATTTCAATTGAATGTACTAAATTACATCCCGAACACAGGTATTTATAATTTTTAAATGTACCTATAATATTAAAAATTCACATAACCGTAAGTATTATTCTGCACGATTAAGAGTTTTATTAAGCTTGCTTTTAAATAAAATTTATTTTAAAAATAATATTCTTAAATACACTTTCAGAAATCGTGACAACTCAGTAGGAGGTTACTGCCCGAATGTGACGATTGATGCTTGGCTTTTATATAAGTAGCAATCGTTCGCGTGGAATTTATAACCTGCTACTAGGTGTTGCCACACTTGAAAATGATCAAATAAACGTACATGGCTATCTAGTCGCTGATTTGAAACACCACGACCATCGTTTCGCTTATCAGATTTTTGATCAAGACTTACAAGAGATTTTGATCTGTAGGAATTAAAAAAAAAACATCATTATTATCTGAATAAGCGAAGGGATGTTACACGTGACCGTCAACGGTAAAAAGAATTGTTTCTCTTTTACCATTGACATTACGTTAAAACCGCTCCAGATAAAACCAAAGCGCTAATAATAAAAATAACATTAAAGCAAACATAAATCTCGCTTCGTTACAGCTTAAAATAATAATAATAATAATTTGTAAATAAAAACGTACTTGTCGGCTTCTATAATTTTTTAATTTTTAATACAATTTTACTCTCTGACGCATTTTGTTTGTATTGCTTTGATGTTAAAACTAAAAGTTTTGGGTAAATTTTTAAATTTTATGTATCCTTTGCACAGAGTTGTTCAAACTCCAATAGTAGTTTTAAAATGTTGAATAATTTTTAATGACTTATCCACGGTACGTTTGATGCAAATGAAAGCTATCTACCATTGATTAAAAAGGTTTTTTAGGTTAACAATTTTAAGACTTGATACGGATCGGGGGATTTGTTTAAATTATTCAGAGGAGAATTATTAGTTTCCTTCATTTGGGGTTTGTTTTGAATGCATTGGGTCAATGGTTTTGTATCTAGCTTTAAAACTTTATAATTCATTTGAATAAGCAAAGAAGATAGTTAAAGATCATTATTCTGAAAACATTTCAGCTAATATTTGAAATCTAAAGTTTATTTTGCCGTGGTTGATGGTAGAAAGCGTGCGTGTAGAAGGTTGACGATTTTCTCATTGATAGTGCTGACGAGGGTTTTGACGGGACGTACCAGACCAACGTGGTGGTCAAAAACAACGGCAGTTGCCTGTACGTACCCCCGGGCATTTTCAAGAGCACATGCAAGATAGACATCACGTGGTTTCCTTTTGATGACCAACATTGCGACATGAAGTTCGGTAGCTGGACTTACGACGGCAACCAGGTACTAAATAAAAATAAGAAAGTGTAAAATTAGAATCATACTTAAAAAAAAAAGAAAATTTTGAACCATTATTAAGTTTTACTAATGGTTCTTTATACTGATGATTGTTTTATCAAGGTATATGATACAAATGTCTTAGAATAATATTTTGCCTAGTTTTAGTAGAAAATCCAAAGTAAACTGCTATAATTGAAATAAATATAATATAAATTTTTCCATCACTAATAAAGACGTAAGGTTTATGAAAATATGAGTCGAAAGAAGAGAAGTTAGGGCTAGCTAGGGTTTACCCTACGAATGGTTGACCATTAAGGGAACCATGTGAGAAACCAGAAGGATATATTTATCCTAAACGTTTTATATGTACTATTTTGCATGGTGCAAAAAATTGTAACACTTCTAAATATGTGTACAACTTTGTACCTTTAAATTTTAACTACCATACGGATACGCGAACTATTTATATTTTTACAAAATCTTAAATCCATTTCTTTAAAAATTTGAGACATTTTCTAGTCCAAAATCTAAGAACTTCAAAGATTTCAATTAAAACAACGAACAGTAAATTAAAAGAAATGTATTTAGGTACGAGTGTTGGTAATAACATTTAGAATTTATTAAAATTATGATTTTTTGCTAAGAAGACTTTTATCTTATTTTTTCACACATTTTTTTCCATATTGAATGGCGTACCGTATGGTAGTGGTTATAGATACTATAACACAATTGGCATGTAATCCCGTCTTTTTTTTCATTTTCGTTCAAAAATTGCACTGATATGTGGTTCTCACATTTCCCTGTGTAAATGTGTATAAAAATTCGTTTTACGTGATTTGATGAAATTATTAGAATTAGATTAGATTATTTCGTAGCAATATTAAAATATTTGCACTCTCTAATTTTTGTTTAAATGGTATGAGATGAAATATGCATGTTTTTTAGCTAATCGTAGTACTAGTATTTTTTTTCTAACTTCATTAGCTACTGTATAAAAATAGTTGCAATTGAGTTAAATGAGTTTTGAACTAATTTTATTCAAACTAACAGCTGGATCTGGTCTTGAAGAACGAAGCAGGAGGTGACTTATCAGATTTTATAACGAATGGAGAGTGGTATTTAATAGGTAAGAGTTATACGTGCTGTGTGATATATTAAATTTGCATTTTCTTCTAAGAACATATTAGTTGCATAGGCGAGTGCTTCATTAGATGTGATACTTGAAGTAGCTGCAACATCATATGTTTTTTTTTCTATGAATGATACTCATAATAATTACTTTAATTAAGGAAGGTATTAAGCATCTGAAACAGAAGAAATAATAGTTTTGTTTCTTAGTATTATTATATATGTAATCAAAAAATATTAAATACTTTATCATTAATATCTGGGCGACTGAGCTTCACTCGGTTCAGTAATAATTTATATAAAAAAGTTTTTTTGGTAAAAAATTGCGTTTTTTAAGAATAGACACGTATATAGATAAACTTAAAAAGCTAAATACAAAATTTTAGATTAGATCCCTTTTCGAGATACACGAAATAAATATGCAAGAGTTACTCATTTAATATTATAAGATACTTAATACTTCATTTATTATTTCTCCAGGTATGCCAGGCAAGAAGAATACGATAACATACGCGTGCTGTCCAGAGCCATATGTAGACGTGACATTTACAATTATGATTAGGAGAAGAACGTTGTATTATTTCTTCAATCTGATAGTCCCTTGTGTTTTAATATCTTCGATGGCCCTACTTGGGTTTACACTGCCTCCAGATTCTGGGGAGAAACTTACGTTAGGTGAGTACTGTTTTTATGATACATATACTGAACTCTTATTCCCTTTTTAATATCTTGCTTGATGTTATTGAACAAAACAAAAATGTATAGAAGTTGGGGACTGAAGAAAATGCGAATTATGATCTAATTTAGTATTGGCAACGTTTTCTGTACAATGTGTAAGTATATTTGCAAAATAAAGCTAAAATAATACAGAAAATGTTCACTTATTTGTAAAAATTTTCTAAAATGTTAGGAAATTTATATTTTACAATGCAGGAATTGACTTGATTTATTAACAACAGGTGTCACAATTTTGTTGTCGTTGACTGTATTTCTCAACCTGGTCGCTGAAAAGTTGCCTTCTACATCGGATGCAGTACCTCTGATAGGTATCGCATAATAGAAGGCGAAATTTGCGCATGTTATTTCTATGTTCTATTTGTACTCATAAGATACTCGTAACGTCTTCATATCAATTCGTAATAAAAATAATGCTAAGACATTATATTTCGTTCAATTTACGAGTATATGACATAGAATTTTTATTAGAGCATTGTTTTATGGAGCAATTGTTGTCATACAAAGGAATATTAGGAAAAATACGCGCTTTATATTGAATGTTTCTAGAGAATGCCATGACTGTTTGTGTTAGATGTACCCAGCATTACATAACATATTGCAGATTCCATAAATGTGTGAGTATTTTTCGCTTACCATCATCTACAGTATCCTAAAGTTTTTGTAATTAATTTTACGTCCTTTGGAGAGTTGTGTCCAGTAGGTGACAGGATGGTGGCTCAATGGATTTTGATACTGTCTTTGTAGGGTTAACTATGCTTTTGATTTCAGGAGTCACTATTCTTCTATCGCTGACGGTGTTCCTCAACCTGGTAGCTGAGACCCTGCCGCAGGTCTCCGACGCAATCCCCTTGTTAGGTACACACTCCGAACCAAGAACCCCCGACATCCTGCCCTATTCCTATTTAGTTTTTTTTTCACAACACTTACTTTTATTTTGATCTGTTTAACATTTTTTTATTCTTTTATACTATCATTATCATTTTTATCCTCTTTAAACTAAATACTAAATATTATTTTAAAACATTACAAGGAGTTAATTATGTACAGCTAAAGTAGACTTGTAGATAAATTAACCCGTTGACTTTCTATGTTAGTACAAGGTTTTCGTTACGAATTATATAAAATGCTTTTGCCTGTTAATCAGTACCACTTTAATGTTCGAAACATTACAACCACTCATCTCATCGTAGCTAATATGTCTATGATGTCATTGTTATATGTTGTGTTCAGTTAAATAACGAATCTTGGAATCGGTTTCGGTTTTATGTCAATTTTATATTTTTCTATTCACTGTAACATAAAATGATTAGATTTAGATTTTTCTGAATGTCTAAAGAGCATTATACTTATTATTATAAAATTTTAAATACTAACACATTTACCAAATGCATGAGTATTTCGTAAATAAATGTATCCCTTGTGATACTCAAAAGGGTTTTGGAGGTAAGTTTCTTTATTTATATATTACCCAGTATTCATAATATTGCATTACCTAAGTAATAACTCATAAACGCGATCGATTCCATGGTATATTATTTGTGTTGTGTTGTTGGTGTTTTGTATAAGAAAATATTTAATCATCGAAATATCCTTAACATAATTTCCTTGATACTTGGAGGGTGGTTTGATGTAACTCAATCAGATGAATGTAATTCTACTTCAATATCTTATTAAATTTAAATTATCTAAATAAATAAACAGAAGCTAAATAAAACACTCTCTAAAATAGTATTTGCATGACTTTGTTCTATTTTGTTTATTTTCACTTGAGCCCCTATTACCGACTCAGCACACTAACAGGAATTTATCAAAAGCGACGAAGTGTCGATCAATACGGGACCTGATGTAAACTAAACTGGGTTTATGAAACAAATGTAAATAGTCATTGTTTTACATGGACGTATATTGATCTTTGCAGGTGTAACAATTCTCCTGTCGCAAACTGTATTCTCTCTATTGGTGGGACACGTCATCACTAAAACCTCTGAGGCGATCCCCCTAATAGGTGAGAAATGCGTGTTTGCTAGAAATAAAATAAAATTAATAAAATAATATCTAAAACACAACTGTGAATAGATTTTCTAAATAATACAATTTGGGAATGGGTTATGAGGATTTGTTATGTGTAACACCAAAAGAATTGCTATTTTGATGAAATTATGACTTTTCCTCGACCCAGTCCCGTAACAATATTTTAACAAAGAATTAAATAGAACGCTTGAATGGAACCTATCTAAAAAGCATAGTGCCTTAATCTTTTTACTTTTTAATTGCATTTTAGAATCTCGAGATGGAATTAATGTGCTTTAAGAGTTCTAATACTCGAATTGAGTGTTACAGCTGAGCTATGTTTATATTCTTCTTTTAACCTAAGAAAAATTTTCAAGGTACTTTTCAAACTGGCCTCCAATCTTAATCTTGTAATGTATTAAAATAATTTACATGCATCTCTTCGTTTACATATTCATATTAGCTTATACTTTTTCATTGACATACTAAAACATGACACTATTATTTTTGTTCAGCCATTTTTTTCCTTTCCATTGGTAAAAATTTTTGTATTTAGGTGACTACTGATGTCAAATATTAAAGCATGTTTTAAAAATTGTAACTGAGTTCAAAAATATATGTACATAATGCACAACTCTCCTTAATTTTGTATATATTTTAAAGCTTGATTATATAATATGTATTAAAACTAGAAGACTAAAAATTTCACTTTAATTTGCAATCAAAAACCCAACCTCCAAGTATCCCGCAAGCGATTTCTCAAATCTATTCTAAAGTCTTTATAATAAATTTACGACAATGCCATTATTTTCAGACAAAATAATTAGTTTTCTTTTACTTCTAGAGATAATTTCGTAAACTTTTTATTATTGTATAGTTTTTATTAAATAAGTTTATTTGTTTCATATTTTTAGTTTAAGTGTGATTGCAGATCTTTCTTCGTTTACATATTTCTAAATCTATTTACTTTAATTGTACTATAAATATATACTTTTCGGTAGCAATTTTTTTTATTTTTCATCATCGGAATTCATTTTCCTTTTACTTCTTTTGCATTATAAATGTTAACCCTAAACTAGCATGTATAAAAAACCAATGCATGTACAATGTACATATTGCTTTTACTGTAGTCTAATATAGAAGTTAGATTTTAAACATAGATCGTAAAATAGTATTATTATAAATTGGGTACTTAATTTTCTCCTTATGTTTATTTTATTTATAAATCCAAAAATATAATGTTTTATATGTTAAAATTCTAAGAAATTGTAAATATTTAAAGCATTTGACAACTTATAGTTTTAGTTGTAAAACACAATTGTTCTGGGTAACAGGGACGTACTTCAACTGCATCATGTTCATGGTGGCTTCGTCTGTCGTGTTGACTGTTGTGGTATTAAATTACCATCATCGGACTGCGGACATTCACGAAATGCCACAATGGGTGAGACATCCTTATAATGCTATATAATTCTGATTTTAGTTTGTTACTACAAGACGTTTGTGACCAAAAGCTACATCTTTAAAATCATATAAAATTTATTTTAATTTATTACCCACTAAGGGGGGATTTTTTTGAAATTAACAAAAAAATATTGAAAATTTGTCTTCAAATGAAAAACTTATTGCATACCAACAACTATTGAAGAGCATTAATATCAAGTTCTAAGTAATTCTGATCATAAATATTTTTTGTGTTGCATTATAACGTGTTTTCCCGTGGGAATGAGATAATTTCCCGCAGTAAAAAGTAGCCTATGTCACTCTCCAGCTCTCCTACTATCTCTACACAAAAAGTCACGCCAATCCGTCAGTCCGTCTCTACACGAAAGAAGGACAAACAAACAAATAAACAAACAAACACACTTTCACATTTATAATATTAGTATGGATTTAGTGCCACTAGCGTGATTTGAAGTGGGTCACAAAAGAGTCTTCAAATGTAACTAAAATTGATTATAATTTATGTATTACCTTGACGACAAATAAAATGTCATCATTATAATTCATGCTAGAATACTTTATAATCAAGTTTTTTTATTTAGGTTTTAAAACCATAAAGAAAAAAAAGTTTAAAGTTCAGTTAAAGCATCAATTAAACGGAGCTTTGATCAAAAGTTGAAATAGTTTCTATTACAGCTGTTACGCTTGGATTTAATACTGGTCATAACATGACCGGATCGTAAAATCGCTGGTATAGTTAGGATAAAGTTTGACGTTATTATTACAAGTATAAGGAACTTAAAATAAATTTTATGAATGCTAAAAACTTATTTTATCAGTGAAAACTGGTTATTTTTTCATTTTCACATTCCTTGTGAGATAGACTAAGGGTTTATAGTGAGTTTTTATTTCTGTGCTTGGCAGTAACAAGATTATATAATATATATATATATATATATATATATATATATATATATATATATATATATATATATATATATATATATATATATAATTGGTCGATCGAATCCATATATAATCGATTAAGACATGAATAGTACGATTTTAAATACAAATTATCTCTTCAGATTAAGACAGTATTTTTACAATGGTTACCATGGATCTTGAGGATGTCACGGCCAGGGAAGAAGATAACTAGGAAAACAATAATGATGTCAAATAGAATGCGGGAGTTAGAGTTAAAAGAGCGTTCGTCCAAATCTCTCCTAGCTAACGTTCTGGATATAGATGATGATTTTAGACATGTGCCGCCACCACCTAATAGTACTGCATCTACAGGGAACTTAGGACCTGGGTAAGGAGTAATAACATCGATCAAAAAAGTACTAAATACACAATCACCGACAAAAAATGTCCTTACCGAATCAGCTTTCATTCGAACATTTGAGCGTGTTTTTAATTTAAAAGTTTTTTTTGTGAAAACAATTTTAAGCATTGCAATTAAGGTTCAATTCACATTGTTGTATATTTATTTCAACTAGAATAATTACCTAAACACTATTGGTGACAATTTGTGTATTTACTATTTAGTACTTTTTTGATCGATGAGTAATAGCGATAAATAATTATAATTTGTGGTATATCTACAGTGTGTGTAATATATGTATATGTATAGAGGTTTACAACATTTACCGGCAATTTGGTAACCCTTGGTAAGATATAATAATTATAGAAAAAATATATGATAAAGTTCTAAACGCTTTTCTACTAACATCTAATGTAATGGATAAAGAAGTAATACTATACGTAACAAATTAACGACATATTTTTCACGAGATTTTACTTCTACCGACTTGAAATAGCACTTAACTAAGTATAGCATTACGACTAAAATTTAAAGTGTAGAAATTTTTTTGTTGATTTCGAATCTGCATTTAAATGCAGATCAAGATCAGATCATTGACTTAAGTCAATTTTGACTAATTTGGTCAAAAATGACTTAAATGCAGATTTATTAAGGCAGGGAGATTAGTTAGGGCCATCTTTATGACGGCATCTTTATGACGGCAGTAATAATCATACACATTTTTACAACAGATGCTCAATATTCCGAACGGACTTTCGTCGTTCGTTCGTGAGGCCGTCAACAATGGAAGACGTTGGTGGTCTAGGCAGCCATCATCGAGAGCTACATTTAATATTAAGAGAATTACAATTTATCACAGCGAGAATGAAAAAAGCGGATGAGGAAGCCGAACTCATCAGCGATTGGAAGTTCGCAGCGATGGTAGTGGACAGGTTTGTATTATTTTTGGTCAAATAACCGTAGTTTTAATAATTACTCGAACATAATCATTTGCTTTTATTTTACTAATATATATTATTGCTTATTTGATTATGTACATTAGTTCGAGTTATAAGTAGTTAACCCTAGTTTAATTAATAAAATGGTAGCATTAAGCCAAAGTTACACAATTAATATTTTTCTGTACTTAAGAGATAGAAATGCTTTGTACTAAGTAATGTAGCAATATATAGAAATCTCTGATAAAACCATAAAAAATGTTTTATAATAAATAAAACAAATATATTATATGGATTAAATTACTAATTTTCGAAATGTGAAGTCTACCCACTAATATTTGGCAAGTAATAATGGACTATGTACCTATGTAACACCTCGTATTCTTATAGCATTTTATATAAATTTAATTATATTTTAACAAATAAGCGAATATTCTAAAGTTTAAATGGTTACAACAAATCATCCTATCCACAGGTTCTGTCTGTTCGTGTTCACCCTATTCACTATAATCGCGACGGTGGCCGTGTTACTCTCAGCGCCTCATATCATCGTGCAGTGAACGAACCGCGTCCGTATCGCATCTACGAGAGAACTAATATTAGTTATAAACTGTAATTATAATTATGTACAATATAATTTAATACGTGGTTCAAACGCACACGTCTCTATTAACTAAGTCGGAAGACGGTAAATGTAAAACTCACGTTGTTAGTTAAGTCCAGCATTAATATAAAACGATTGTGATGTTGTTTAGGATGTAATACATATAAATGTAGACGTATAATTTGTTAAATATATAATTAATTATATTTCTAATAAATACGGTTAAATATACGACTACGACTAAAGTGTTTATTTAAAATATTTTAAAGGGCATGCGTGAATCAGTACTTTGGTTCAAACAAAATCCGCGTATTATTTAAAGTGTTGATATCTTTTGATACATTACAAATATATCTACTTTAAGTGGTTTTGATACACAATGATTTTATTAGATTTCAATATGAGAAAGCGAATGGCTAACATCGTTCAGACGTTCATTAATTTTAGATTACTTTGAAAGGATTTCTCATTCCTTTGTAAGTAAATGCGGGATCACTATCGTTGACGTTACCGTAGGGTGTTAAGAAATGTAAATAATTTAAACGACTTAATATTGTTAGAATCAAATAGATTAAAGTTATTGGGTCATGGGTAAGGTAAATTGATTTAGTTTGATTATAAACGGGTATTGGTCGTTGGCAAAATTTTTCGTTCCGATGTAGGTACAAAGCGATATTGGGAATTGGTTGCGTTTATGGAATTGAAACAGATTATATAAGTAAAAGGAACCAAAGTAACGATAGAATAGAGCGTAGACACACGTAAAAAAAAATTTAAAAAATAATTTTTAAACATGTACTACCTAAATAAAGTGAAATATCGTTTAAGGTGAATGGTGAGTTCTGTAAAGTTAATCTGACGTGTGGATATGATTTAGAATTTGAGATTAATATTGTTGTTTTTGTAGGTTTAGATGATTTTAGTTAACTACACAATTTTGATAATGTTCACGTAAATGATGCGCAAGAGTATCACACTGCTGACAATTATGTATTGGATATGTATGATTTTATACGAAGATATGATATGTATATAAGTACGGGTGAATCCGTAATTTAGGTTTTTAATAACAATGAATGAAATGAAGCAACGTTCTAAATATTTAGGTGAAAATGCCCAAGATAACGATTCACTATGAAATTTATTGACCAACAAGACCTTCGTCTTAAATTTATGAACAAGTGGCGTTATATTTAAATTGAATTGGGTGCAATCCTTTAGCACGTACTTTCTGTAGTTTTAGCATCTATTATAACTTAGATTACTTGTAATTATAATATTTATTCACCTCTTTATCTATGTCCGTTCCTCGATTTCGCTCTTATAGGTGTCGTGATAGCCTAGTAAATGTCGTGTCTGTAATTTAAGGCTATTATTATTAAGGAAGCTCACTAACTACAATGTTTTAAATAGAATAAAATAAAATGTCTACGTGTTATTTTAAATCAACTTACATTTACTTGTTGGATGTTTTTATCAATTTATAGCTTTTTTTAAAGATAATGTTAACAATTGTGTAAGTTCTATCATTGTTATAATTTTCATTTTATCATATACTATATGGTGCTGAGATTATATCAAGATTGCTTTTTTCTTTGTATATATGTTTGTTTTCATTTACTAAATATTTTAATGTATTTTAATTAGGAATCTTCATAGCCGTTGTATTATCAGTAAATATGTAAAATTAAATGTACTTATTCGTCTTTCGAAACGATGAAATAATAATCGGTATATAACTTAGATTTGTTAGTGCCAAAGTATAGGATTTATAAAATTGTATTAAGTTGGTTTATAGGTATTATAAATTATAAAAAGTAATGTTGAAAATTTTATTGTAAAAACTTAAAAAAAGAACGAAATAGTGTCTTTGTTAATATATGATTTAACATTAATGTTGGAAGCGCCGAGTCGCAACTACGAGCTCAATCAGCCAATTTTAAAAGCTTAGTTTATTTAAAAATTAAATAAAGAGGTTGTGAAAGGTTTTTAGAAAGCTCGTGGATTGCGATTCTATGCTAATAAACTATACATTTAAACGAGTAGAAATGAATCTACATATAAACTAAAAGTGGAATAACTAAAACGCCTGCTTGGGACCGGGTTAGAAATAAACGTACAAAATGAACTGATGCATTACAACACTCTTTCATCTGCAGTGCTTTACTTTACTTAATAATATATTTGCTTTGAACATTAATGATTTAAAGAGTAACTTTATTATGCTTGTAAGTTGAGTGCATCTTCCCATTCACGAAGATGTTTAGACCAATAATGAACAAATTGAAGTCAACAATATTTATTATAGATAAAATATCGCCGTCTGACATTTTTAAAATATCTAATTTACTAAGAATTGATTAAAATTGAATATTCTTACTAATATATTTTAAGCTATATTACATTTTTGTATTTAAATTAAAATCTTCTATGTTAAGCTTTGATTGCCAAAGAAAAAATATATACATACCTAAATTTTATTACTTTATAACCGTTCCGTATTTTAGTTCAGACGACGATATTCTAATATCAATATGCGTGTTTCTGTGGGTTTTTTGTATTAAATAAGAAAATAACGCTGCCATATCGATTTTAATATTTTATATCACTCGTGTTAGATAAATGAATGCACTAAGCTTCAACTATTCATAATTTTACCATTCCGCTACACATTTATTTAATCATGCACTATCAAAACTTACTCAAGCTCGGATCGTTACACGCATTACGAAACATTTTGTTATAAATTTGCTTGACTTGATATTGTTTGTGTAGTTTTCTATCGATCGTGTAGAAAAGATTTAAAATTAAATAGAAATTTGGGAAATCTTTTAAACCATAATGATAGAATTATCCATACAAGGTAAAGATCCTACACAAATAATTCAACTGAGCATCGCACAACCGAAACTAAATGCTTTAATTGTAAAACAGGTATTTTTGACTTTTATGTATGTATATTTATCACTATTCTGTATCTCTGGTACCTGTAGTTTAAGGTTTCACCTTTTATTATATTTATACCTAAGGCTCGTCTCATTTCCAGATTACGAAATTCAGTATTAGCGAGTTATCTTATATGATTGATATTAAAATATTTTAGTGGCAATCATATTGAATTAGCTTCTTTAAATAATACACACGATAATAACTTTAAAAGTTTAATACAATTGAGTGAATTAATGTTATTTCAGTCAAAATTTATTAAATCGAGGTGAATTCTAATAATTCTTAGCAAAATTGCCAATAAATTCTTATTTGTGAGTGGGATTGTCTTCATAAAACTAGTTATTAGTGACACAAAAGTAAATGAAGTTCTAAAGTAAATATCACAAGTTGTAACAACCGGAAAACCAATTACGATTGGAACAGATAAGATATTGGATACACTGTCCATACGGCACGATTCGATATTCGCTGCCAAGTTTGGGTTTAGCCAATTTAATAAGTAAATAGAAAATGGAATCTGATGATTTTTTTTTATTTGAAGGGTATTCTTACAAAAAAAATCTTTATTTTTACATGTTCATATTATGAACTAGCGACTCACTCTCGCTTCGCTCGGGTTCGTCCCTAAGTGATTCTTTAAATGAATATAACTTTTTTATTTATGAACCGATTGAAATAAAATAAATACTAAATATTAAGTGAAGCTTACTGCAATACATTAGTGAACTGTATCAAATCGGTTAAGCCATTTCTGAGATTAGCGCGCACAATCGTACAGACAAACAGACCAAAATTCTAAAAATCATTGTTTTGGTTTTCATCGCGTTAATAAAGACCTCCAATAATATTTTCTTAGATTTACGCGAATGTTTGACATTATTAAATAAAACTATCTTTTCGGATTATTTCGCGGATTTATTTTGATTTTTGGTTCCCGACGTTTCGAATGCTTTACAGCATCCATGGTCACGGGAGAGACTGAGGTGTTACATGTCTTGAATGTATAGTTGTTACAGACAGCCTACCCACAATTAACAAAATGAAAGTTGCACCAATTACATTACAATATTTTTTAACTTTAAACATTTTTATAATTTTATAATTTTAATTATAATTGAATATGGATTTTTTGAATTTTTTATGAATTAAATGAATAATTTTCCATATTCAATTATAATTAAAATTATAAAATTATAAAAATGTTTAAGGTTACAAAATATTGTAATGTAATTAGTGCAACTTTCATTTTGTTAATTGTGGGTAGGCTGTCTGTAACAACTATACCTTCAAGACATGTAACACCTCAGTCTCTCCCGTGACCATGGATGCTGTAAAGCATTCGAAACGTCGGGAACCAAAAATCAAAATAAATCCGCGAAATAATCCGAAAAGATAGTTTTATTTAATAAAGACCTCCAATAATATTTTTTCTCCAATATCTTCCATGTACAGACAGCGATCAGTTAAAATTTTATTATATAAAATATCAAAGATTTGAAGTTATCGAAATTTAGTTAAACCATTTATGTTCTCACATACATTAAATGCGACTAATATAAAAGCATTATTATATGTATTTCGTGTACACAAAGAAATCATTAAAAACAGTGAACATATTAAACAATCTCTTGACAATTTTAGCTTTTTTAAAACAAATGATGCTTAAAACAAGTTACTTTACTCCTGTATACCGATCATTCATTTATAGTTTTAATTCCAGATTAAAGTTACTAAATTTCAAAATCATATACTAAGTTTCCATCTCATTCGTGTCTTCCTCATAAAACGTGACATTGGCAGAATGGATTGCGTCTGTTAACGCAACTATAAGCCATTATAAAAAAAAAATGAAACAAGTTGAAATTTTAAAGTTATTATCATGTGCCAAATGACCTCACAATTTTAGTCAGCTTTTATTATTATTGGCAAGTTCGTGTATTTGCTTAATGATTTCAATGTGTAGTCCACCACTTTGAGAATATTTCGATAATTGCTGAAGTTTATAATTAAAATTGGTGTATACAATTTGCCGTACCCTTCAACTTGATTAAATTAAACTTTGAAAACTCTTCCGTTAAATGTTGATTACAATCAAATGCGGCATTAAAAATTAAAAGTAGCGTTTACATAATTTGTACGTGGCTTTTCCCGTTCGCATTGTAAACATGTCAGGATAAAAGTACATTACATCCGTCCTTATGATGCAATCTATGTGTTTTCCAAATTTCATTGAAATAAGTTCAGCCATTTAAGCGTGAAAAGGCTACAAACAGACAGACAAAATAACTCTTACATTCACAATACTTGTTTTGACTGTCCAGGACTTTAACTGCTCTAACTGCTCTGTTTTAACTTTCTGTTCTTTAAAAACACATATTTTAGACAAAAGTGGTCGACTACACCAAACTATTGATCATAATTTTACGTATATAAGCATGGTCATCATTTTACATCGTATATAATATTTTTGTATGCCTCTCATAATAAACTCCACATTGTGTTCCTGTGGCTTATCCATAGTTGAAAATAATTAAAATTAATTAAAATATGACTGCAGGTAAGATAAACTACCGAGTGTAATGTAAGTTTTTAAAAAAAAGCCCCTATGGAGGTTTTTATAATAGTCGTCATATTAAAAATACAAAGGTAAATTTGTAAAGAATAATTAAACTCAACGGATAATACGTTTATTCGTTAAATTGACTAAGTAGTATTCGATTTGTATAAAATTAAAATTAAAGCAATCTGATTTATACTAATACCTTGTTTTATTCGATACCTCACCTAATTATTTAGTGTCCAGTGGCAAAAAATATTTTTATTTTATTGATTTTATTTGAAAGTTACTATTAATCCAGTTACTGTACTTTTTAACTGTAGTTTATCCAGTCACTGTACTTTGTAACTGTAGTTTTTTTTTTAATTTTAAATTTAGAGCATCTAGATAAAAAAATATTTGTTTGTAAATTTTAATTTTCGATAATGTGACAGGCCCGACTTGGATAACATAGGTTCTTTTAGGCATTTTTTTTATTACAAACTAAAATTAAATTTAGGATTTAGTGACAGTTTCAACTCGAAAATTATAGGTGTTGGACAGTATCAGAAGAATTGGAATTTTTGGCGATACCCTCCAATTTTTGAAAGAATGAGAAATAGATAAATTGTGTCTCTTTTCAAAAGCCCTAAATTAAAAATGGCGGTCCTAAATATGTAAATTCGCATACTCTTTATAATAGTCCAGTAATTGGATAAATAAAAATGTATTAATCGTACAATAATTGTAATAATAATAAATTATTAGTACAGTTACTGTATCAATAGGTTCAGTCATTTTATTTATTGACAACACTAAAGCTCATCAGTATCTAGCTACTAAATAAAGAAAGAAAATCGATTGAAAAGAGGAGAAAAAGGTACTGAGTTGTTTTGTCTTTGCCTATTTATATATAAATAAATTTATTTCTTGTGCCAATTGGGCACAATTTTTTTAGTCATATAGGTATGTTATTTTCGTCAATCACAGTGGCCAATGTTACTGAAACTAACTATGTACGTAGGAGGTATTATTATAATAATACTATACTATAGTATAGTGTTCACAAGTGCAATTTCTATTGCTTTCACTGTCATAGTCCAGTGGGAAGATTCCACAACGACCGAGGAGACATCAGAAATAAGTTCTTTCCAAGCTACGAGGATATAAATATCCTCGCCAATTTACTGCCTCCTTCCTGGCTTATTGAGATTGTTGGAAAAATATCCAATAACTATATTTTGCCTAAAGAGGAACTTGAACCCAGGTCCTTTAAATCTGCAATCTGCAATACCACTCCACCAATGAAGCAGTTATATCATGTTTAATAGGAACATTTCGTTGGAAAATATTGGCTAGCAAGGAGTAAAATAAAATGTATTAATTTACTAAGTAGGTACTCCATATTCTACGGCCGCGGCGGTCAATCTCATTGAGAAGAGCAGTTTGCGCAGAAGATATTATAATGCAGAAGTGTGCGCGCAGATAAAAGTGTACTCTCTATTCCTGTCACTATCATACTCCGGTGCGACGACTACTCGACACGACCAGTGATAGTTAAGATGCAGGACCGACGGTTTTATACGCTCTCCGAGACACAAAACTTGGCCCAACCTGGGATCCGAACCCAGGACCTTCAGATGTCCAGCCGCAGATGCTAGCCGATACACCACCGAGGCAGTTAAATCTAAAAAAGCCTATGGGAATGACATATTACGATTAAATCTGAACGATAAATTATTCTATTCTTAAACTATTGTAAAACGCAAAAAAAATGATTCTAAAACACTACGAATAAAAAAATTCCATTGAAATGGCAAAAAGCGTAATATAAAATAATGATAATGTATTTATTATAACCATATAGTTTTTTTAGATTTATATTATTCAACGATTCTATATTATAATGAGATTTTGTTTAAGCTCCCGTATTATAATGTTAATACATATTTGAACAGATGTTGGTGATTTACTTTATTTATACAACAGAAAAGTATAAAGAATTATGCAAATTTCATTTCATTTTAAAAACATCCATTGAAAACTGACACCGGGGATCGATTCGTCTTTAACTGTCAGCTAGGTAATATCTTTACACCTGCTGCCGCATCACCGTCTGATGAATTGGAGAATAATTTTATTAAATTGAAATTTTAATATCTAAAGCTCGCTTGCACGTAATTTAACAAGCTGTAACTCTTCATTGATTGCGAGGAGTTTTTTTCTACTACTGGCATACTATATACTACTTGGTTTCTAATACTACTTATACCATACTGGTATTCGGCCGCAAGAGGAGTGGGATAAATTTTCAGTTTTCACCCGTGACTCACGTAGGCTATTTACATATACATATACTACTTGTATGTTACGTATAATTATTAAAATAATTAAAAAAATAGATAAAAATATATTGTGCTTTTAGCCATGTTTTCTAAGAACGACTCGACGAAACCAGCTATTATGTTATCCCGTGGGAATGAAAGATTTTCCTGTAGTAAAAGAACAACCAAACCGAACCGAGTAATACGTTATCACTATAAAAAATTGTTAAAATTGGTTCAGTACTTTTTGCATGAAATACACACACACACACACACACACACAGATAAACAGTCATACAGACAAAAACTTTAATGACTGTTGTTTCCGGGTATATATATATATATATATATATATATATATATATATATATATATATATATATATATATATATATATACACACACACACAATACGTTACAGTCATTGTTTAAAAATATATTTCATGTTCATTGTACAGGTTTCGCTTTGTTATTATGTTATTATATGTACAGATAACCGGAATAACTATGTGTCCAGTTTATTTCTACGGTCTTAGCCTGAAGAAATAAGAAATCGAACGTTTTAATATCTACCAGGAGGTTTGTATTTAATACACTTAAGAAGTATATTTGAAAACTTGATCAACGCATTGCTATCGTTATTTTGACATGGATTTCCCTTAATTTGTTAGCTTAGGCAAATAACTCGTTAGCTTATGCAAATTTGAAGGATGACCTGACGTATTCAAATCGCAGTCTCCAGATATTTGGCTAACAAGTTTGTAATTCTAGTGTGTATATTATTTGGAGCTGAAATTATAATAAGAATGTTTTTTTTATTCTATTCCCAGTTTAAAATACCATATTGATTTCTTTATATCAAGGACCATCCTTAGTTTTCCATCACTGTTATACAAATTAGAGTGATTGAAAATGTAAAAATTAATGTAGAAGAGATTGAGATGAAACTTGGCACTTAGATCTTGGAAGAAATATAGGGCATTAAATTGTTGAATAAAGTTGACCTCAAGGAAAAAAGCCATAAATAAAAGAATTCAATTAAGATGATGTCGGTTGGGTGATGGTCGATTTTGAAGTAGGCAAATTTTACCATTCATTCCCCAATGACGGTTAAAATTATCATTAAAAATGGATCAACTTTTTATGGCTCGTAAACCCCCATGAATATGTTCACACGCTTCATATTCGTCCGGAAAAGCAAACTCATACCAAATGCCAGTAAAAAAATATGAATAAATTACGATCGTTTTTGACAATTTATATTGATTTACAATTTGATTATATTTACAATTCCATATGGAAATATTTTGAAATTGTTTGTTCGTAGAATTTATCATGGAGATAGAATAGATATTAGACAATTTCTTCCATATCCCATAAAGGAGCGAAGTCAGGGGAAATGAATAGTAAAGTCTATAAAGAAATAGCGTTATGTTTTACATTCAAGCTGTAATTAATTCCGACGTATGGGGAAAAAATGTACAGTTGTATTTGTTTTTCATAATTTAAAAGTTAGATTGGAACACATTTTTTTCGAAAATAATTGGTGGGTGTTAGTTACGAGCAAAGCAATTTGCAAATAACAATATCGATATATCAAAACTATTCGTTGAATAAAACATTACAACGATGTAGATAACCTCTTGATATTGTTATTTTAATACGTATTCATTTCCTAAGTACATTAAGGGACAAATTACAAAGGGCTTAATATAAAGGGCTTTCTTTTATTGGAAAAGGAAATAATAAAATTTGCTTATCATAGAGATGTAAAGATGTAGAGATAGGGGCGGTAGAGAGACAAAGGCAAATCGACAATAGTACCTTTTTACACAAAGGTATTTTTTAATATATAGTAACTGTATGGTAAACCCATACTCAAAAGAAATAAAATTAAGTTTTTTTTGTCCAAAAATCTCCATAGCTCATAATACTGTCTAATAGAATCTTTGCAATTTTGGTACTTATTGGTTTACTGATATTACTTTACTACATTTATTCACTACCCACAATAATTATAAATTAAAAATTTAAAAAACCCCCTACACAAATTAATTGTCATTTAACGATTACACTGGCACGCGTGAAGCACTTAATCGAGTAATCATACGCCAAAATGCCTTATATCATTTTGGAAAAGAGCGGATACTTTTACACTGCTGGACCGATTTGAACCAAACAAAGCTGAGAACCACCGCAAGAAAACTGGCTTTCAAATGAAAAAAAAACCCGCATTGAAATTGGTCCATCCGTTTGAGAGCTCGATGCCACAGACAGACACACACACGCAGACAGACAGACATCGACGTCAAACTTAAACACCCCTCTTTTTGCTTCTTCGGGGTTTAAAAAATATATCCTTTAGCGATTGTACAATAATATTTTGTTTGAGCCTGGAATAGAGAAATTATTGTCTGACATTATGTCCCAATTTCTGTCATAGAGTAAGCTCAACTGTAGGAGCGTAACAATTATACAAAATAAACTACGCCAACGAAGCAAACGAAAGTTAATTAAGTATAAATTAAAACACATTTAGTAGTTTTCTTTTAAAAACAAGTTGTATAATCTAAAAGTACGTGAACTGAACTCTGTTTCAATATTCGAATAATATTTTCTTAGATTTACGCGAATATTTTGATATCTTAAATGAAATTTTCTTTTCGGAATATGTCGTAGTTTTATTTTGTACTTTTGTTTATGACGTTTCGAATGCTTTACAGTAAACAACGGGTGAGAGGAAAGTTTTAGATGTCTCAGAAGTTATGTTATAGTTGTTGCAACATAATATATATGATAACTAGCAGAACCCGCGTCTTCGCTCGCGCTAAAACTACAAAAAATCTCTAAAATGGTAGATTTCATCCAAACTTTCGTCCCCTATATTACGAGTTACGGATGAACTTCGAAAAATGCTAAGACACACATATTTATTGAATCGTATTAAAGAACATTAATACCAAGTTTCAAGTAATTTTGATCATAAATATTCTTTTGGGTTGTATTATAACGTGTTTTTCCGTGGGCATGAGATAATCTCCTGCGGTAAAAATAGCCTATGTCACTCTTCAGCCCTCCAACTACCACTACACAAAAAAAATCACACCAATCCGTCACTCTGTTTCGACGTGAAAGAAGGACAAACAAACAAACACACTTTAACACTTATAATATTAATTATGAATTTGGAAGAATATGAGCAATTCAAATTAATATTTATAATTCTTAATTTATATACGTACTATACGGCGATAGTAGGCGATTAGATTAATGTTTTTAAATAATAGCAAACCAAATGAATATCATGACGTTTTAAATTTACAACGCCGCAGGATAATTTGAATATAAATCGAAAAAAAAGGTTGTAAGGTCCTATTTCCCATATAGTGTTAGGAATTATCATTTCTCAATGATGAGGGACTCTGACCCTTTGCATTACTCATCCAAGTAACACATCGACTGTCATCAATATTTGTAACAATTTTATGGAAAAAGTTATGCTTTAATGAAATTTCTTGCTATATATCAAATAAAATGGCGCCATACTGGGATATAAGATTTCTATGATTTATAGGTAGCGTGTTAAACTCTTTATTTATAAATAAAACTTCATGTTTTCAATAACAAGTTGTTACTTGAAAATTAAGATAAAATTCTATTATTATGATATGTGTATAGACTTCATTGACTAAATAATGACCTAGAAGGGTGAACTTTTGGCAATCTTTTATTATTATGACAATTAATAAATAATTAGGCAGTGGTAGCTTAGTGGTAACGCGATTGGGAAACCGAGTGACGCGGGTTCATATTCGGGTCTCACACCTCTGATATTTTTATGTGCGAATCATTTCTAACATGATTACTACTTACCGTATGGTGAAGGAAAACATGTGAGGAAACCTGCATGTCTAAGAGAACCATAACCATGACATATATATATATATATATATATATATATATATATATATATATATATATATATATATATATATATATATATATATATATCATATTCACAGATGTATACATTATTACATTGCAAAAATAAAAAATGCAAACTAACAGGTATTAAATAAAATTATATATTACAAATATTTTATTTGAAATTTGGACCACAACTATCTAGTCAACTAGTTTTTAGTATTAATAAGCATGAAATTGTAAGCTGCGACTTATAAAGTTAAAGCAGAGAACTGCAATGAGTTATTATGTACGTTTTCGTAAAGTTTATTTATAACTTCAAAACAACTTTGCAATTATTTGTTTTAAAACTGAAAAACTTGTTTCTGAAAATGTCAAGAGAACTAAATGTAAATGTAACTTAGGGTATGATATATATATATATATATATATATATATATACATATATATATACACACACAATAAATAGTATATACAATTTTATAGTTTGATATCTTTTATATCTAGATTTTTCTCTTTTTTCCTTAGTTGACTAGGCCATATAATATATTGAATTGAAAGGACAATAAGTTTATATTCCCGTGCATCTAGCAGAAAACCGCATTAAACAATCTGGAGCTATTGAGTTAGGTTTGAATAATTCAGCGGCAAGGACTCATCAGCGGAATTAGGTTGCCTAGGTCCCGGGTGGGCTTAGACGTAATTTTGGTTTAGTACTCAGTGAAAACTAGAATGTATGGCTGTGACTTTTGGGATGACATTTTTTCGTTAACAAAGTCTATACATATAATAAAATTGTAACTAAATCGAATCTGTACATAAAATATTTTTTGGAAAATCTTATTGAAATAAACATTATTATCGATACGGAGGCCGAATCTATATTTTTTAGAATTTTTGTCTGTCTGTCTGTCTGTTACCGCATGACAGAAAAATCACTGGAGAGATTTTGATGAAATTTGATATGGTGATAGCTGGTTATTAGGGTCAACATATAGAATACTTTTTACCGCGGGAAAATATCTCATTCCTGAGAAAAAATACAAAAACTGCAATGAAAGAGTATACTAATATGTAAAATCTAAAAATTTGGTTTTTGCTCATCTGACCGCGGGCGGAGCCGCGGGCAATGCTAGTTAAGAATAAAGATTTAAAAATGAGAATGGTACAGGTATTATATAAGGCTTTTGGACTGAATACGAAAATGGTTGATGAATAATGAAACTGAAATTCTAAAATTAAGTATACCTTTTTCTTCTTTCTAAGCTTCTTAATTAATGTAAGTAATTTGTAACAAAAATTCAATTAATTTTATTATATCATGAACATAATCACAGTATGATAGCATAAAAATTAAATCAATAATTGGACGTACTCAAATATTCCTCTTTGATTAGTTATATGAAGAAACATTTGAATATTTAACGTTTTGTAACATTTTTCTGCTCTTTTATACGCACTTTATATGTGTTAGGTTAATATATTTTATTTTGATCTTCAAAATCAGAACTTGGGTAACTAGTTCTTAATACGAAAGTTAGTTATATATATATATATATATATATATATATATATATATATATATATATATATATATATATATATATGAAGTTTAACTTTTTATACACTTCTTTACTATATTCAGGGACAAGAAGACAGATACACAGACAAACACGCGAATTAATTTTTTATGGGTTTAATTGTACTTATGGTAACATAAGGAATTTTAATAATTATCGTCTTTTATAATTTTAAATAAATTCTCAAGATTATTTTATTATATTCACATAAAAAAAATAACAGATTTATTGTTAACTGGCGACTCACTCTCACTCCGCTCGGGTTCGTTCGTTCGTTATAGATTTCTAAGAGATATTTTCCCGCAGTAAAACGTATACTATATGTTGACCCGGACACCCAGCTATCATTATACCAATTTTCATCCAAATCTATCGCGTGGTTTTCTCATGATGCGTTCCCAGACAAACAGACAGACAAAAATTCTAAAAACTAGAGATTCGACCTCTGTATCGATAATAACTAGACTGTTCCAATAAGATTTTCCGCAAAATCTTTAATGTACAGATTCGACTCAGGTCGAATTTTTATACATGTTATTAGATATTGTATACCTAATACTCAAGATGTATTTTTTTTTCTAAAGTATAAAATGAAGGATTTATACTTTAACTTAAAATTTAACAACTTTATCCATGTTAATATAATCAGGGTTGTAATTAAGCACGTAATTATGACTGGTTATGAACTTTTCGATGAAGAAGTTTGTTGTTTCTCTTGTTCTTTCGAAGTTCCGTTGTTTTTTTACAAGGTTTTTTACCTCCTACTTTTCGTGAAACTTCCAGTGTTAATCAGACGCTGTTAAGAATACTTAAAAATGCAAAAATAAAATTTTAGTCTATGAAAAGGGCTGGCTTAGGTTGCTGTGAAAATCGAGCTTGTCTGATGGCTACTGGGCATAATAATGGGTACTAATCAAGATTTCGGTCGATTGCAAATCATTTAGATTAGGTTTTTTTTATTACAAATGGGCGTACTTTTGACCTTTATCTTAGCTCGAAGGTATAGATAAGGCCTACGATATAGCAAGTTTGCCCAGGAGAAGCCTGTTAACACGCACCTTAAAGAGTTTCAGGTTATACGCACTCGGAAAAATAGACGCAGGCAGGGTATTCCACTTCTTGGCTGTGCGCATTATAAAAGAAGAGTAATTAATAGGTTATTCTAAATTCTGAAAAACCAATGCGATTACAAAAATTCTTTTTGGTTTTTTATAGACATACTACTTCTTAATAAAGGTTAAGGCTATCTATGAGTAGCATCACGACGATCTCAAGGGCTGATCCATACTATAGTGCCGACCGCAGTTCGTTCTTGGTCCGATATCGGTCTGGTAAAGTATTTTTGTACAAGAAAAGTTGCTATACTGCGATTCGACATGACTTGACTCTTGCTGATAGTGTGAATTCACTCATTATTTCTTGTATAAAAATACTTTCCCATACCAATATCGGATCGAGAACGAACCATGATTGTACTATAGTGTGGATCGGTCCTATAAATATCACGGGTTGAGCCGTGATTAAACGCTTGATAACATTAAATAATACTATTGGCCCAATCTTATTGCAGTCAGATTTGTTTGCACTATGTTATTAACCACTTGTGTCACGAAAAAAGAAGCTTCTCATATTTCGTCTTATATTATTAGTAAAGAAGTACATAGAACAAGGAAAAACTCTAGTCTGTACAATAAAATGACATATACAATATACAGATCTAAAATAAAAAAAATGTGTAGCAAAAAAGTTATTTTTAAAAATAATACTAAAATTAAATTAAATGGCAAAGTTGACGACACGTTTGGCTCAGTTTGTAGTGTCAGCGGTCGCGGGTGGCATTCATTTGTGAGATGAGCACGAATGTTTGTACCCCAGTCATGGGTGCTTATATTTATAATAAAAATATAAATATGTCAGGACATTAACACACAACGCCATCTAGTTCCATAGTAAGCTACGAGGCTTGTGTTATGGATACTAGATAGTTGATACATTATACATATATAACTTTAAATACATACATATTATAAATATAAACACCCATGACTGGAGTACAAACATTCGTGCTCATCACACAAACGAATACCCCCAGCGGGACTCGAACCCGCGACCGCTGGCGCAGCAAGTAGGGTCACTACAAACTGAGCCAAACATGTCGTCAAAAATATGTATTTAAGTTATATATGTGTAGTGTATCCATTATCTGGTACCCATAACACAAGCCTCGTAGCTTACCATGGAACTAGATGGTACTGTGTGCTAATGTCCCAACTATTTATATTTATTACTTTATTTATTGTTTATTAAAGTTTATAATACATAAGATATTCGATAATTTGCACATACATGTAATATTAGATATTTTCATTTTGCAGAACACGTACAAGGATTCTGAGAAACTATCTTGCATATTCTCTTTGAACTTTCAAAGGAAACCGTTGGTCTTCAGAGAATCTATTCCATATTTTATCGCAATCCCACTATAAAATATTTTAAAATTAAATTGAACTTCAAGCAAAAATAGTATTATATTTTGAAATAAACTTTAGATAGATTGTTCTAAATAGTTTAGTATAATGACGAATATGATATAGATATCCATATTAATCGTCGTATGTAAAAGATCGACTTTTATTTACATAGTTTGTTGCTTATAATGATCTGTTAAAAGCTAGAAAAATCTATATATAAATAGGCAAAGACAAAAAGTTCAGTACCTTTTTGTTCTTTGTTTGTCAACGGTTTTTGTTTAGTAGATAATGTCGAGCTTTAGTTATCAATAATAGTTTTAGCTATCAAAAATAAAGTTTTAGAAACGGGATTTTTTATAAGGGCTCATTAGCGTCTGGCAATCCAGCCGGGCGAGAAGCCAAGAAACATACCGAGTGGCGGCCCACGTCGGTGGACGATATACCATGTGGGTTGCTCTTTGTACTTCTCTGATAGCAGAGTAGACTGTGGGTTTTGTGGTCTGCTTTGGTAGACCTGCCGTCGGGGCGTCGTGGTTGAGTGCGTCGATCCTGCGACACCTTATTAAGACGGAGGAGGTTCCGTTGACGTTTAGTGGGTAGTCTTGGCTTCTGTAGCCGGTGAGTCCCACATAACAGCTTGTGTACATGCAGATGGTACAAGAGATACATTTCCCAACATTAAGAAAAATATATACATATATCAAAAATCCTTAAGCCAAACAGTAATGATTTTATATGGAAATAAAAGAAATATTTAATAACTTAGGCAAAGTTAGACGGTCGATGCAACTTTTAATTTAAATAAAATTATAGACGATTTGAGCACAGATTGAACATGTACCGCTTGGAAGTGCATTACTATGTGCATTCTGTTAGCATAGTTATCGCTTCATCGCACATTCATGAACCTGCCTTAGCTTACACAAAGTTTCCTGCGTTTCATATTTTATGAAAACAGAAAATTATTTTAGATGTATGTATATAAATAACTATAAATACAAGCGATATTAAACATAATGCAACTCTATAATCTTTGAAGTATAGAAATAAAAAAAGTCATATAATGATTCTATGACACAATGTTTAAGAATCTTTAAGGTTTAACACGTCTCAAAGGCCCCTTATGCCCGATTTCACCAACGTCACCTAAGTTTAAGGGATCCTCTAAGCATGCTTAGAGGGCTGTTAGGGGACAGTTTCTGTTTCACCGACAGTTAGGGGTCGCCTAAATGTTAAAAGGCCCCCTAAATTTAGGTGCTCGAAATATGGGCTTAAAGACGATGGTAAAACGAAATTTAATTTAGGGGAATTTTAAGCTAGGGATCCCATACGTAGGTGGTAGCTTATGGATTGTTGGTGAAAATGGGCATAATCTCTCCTGTGACCACAATTGCTATAAAGCATTCGAAACGTCGAGAACCAAAATTAAAATAAATCCGTGAAAAAATCCGAAAAGATAATTTCATTTAAAATGTCAAATATTCACGTAAATCTAAGAAAGTATTATGTATAAAGCATTTATTTATCGACCTTGACCGATAGGCACATATTTAAAAAAAAGGCGCGGATTTTAATATTTTTTCCATGCTTTTGATGAAAAAGCAACAGATGTCGGTACTCCTTGCAGTGACTGATCATGAATTCATTTAGAACTGCTTTCCGAGCCGGTGGTAGCTTCCACGCTGACAGACTACTGACGATTATAAAAAAAAAACAAATTGCTGTTGCAAAATTTGCTGAATATAAAAATATATGCAAGGAATATTTCGAAATTTTATTACTTTATGCTAATAACCATGTATAATATCGCTAACAGCGGGTCTGGTCGACGACGAATTTTATGCGATTATGAATATTATACCATCATCATAAAGTTTAAATTAAATAATAATAAAAGTATATTCAGAAATAATTATCTTTTCTAAACTCATACTTAGTTACTCATACTAGCATTGCCCGTGGCTCCGCTCGCGTTCAGATGAACAAAAACCAAATTATTAGGTTTTACATATTAGTATACTCTTACATTGCAGTTTTTGTATTTTTTCTCAGAAATAAGATATGTTCCCGCGGTAAAAAGTATCCTATATGTTGACCCGGATAACCAGCTACCTTCATACCAAATGTCATCAAAACCCCTCCAGTGGTTTTTCCGTGATGCGGTAACAGACAGACAGACAGACAAAAATTCTATAAACTATAGATTCGGCCTCTGTATCGATAATAATGTCTATTGCAATAAGATTTTCCAAAAAATATTTAATGTACAGATTCGCCTTAGTTAGAATTTTATTATATGTATAGATTAATGTTTTATTGTTGTGTGTTTATTCAGACAAATTATAAACGACAGAAATTCATAGTATATGGGACCACCCTTGAAATATTTATAAAAAACCAAGCGACTCACGCTCGCTCTGATCGAGTTCGCCCCTAGTTACTTAAAAATGGGGGGTGGGTGTAGGAGGGTGAAAAATACTTTACAACCTACCAAACAAAAAACATTAAAATCGGTCAAGCCGTTTCGCAGGAGTGCGACCACAAACACCGTGACACGAGATATTTATATATTAGATAAATTATTACAATTGTTTTACTACATCAAAAGATAACGCATAACATATACACAAAGAAATAAAGCGACAAATTGAGTACCACCCTCATTTCATCAAAATTCTGTCAATAATACTTTGGATAAGTGAATATACGATGTGCGTGCATTGCCGTACTTGATAATGAATTTATTATTTTAGACGCTGGGAAACCAAACTGGCACTAACCTGCAACTGTAATCTTACTCGTAAATTCAGTGCGTGTCACTTTTTTCTTAATGCTGTTCCTGGGAACTGATATTTTGTTTTCCTCTAGTTTGGATAACTTGAATGTAGTATACTGTATAGCTCTTGATTAATTAAGTAGTTTTAAATGTGATTTCAAAACTTGCGGCATTTATGCACACGACGACAGAGCGAGAAGTGACTGTGCTTGTTGCCAGTTTTTAAAACGATTATTTTGTACGGGGTTCCCAGCTTCAGATAAAACTCAAACACACGGTAATCTGAAAAAATGAATGAATCATGGTGTCTTATATTACACATAAATTTCACTTTGTTCCCAACTCTATACAGCTTCTGAATCCTACCATGCTAACCATAGAACGAATACCATGTCGTTGTCAATGAACATGGATATTTTATGGTTGCTATAAAAAGTAAATGGACCTCTTCACATGAGGGTATGTAATGAAAGGAGCGCTGTCACTGTGACTTTGTTACTTTAAACCAACTTCCTTTCACGTTGAGAGTAGAGCTTGTTCGTTACATTGAATTATTGAAAACCATTTAGGGTCTATAAGGAGAATTTACATAAAAGTTTATTTTTATTTTATGTAGAAATTATGGTGTCACATTTTCTATGAAATATATAATCTTACAGAAAATCTTAATCTCTAATACAAAAAAGTTGATCCCAAACGAAACTGCGGTAATGATTTGCAATTATAACTCGTGTTCTATACGGATAGATAAAATTGAAGTGTCTGTTTGTAATATAAAAATAACAGCTTTATGCTAAATGCATATTAAATTATATTCAGTACTTACTACTTTTCAATAAAACTATCTTTTCGGATTTTTTCACGGATTTATTTGGATTTTTGGTTCCCTTGGGAAGTCTTACAGTACTTTTAATAAAAAAACAATTTTAACATTTTTGTCTGTCTGTCTGTTTGTTCTGCCTAATCTCCAAAACGGCTGGACCGATTTTGACGGGACTTTTACTGGCAGATAGCTGATGTTATAAGGAGTAACTTATGCTACTTTTATTTTAGAAAAAGAATTAGGGTTTCAAAAAAAAATTAAAACTTAAAAACACCAAAACCTAAAAATTGTTTTTTCTTATAGGTACCTACCGTATATACGTTTCATATTAATTTTAAGCTGTTATTTTGATATTACATACAGACACTTCAATTTTATTTATTTGTATGCATAGATTGTGTATTTTTGAACTCAAATTGTACTTCAAACTAATGCAGACGGGCTCCTTAAATAAATATGAAGCCGCCAGTCAAAGTATAGTACATATTGCCCTTATGAGTTTACCACTAGTTAAGACTTAGCAAGTTTGTGTATGTCGTATTCATACAAGTTTGGAGGTCGGATTATGTTAGATTACCGTTTTAATTATTGAAGCGACAGGCATCGCGGTGACTGAGACGAGTTATTAAAATTAATGTATTACACGGCTATGCGCTCCTCGTCCCGCTGTCAACTGATGACTCACTTTTATGATGAAAATTCTTTCATTTTTTGTGAATTGGTAGATGACACTTCATCATTCATCACTATACATTTTTATTTTTCATTTAGAAAATTAGTAAATTACAGGATACAGGTTTTTATTATTGAATGGAAAAAAATCGATATGGTTATTATAATTATTTTAACTATATTAATAATATTTATATTTTAAAGTAATAAACAGCCTTAAAGAGGTTTCAAGGGTCTCCAGGGGATGGTAAGCACAGCCATGTTCTAATAAAAAAATAATTTTACACTGTCATTGCGATCTATCTAACCTAAAATTCTATATATAACTAGCGATTCACCCTCGCTCCGCTCGGGTTCACCGCTAGTTACCTAAAAAATGGGGGGTGGGGGTAGGAGGGTGAAAAATACTTTACGACGTATTCTCATACCTACCACATCTTATACATTTTTTTTTATTAAAATCGGTCAAGCCGTTCCGGAGGAGTGCGACCACAAACACCGTGACACGAGATATTTATATAATATTAGATATTGCTAATTTGGTGGTGAGTACATGTAACTAATGGCTAACAAAAAAGGCACTTCCACATAAGCGTAGGGCTTATCTCTCGCCTACCCTTTAAAATTAAGATAGATGTTTTTAAGTGACTTTATTATTTAAGTGACAAATTGTTAAGTTACATGCTTCTAAGCTTAGCATTATGTTAGCCCAACCCGGGATTCGAACCCAGTGTCTCACGAACCCTTTATAATACAGAATTTCTATGAGCCAATAGTTTGGTTTTCATAATAACTATATATTCATTATTCACCTATCGACCGAGCTAAAGTAAGCAACGTGCGGGGCCTCGTTATACTGACGGTAAAACAATAAAGTAGTAAGACTTCTCTATGATTTATTATACCTTACGGGAAATAATATAGAGTTATGGGCACATATATAAGAAAGGGAAAATAGATCTACTATTCAAGTAAGTAAATTAGAAAGAAATATCCTACTAATATTTTAAATGCGACAGTTTGTGAGGATAATAAATAATAAAAAAAAAAGTATGGATGTTTGTTACTTTTTGACGAAAAAACTACTGAATGGATTTTAATGAAACCTACAATGATATAGCTCATACATCAGAATAACACAAAGGCTACTTTTTATCCCGGAAAAATATACGGTTCCCGTGGGATAATTTGGTTTTGTTTTTCTAGATGTGAACCAGAGCGAAGCGAGGGTGAGTCGCTAATATACAAAATATTTTAATAAAATACGTATGTATAGTACCTGGATAACATGCGTTTGAATATTAAACATTTCATGACCTCCGATTTTAAATTTACATTTTAATTGTTAATTTATTTTTACTGTGCACGCAACGGCTCTCAGGTCAAATTTTTGGAGAGATTTTACGAGTAATAAATTAAATGAAGCTCCTCCTACTTGCCCATTGACATTACATGTCCGAAAAGCGTAGTTGTTAAAGTAGAAACGAATGCGGATTCGAGCTTGTTTTGGGTCAAAAATTTATTACTGATTTACTCGTATATAGGAATGTAGAAAAAGTTATAACTGTAATTAATAACCTACCTTTTGATTATCAAACAACCAAAACAGTTAGTGATATATATAAATTGAATATAAATAAATATGTCGGGGCATTAACACATTGCACCATATAATTCCATGGTAAGTATTTGATATACTACACATATATAACTTTAAATACATACATATTATAAATATAAATACCCATGACTGGAGTACACAGATTTGTGCTCATCACACAAATGAATGCTCCCAGCGGGACTAGAATCCGCGACCGCTGGCACAGCAAGTAGGGTCACTACAAACTGAACCGAACGTGTCATTAAAAAAAAAAATGTAATAGAAGCCCCACAGAAGCTAGGTTAAATTTTATTTATTTATATATTTTATTGTACAACGGAATAATAACATAAAGATGGAAAAACAAAGAATCTAAAAGAACGTGCACAAAAGGCGGCCTTTCGCTGATTAGCAATTTCTTTCAAACAACCTTTGGGTTAGGAAATATGGAAGGCATATATAGGGTGGGTAAATTTATATCTATAGTAGGTATAATTACGTGATAAGGCGCAGGACCGATAGATAACTTTAAATGCTGAAAGCGGGGTGGAGTAATACCGTCATTTTCTAACTCCTAGCTGCTACTGAGATTTTCTTGATAGAAAAACTCTTTAACTAAATTCGACCGAACCCGGTGAAACAGTAGATAGATATAATAGGAAAAAAGTTATGTGTAGACTAAAAACTATGGGACGCTTGAACGGTCTTGAAGTTAAAATTTTAGTAAAATTCCTTTTTATTTTCGAAACTTTGTTTATAGTGAGGTTGTATACTCTGGTCTTCATTTTTGCATTGGTACCGATACATAGTATATCGTGTGGCTGTTTTCTAAAAAAATACAAACAAATCTATCCCACGGAAACCGTACATTTTTCCGGGATAAAAAGTAACATATGTGCTTTTCCAGACTATGTTCTATCTATATACTAAAGATTCAGATTTATTTAGCCGTTCTGGCGAGATTGAGTAACAAACATCCAAACATCTATTTAAACTTTCACATAAATTATAATATTAGTAAGATAACAGAAATAAAAGAAATTCATTTGTTGTTTTTCCCTTCTATGAAGGACAAAAGAACTTTTTAATCCTTACTAACATTATTAATTCAGTACCTGGACTACCGATACCGCTTCGATCGGAGTTTTGGCATAAAGTACAATTTTCTTTTTTTTTTAACTAAAAACTTAAAAAAATATAAAAATAAGCAAAAAAAAAACAAAAATAAAACTTTATATCCGACCGAGATTCGAACCTGGACACCTGTGATTGCCGATCTTGCGCGTCGGAGCCGTTTCCATGATTCAGATTATATATATATATATATATATATATATATATATATATATACAAGAATTGCTCGTTTAAAGATATAAGATAAGATTACGTTAATTTATGTACCTATTTTGGTGTAGGTACAGACTTTGTGTATAATATGCGATATTCTTGTAAATTGGAAACCGATTTTATGATACTTCTAAAATTATTAGTTCTTTAAAATTGGTTGCAGTATAAATTTCAACAAATAAATTCAGCTGTAAAGATGGAAGAATTATTTATACTGTTTTTAAAGTCACTAATTATATACAAAAGAAAGCCATGTGGTAATTTTTATCTTAGCAACTCTAGCACATCAAGAGGTTTCTATAAGATACAAGTATGGTAAAATTACAATATAACATAAGTTATTCAGGACGACTTGCCGGCGTATCTTTTGACATTAATATATATCACGTTCCAAAAGACTAGTAATTTTGAAATTTAAAAGAATTTGACACCAATAAATGTATTCGGGCGCCTCAAATCGGATTCAGTTCGAAGGTAAGTCAAACATTACGGCTTCAAGCGCTCCTCTACGTGATATGAATAAATTCAACCACTTATCGGACACGGAAAATTAGGATGGAATTGTAGGTTAGTTCAGCAGTCTCAAAACATGGAGGGATAGATATTTTGTGGACTATTCAGAAAAGTTGATGAATGAAAATTGAGTTGGAACTAGAGGGTTTTCTAATAAGTCTTTGTACGTACGTACGTAGCAAAGCAGTCAGTGCCATTAAATATTAAAATTTATGTAAAGCTGTATATGAAAAAATATATTTTTGTTTCTATGTTTCATGTTATATTTTCTATCCGATTTATATAACACTTTGCTTACGTGTAGAGTTGCTTCAACTCAACAAGTATAAAACCAGTGCAGTAACCAGAATACTTACTGGTCACTGCAAATTTAATAAACATATGTTTACCCTCGGCCTCAGTCGGACCGCAATGTGCAGACTATGCCATGAGACAGAGGAAACTGCTATGCACATCCTCTGCTCGTGCGGCCCACTCATGCACCGCAGAAGTATCTATCTAGGGCAGCATATTATGCAACCGGAAGAGATACAGATGCTCCCCGCTCAGAAAATCTGGAAGTTCCTGGAGTCAACAGGTCTAAGCGGAGAACTTTGAACTCATTATAAAGGGAGCTACAATGGACCAAAACTGGTCGACGTAGCTAGGGCCGACCTCGGCACCACACCCAACAATAATAATAATAATAATACGTGTAGGAAATGCACTTCCATAAGAAAGCCAAAGAAAATGTCTAATGTAGTACATATTGATAACATACAGTTATGCGTTATCAACGCGGTTTTCCAATCAGTATTAAATTTCTTTATATATTTCACTTAATAGGAATATTCTTACCGAATTTTTTTCATTTAATAGTTAACCAAAATGGGTTGCTTAATGCAACCGTTGTTTTAGACCTTGTGAATTGTAAGGAGAATCAATCTGGGACCCTAGTTACCGATATCATACACACTTGCTCTACCTTCATTCATTATCATGTGAAAGTTAGTGTGTATAGTATAATATTGTTTAAAAATATAAGAAAAATATTCTATAAAAGTAGTATAATTTATTGGATGAAATTTTTTTACGTACCAACATTATGGAAAAACCGCAAAAATCTATCAAACGAATTATTTATTTTTATGTATGTATGTATACACATTGCCCAAAGTCAACATCTAATTCTTTTTCCTCTTCTTATTTCCATATAATGAAGAATCGGAAGTATTCGGTATAGAAATCAGTTGCTTTACACATAAAACCTGTGAGATCGTCAGGCACTTTTATTTTGAGCACTCCGGAATATTGAGTCTTTAGCTAATTGGTGCCTTTCATATCGATATTACCTTCACATTTTAATCAGAATGTTGCTTGTTACATATAAGAGAATTCTTATAAAATCGAACAAAAATGTATGTATGTATTTCCGGTAATATGTATAGACTGCGACGTTTTAGCATCTGTTCTTTGAAGCTATTCGTAATATTCTACATCATGGTATGTATGTAATATTGAATGAATAAGGTAGTAAAAGATGTACCCATGACTTCTTTAGCAACCACCATTGATTATATGGAAGAAGTTTCTTTAAAATTATTGTTGTTATAAAACTAGGTGACGTAAAACAGATTTGGTTAAATTTTTCGGGTTTGTCGGGACAAAAATTAAGCTAAATATTGAAGCAACTTTTGACCAATATTTAGATCTATATATTTATCGAAAATATCTTGTAATTTTATTAAGTAAATTAATTGCAGTCAAAAAAAAACTTCTTATGAAATGAAGTAAAAAGTAAAATTACTTCTTATTTTCTTTCAAACTGAAAACCTTGTGCTAGTATAAAAAAATGAATAAATAAAATAGATGCTAATATATACAAATTGTAATAGTAACATAGCACACACAAGCATACAACCAAACCCACTCACACAAACGCACACACACACGCACACATACACGCACATACACACACATACACACCAGCGCACACACAATCATATACACACATACACACTTTTTTCTCTCTCTGTGTCTTGTAAGTTAGAAGTAATTTAATTTTTAATATATTTTTTTTTCTTCCTTTTTTGCTTACATTAACTTACCTTATTATAACTTAATTTCATGCAATGAATATGTACGCCTGATATGGGATGGTACTAGCTCCTGAAACACAGTTTTCTAGTTCAGTAGTTAGGGCTGTGTGTATTTGTTACCATTGTGTTGTTTAAATAAAGACTGTTTAAAGACTATGAAATAAAAACTATTCCAAATTTTGACCTAACTATAAAAATAACATCCTCATAAAAAGGATAACAAATCCAACCTGACTCTTTCACATGATACGTTTACAGATCCTATTTGATAACTTGCATTCTTTAAAAGTAAATATGGTATTAGACATTAGTTGGCTTATATGTGTCACAAAAAACTAATGTTCCACAGGATTCTCAAACCGAAGCTGTAATAAAAGTAGCCCGTCAGTCTGTGGCTCATAAATTATCTATACTAATACTAATTACTAATACTAATAATATTATAAAGAGGTAAAGTTTGTAAGTTTGTGAATTGTGAGTTTGTGACGTTGTAGGGGGTAATCTCTGGATCTACTGAACCGATTTAGATGAAATTTGGTAAGAGGATAGTTTGAGATCCTGGGAAGGACATAGGATACTTTTTATCCCAAAAATCAACCTTTAAAGGTGTGAAAATGGGGATGGAAGTTTGTATGGGGAATCAACCTAGTGACGAATCAGAGCGAAGCGAGGGTGAGTCGCTAGTTTCTATATAAAAAATCAAATCGATTTATTCCGTTATTGCTGAAAGGCAGAATTAACAAAAACAAGTTTATATTTATAATATTAGTTAGAATAGTTTAGATTAAGTGTAACTTTAGCTTTTATAGTTAAAACCGAAATAGTCGAAAGGAGCTAGTACGCTTTGTTTAAGAGCTTTCAACAAAGTTTTTAACGAATTTAGTTGTTTCAAGTGTGGAGATTATTTGTATGCGTAGATAGTTTGGTCGTTACAAAGACTTTGAATTGAAAGTGTTTTTACAGAAACAACAAAAATATCTTCTTTTACTCTAGGTTCTACTACACTTACCTATATATTAATTAATAAATTCGTTATTGTAGACACAATAACGAATCGCATCAAAATAATATTTCATTTTTGGTGAATAGTACGTATTGACCTATCCACGCTGCGTTTAGTTTTCTATGAACGTAGTATTCTAAACGACTAAGACAAAAGAGGTTATATTATATTATCACAAACACCTTTTAATACAAGTAATTCTATACCAAGTTTTAAGTAATTCTGATCATAAATATTTTTTTGGATTGTATTATAACGTGTTTTCCCGTGGGAAAGAGATAATTTTCTGCGGTAAAAAGTAGCCTATGTTACTCTCCAGCCCTCTAACTATCTCCACACAAAAAAATACGCCAATCCATAAATCCATTTCGACGTGAAAGAAGCACAAACAAACAAACACACTTTCACTTTAATAATATTAGTATGGATATTAGTAGAATTTGATATGATGACTCATACATTGTACAATATTTCTGCATATAATAGGTATAAGCTAGCTTTTGGATACGTCAGCCAATCTCATCGAAACAAGTCGTCCGTGCAAGAGATAGGTAGTAGTGCAGAAGCGTGTTCCTTGCTAGCCAGTCATCAATCGATACTGGCTACAATAAATTTTATTATATACTGAATAGAACTTTCCATCGACAATATTAATACAAAATTATACATCAATTTCCATATTTATAACTTCTCAAATGATAAACTTTCATTAAACTTTTATACCCTATTTAATTTCTTCATGGGATGAAATTGCGAAAATTCTTATCTAGTTATACCTTCCTCATAACTCCTGTTCAAAATTTTATGCTTATACTCATAGCAGTTTAGGATTGAATTATCAGTCAGTGAGTCAGTGAATGAGTTTGTTATTTTTATTAAGTACATAATATTACTTGTTTAAACAAAGATTTTTTGAGAATTAATAATAATTAGATTTTTATTATTTTATTATTATAATGGATTAGTGATTCACCCTTGCTTCGTTCGGGTTCGTTCGTCCCTAGGTCGATTCCCCATACAAACTTTTATCCCCATTTCCACCCGCTTAAAGGATAATTTCCGGAATAAAAAATAACTTATGTCCTTCCCAGGGTCTCAAACTACCTCCTTATCAAACTTCATCTAAATCGGTACAGTAGTTTTTGAATTTATTCGTTACAAACATACAAAAATACAAACCTTTCCTCTACATATATTGTGTAAAATAACATTTACCGATTTTTGAAAATTAATAATACTTATATTTTTAATATAGTGGATAACGTTTTGATCGAAACCAAAAGGTAATATCGACATGAAAGGTTCCAATTATCTAAAGACTCGATATGGCTGAGTGCCCTCGAATTAAAAAGAATTGGGCTCACAGCTTCCATCAAAAGCTATTAAAGTTAGTGTATTTATGCGAAAACTTTTTTACTTCTAACAAAGCTTAACACTGTGGACGGTCACGTGGAGTGGAATAGATCTCTACGTCGGAGGTCGACGGTTTGGTTCCCGTTGAGGCTAAATCTTTTGCATATATATATATATATATATATATATATATATATATATATATATATATATTTACATGAATACAAATGAGAAAGGTTAATTTGTAAATAATGTTTTAAATTGAATTTTTGAAAACCTATTTACACAATACTTACATAGGTGAATTTTTTTTAAGGCCTTAATAGGTTTTTTTTAATTCGTTTAGAAACTATGAAAAAAGAAATATAATAATTATCATTGTTTTTAGCAGTATTTTTTCGAACATGTTCATGTGGCCTCTTTTTAGCCGAATTTATATGCTAATTTCCGTGATATTTAGTCATACTGAATAATTTAATACATAACCTCTCGATATACTCATATATTTTCACGTACTTAGAAAGGTATTAGTCATAAAATGTAAGTATATAATAAAAAAAAACATCTAATAAATATTTTAAAACTCACAGGCGTACATATAATAAGCACTTTTTTGTTCATAACCAGAAAAAATACCTTTTATTAAATTTCAAAATTTTCCCATTTAATATTCAAATATATAATACAGTGAGAAAAATGCTGCTATGATTAATGCAAAAGAAATTAGGTTCGACCAAAAGTGCCAGTAAAATTTATTCATCTCACGTTCAGCTTACACTTTGCTCTGCACCTTTTGCTTGTTTTGATAAGCTTTTCTGTATTTTGTTGTTGTCTGGTTGTAAATAATTTACTTGTAAATAGAAATTCAATTAATTTTGTTATAGTATTATTACTCCCTCACGGTCTATGGCTCGTCGTCATAGTGAACATTGTGAACAGTACGACTGTGAAGCTGGAGGTCCTGCGTTCGAGCTTGGGTCGGGCTAAGTAGTTATAAATATTTTTTCTGTAAAAAAGTTTTCAGTAACAGCCTATTGGCAAGTTGGTACTTGGTAGTGTTTTGCCCCACATGTCTCGAAAGCACATAATATCATTGATCTTGCATCTGATCTTTCACTGGTGGCGTCAAATTGGAGGAGTTTGGGAGTGAAAGGACTAAAGAGTGTAAGTACTTGTGTTAGCGCGCTTTGTGCACTATGTCTCTTGCACACTTGGCTAGTTTCAGTGAGATTGCCTGAAATAGATCACAAGGAAATTATTATTGATATTATATTGTACTAGCGACTCCTAGTCCCTAGGGTATGTATGCAACTTACCTATTTGAATCGGATATTATTAAATTTTTCATTGGTTTTAATTTTTTTCGTGGAACCCCATTTTCTTTTCTAACATAAAAGTAGTCTATGTTACTCCTTATTACATCAGCTATCAGCTAGCCTGTGAAAGTCCGGTTAAAATTGGTCCAGCCATTTCAGAGATTAGCCAGAACAAACGGACAGACAGACTGACAGACAGACAGACAAAAAAAGTGAAAATGTTGTTTTGGTGTATGTACGATTAGGTGTATGTTGATGATACTGACTACTATAAACAGATTAGTGATACTTTCAGAGTCCTTGGCAATATAGTTTCATAACATAACTTAAATTTTAAATTTACTGATATTTCTAGTCACATTATATCGTTACCAATAGAAGAAGAAAGATAAAAAATTTACTACAATTCTACTACTATTCTTTACAACAAAAGGTCACTTACAATAGTACAATGTACAAACAAAAACAAAGCAAAAATACTAAATAATTCGTGAAAAACCCCTGGCTTTTGCTCTGTAAGTGACATCGTTAAGTGCGACATAAATTAGAGACAAAGAAACTCAACTCGTCATAATGACGAGTCATGCCTCACTGAGCCCTGGAGTTAGGTTGGTAAATTAAAGCGTATGTAGTGCTATGACATACTATAAAACGATATATAGAAAAACTAGCATTGCCCGCGGCTTCGCCCGCGTTCAGATGACCAAAAACCAAATACTTATGTTTTACATATTAGTATAACACTTACATTACAGTTTTTGTATTTTTTCTCAGAAATGAGATATTTTCCCGCGGTAAAAAGTACCCTATATGTTGACCCAGATAACCAGCTATCGCCATACCAAGTTTTATCAAAATCCCTCCAGGGGTTTTTCCGTGATGCGGTAACAGACAGACAGACAGACAGACAAAAATTCTAAAAACTATAGATTTGGCCTCTGTATCGATAATAATGTCTATTTCAATAAGATTTTCCAAAAAATATTTAATGTGCAGATTTTTTTATAAATATTATGTTACTTACATACAAAGCTTTTAAACTTTTTTATAATTTTTGTTCAGAAATCACAACTTTTAGAAATAAAATATACTAGAAATCCGACAGAAAAACGTAAATGATATTAGTAAGATATTCGAAAATACTGCTAAAAGTTTGTAGGTATAAGAGGGGACTGAAGTGAACAACGAAGTGAAGTGTAACAAACTGAATGTAAATGATATTATCTTTTTCTGTAATTTCTCTCATTTAAATGTTATAATAGCGTCAAAAATTCGACCACAATTATTATTGAAAATTTGAAAAAAACAATATATGCATAGAATTAACCAATCTATATAAATAAATGTTTCCACATTTTTTATTAATAACTCTTTAGTGTTCGACAATAATGAGCTTGTCAATAGCTACTAAACAAAAAAAAGATAATCGGTTGACAACACAAAAAATACAAAAAAAAAAAACTCTTTTGTCTTTGCCTATTATATAGATAATGCTTTGAGTTTAACGTTATCTGATTTAGCTAGACTTAGCTATGCTATAGTTTCAATGGACACAATTCTAATTCAAAATAGAAGCTGACAAAAGCGAAAAATTGTTAACTCTTGCTATGTAGACAGGTAGTTATTGCACCTACATGTAGCAATCAAGTTGTACAATGATTTTCATTAAAAAATGCTTCAAATTGATATCTAAACTTTATTATGTTTTCAATCACCGACGCAAAAAAGGCGAGTTATGAGTTTAACGTGTGTCTATGTCTGTGTCTATGGCATCGTAGCGCCTAAACGGATGAACCGATTTTAATTTAGTTTTTTTGTTTGCAAGGTGACAACAGAAGGTGCAGAGGTCGACAGTGTTCTTAGCTATAAATCAAGAAAATTCGTTCAGCTGTTTGTAGGCTCTAGGTCTGAGATCAGCTCTTTTCTAGACCATAAATGGATATTATGAACAACTTCCACGGACCTAATTAATTCGAAACTTGGTATTCTGTTACTTTAATGGCATTACAATGATATGGTAACCTAGGCCTGATGCTGCAGCGTCACTCGGAATTTGCAAAATATGTAATCAATTTTTTACTAAAATACTGCAGATATAAATATTAATATATATAAATATTTAGACTCATTGAAATAGAATTGTGCAGATTTTTTTTTTAATTTTGAATCTAAGAGTTATTTTTAAGTGCCATACCAATAAATTATTTTTTAAGTTTTCTATTATTGATGTTTGTTGACCATAGAAATCGGACTTGAACTCTCGATTTGCCCCTTATCCCTAATTACGTATCACGTATCTATTTATCTATACTAATAATATAAAGAGGTAAAGTTTGTGAGTTTGTGATATTGTAGGGGGTAATCTCTGGATCTACTGATCCGATTTAGATGAAATTTGGTAAGAAGATAGTTTGAAACCCTGGAAAGGATATAGGATACCTTTTATCCCGCAAATCGTCCCTTAAGGCGATGAAAATTATTAAAATATTACAGATGTAGATATTTATCTATGTATGCTTTCTATTTGTAAAGCTATTTCCAAAATTAGATAATATACATTCGACTTTTTTATTCACACTCACTTTTTTATAATATTATTTTAATGTAACTATAATTGTACCCCTATTTTATTTAAGTTTTCATTTAATTATTTTTTTTGTCAGTGGCTATTTTTTTAGATATGTTTAATTAAAAATACATAAAAAATATAAATAGTAGTTGATTCACTATCATATAACAATAATAATAATATCTTCCCGACCGATTTCGGTCACGGCGGTCAATCTCACTGAGCCTAGCCATCTGCGCAGGAGATATTAAAGTGCATAAGTTTTTCACTTGTTTCATTTTCAAAGTCCGATAGGACTTTTAGATACTTAGACACTCGCGGTGAGAGTTAAGGCGCAGGACCGACTGCTTTACGTGCTCTCCGAGGCACGGGGGTGAAACATCACCAACTTCCCAACTCCGGAGTGTTACTGAGAATTACTTAACACAAGAACTCAGTAGTTAAACTCGACCATACATGTTAGACACTATCACTTCTTAGATTATTCTTTTTTTTAAGATTGTGATGGGACTTAAATCCGAATCATTGCCAACTTTTTAATTTCGGATTGCTATTGAGTATTTCTTGACGAAAAAAAAAACAAATAACTATTTTATTTTAAGTGCAAATCAAGGTATACTCGATCCAAGATTCAAATCTAGGACCTTCAAATCTGTAGCCGCACAGAAATCCACTAGAGTGACAAAATATTTTTAAGATGACAATATCATTTTCCAACAAAGAATCAAAAATACTTCATATTTTATGCGCAATCCGCTTTTAATTTTTTTCTACATCACTATTTGTTTGTTGGTAAATAAATTGGCAGTGGACAGCGACAGGTGGTCTATATCGTATGGCCCACCGTTTACATTGGTTTTCAATTTTAAAATTTTGTAAACAATACTTTATGAATTTGTCGCGAAATAATAATGTTTTTGTGTAGTGATAAATTCAAATAGCTGTTTCAAAACCTTTTATGAGATAACCTATCTGAAAGAAATGCCACTCATGATCCCGAAGACTGAAATAAGTATAAATTGAAGATTTTATAGATATTCGCCCATTCTAGAATCAAACCTATTGGTATAAGGCTAGTGAGTAAAAGCAGTACAATGGATATTAGATGTCAATGTGCTAGACGGTCGTTTTTTTATTATAGCAAGAAATATTCCAGTGAAGAGTTAACAGCTGCCACTCTTTCGTTCAAACAATACCTTGCTGAAATATCGCCTCAATAGAATTATTTATTCGAGTCGCGCTCGCTCAATATTCTGAATAATTTTCTTGTACCGTGGGCAACAATGTCAAGTATGTATTTAAAGTTAGATTTGAGGGAATTTTCAGTCTTATTTCTATTGGTATAAGGTGTGAGCTTTCGTGGTCTTTTCGTGTGATCAAGACAAAAGCATTGTGATGGATAAATGTCAGTACTCGTCATTCGTGCTTAGAAATTCAAATTAAGGCAAGTATTAGTAGAAAGGCTAACGTTCAAAGTAATCATAGTTTAATATTTCGCAGATTTATTGAAACAATTTGTTTTGGTTTCAGATTTTGACGAAATTGTAAATTAAATGACATTTACTAATAATTAATGGATATTTTGATACAAAAACTTTTATATATTTTTAATGATTTTTTTTCTACGACACATTTGGCTCAGTTTGTATTGGACTTACATTCTGAGTCAGCGGTCGCGGGTTCATTTGCGTGAGGAGCACGAATGTTTGTACTCCAGTCATGGGTGTTTACATTTATAATATGTATGTGTGTGTAGTACATATATAACTTTAAATACACACAAAAAACTATTTGGTACCCATAACACAAGCTTCGTAGCTTACCATGGAACAAGATGGTGCTGCTTGTTAATGTTCCAACATATTTAATATTTATTTTATTTCATCGAAAACGCATTTATATGATCAATATAAATAGAACATGTGCTGCTTAGAAAATAAACGCACTGTGACATTTGGCCATTAATATAAGACGATGACTCTTATACATAAAAATCGCTTGAGTCTGAATCGTATTTACGTACTGAGGGTTCTGTACTACTATTATCATTAAAGATGAATATTAGAGTAACTTTATCAATAAAATTTATTTTTTAAGTCGTTTTAACATTTTGTCCAAGACCGACTCACATTTCGCCAGTTCTTAGCTGTTGTTTTACTTTTGAGCTTTCATTACCAATTTTACCACTGAACACACCAAAAAATAATCTTAGAAGACTAGTCTCTTATGTCGAAGACATCCGATATTTTTTTATTTGCCTATCTATTATTTTTTCATATTTTTGAAAGAATGTAAAGTTGCCAAAGATATTTTTTTTAAATATTAACCGTTTACCTATTACTATTACACTTTGGAATATAGGTACATACAATAATGATGTTCTCCTGACCGATTCCGGCCACGGCGGCCAATCTCATTGAGACTAGCCAACTGCGTAGGAGATATTATAGTGCACAAGTGTGCGAGCAAACGCATATGTCATGAGCAGAAGAACGGACAGCCTAATAAAAAGACGGACAGAAATCTTGAAGCTTCGGATGCGGAATTCTAAAAAAACTATAAAATTATCTTAACCTATATCTTTCGTGAACGCAAAGTATATAGCGACTGTTTCAAGAGCCTTTAATATTTATGTTTCTGTAAGTAACAACTTTATATATTATTCCATAAATTACCATAGATATTCACTTGCTCTAGAAAATTATGACGTACTTAGTAAACTGCAGACGTCTTGATAGTTTAACGTTTAAAATCTTTTCCATATAGGAATCTGACACAGCACACGATATTGTTCTATTGTAAAAATGTTTCATATCGAATTATTTCATGCACTGGTAGCCTAGTTGTAACGTGCTCGCTTGAATCCGCTTAGCTTTGTTTCAACCAAATCACCGGGTCTTGCACTTTTAATATCTTCATATGCGAATCATTTCCAATAATAAAGTGAAGGAAAACATGAGGAAACCTGCATGTCTGTAAAACCTTAGCAAGTTTTCTAAAAACATGTGAAGTCCGCCAACTCACACTTGGCCAGCGTGGTGCACTGATCCCCTCGTATTGGGTGGCTTATGCAAAACAGTGGGACGTTAAAAAAGAGCTGACTACAGTACAATTATATTATTTCAAGTATTTTCATTTCAAAATAATCCTTTACAACTATTATAAATACGAGAATTTGTATGTGTGTTATTTGCTACTCTTACACATTGAAACGACAAGAAGAATTTGGATGATACAAAAATAGTTTGTGACCCGAAGTAACATATGGGGCTTATAATAAAACTTGCTAAAAGGGGGCGCTACCTGTGTATAATATCATGAATGTAAAAGGCACCTGGGGGCGCATCCCAATGAACCGAGGGCGAGGGTATACATGCGAAAGTGTGTTTAATGGGTTGTCTCTCTTCTTGTTCGATTTCATAAAAGCAGATAAGGTACTCCAATTTGAATGTATGTTTTTGTATGTACTTGCTGTTTTTGTATGTACTTTACATGAAATCGTGAACCAATTGTCAAAATTCTTTTTTTTTGCATAGGCTATTCGCGACTAATTACGCAGTCAATTAAGATGCCCCGACGGGTGGTCTATCCAGACATACCTTCCGCCATTTCATCTAGTCGAGGTGACTGCAGTCAACGCTACAGAGTCTAACAGTAATGAAGCACTTACTCAGGCTCTACTCAGATCTTAAAAATAGTCAAAGCAGCTTTCTGTATTTTTTCCATATGTATGAAAACACCTTCATGTAGTAGGATAAAACTTAGCAAATGTCACATTCTAGTCCATAGTTTAGTTAGAAGAAGTAAAAACAACAAACTATCGTATTTACAATTTTGATACTTATTTTATGACATATTCTCTGCCTATTATAAAACAATTCCATATTTTATTTATTCCTAACGATCTAACTTCGTGTTTAAAATGTTGATGGAAAATGATGATAGAAGACATCATCATTTTGAAGGGCTCATATTGTGGGAAACTCTTTTCCCAAAATAAAACCACGTGTAACTTTTTAACCGAATTCTCTTTGTTCATTTAATTTAGTCATGTGAAAATCAATTAAATTGCTTTTTCTACATATATATTATTCCGTAGGAAATTATTTTAATACAATTTAAATTTTATTTACATCCGCTTCTGTGGTATAGAACACCGTAGTGGCTGATTGAGCTCGATTTTAAAATGTACCACATTGTAACTTTCGAATAAATTGACTCAAATTTAATAAAGCAGTTTAATTCGGATAGAATAATTTTAATTTTGACGACACGTTTGGCTCAGTTTGTGACCCTACTTGCTGTGTCAGCGGTCGCGGGTTCAAGCCCCGCTGGGGCATTCATTTGTGTAATGACGAATGTTTGTACTCCAGACATGGGTGTTTATATTTATAATATATATGTATTTAAAGTTATATATGTGTAGTGTATCAACTATCTGGTATCCATAGCACAGGCCTCGCAGCTTACCATGGAACTAGATGGTCATGTGTGTTAATGTCCCAACATATTTATTTATTTTAATGGACATACATTTATTGTTGTTACAATCAAAAGTAATTTAAAAGCAAATACCTTAATATACACGAGAAACCATATACAGGCACAAAAGAAATTTTCACAGAATACAATCACGTGAACGGTGTTCGGAAGTAAAAAGTACCGGTCCCTTCACATCAAAGCTGTGACCCAATTATGAGGGTAGTCACGCCCGTAATTGCGTGGCCATCGGATGAGCGATTTGTTCCAAATATACAGTTTTTTATAGATTTTAGGCTATTATTTCATTAAATTTTTAAATTTAGTTTTTTTTGAAAACAAATTAATCTATTTTAATTTTATAATAATATGCGTAATAATTATTGTTTTGATATACCAAACTGATTGAATACTTAGAGCTTGGGATATAAGCTCAAAAGCGTCCGATGGGAGGATATATCTTGCAGTGAGAGAGAGTCTGGTTATTATGATGGAGTCTGGAGAATAAAAATGGGTTTTATGTTATATACTCAAATATTAAAGTTTTCTTAGTTTATTAAATTCCTTTGTTTCATTTTCTTATTATTTTTCTTATTTATTCTTGGCAAAACAGACTTTTACCAACACCTTTAAAAGCTATAATGCTGTAGAATTGTATAATACATATATAATTAATGTTTAGTATAGATTTATTAGAGATGAGATATTTTCCCGTTGTAATGTACAGTATACTTTACCGTATGTTGACCCGGACAGCTAGCTATCATCATATCAAATTTCATCAAAATCTGTCCGGTAGTTTTCTCGCAATTCGTTCCCAGATAGATAGACAAAAATCTAAAAACTATAGATTTGGCTATAATAATGACTATTTCAATAAGATTTCCCAGAAAATATTCTATGTACAGATTCGAAGAATTTAATTATAAATATAGATAGATTAAAAAAGAAATATTTTTTTTTTAAATAGCTTTTCGTGTGCCGGATGATAGTATTTGCATGCAAACTGCTGTTTTATTAGTAATGTTGACTGCAGAGCCGCCAGAAACGAGTTTTAGAGTGGCACAGATATACAAGCAATAATATATGAGAATTACATCCTGGTTATTCTGATCATGGGCAGTAAAACCATTTCACCAATATTAGTGATAGGAATTGTAGTGGTATATCTACTTCTGTAAGCTCTATGTACTCTGAAATATTTGTCTCTGGGAAATTTCACGTGAAGCGGACAATGAAAAAAGTTAGGTTCTGAAATTCATTCATATTAGACATACCTATTTGTACTTTTAGGGGATATGAACATGTATACATAATTTTTTTTATATGTTAATATCCCCTAGAAGTATAAATATGCATAATATAGACGAATTTCAGAATCTCACCTTTTTTTTACTGTCCGCTTTACTTGAAATCCCTGTCTTCAAATCTATATTAATATTATAAAGAGGTAAAGTTTGTGAGTTTGTGACGTTATAAGGGTAATCTCTGAAAACCGATTTAAATGAAATTTGGTAAGAAGATAGTTTGAGACCCTGGGAAGGACATAGGATACTTTTTGTCCCGGAAATAATCCCTTAAGGGGGTGAAAATGGGGATGTATAATGAATAAATAAATCGATCTTCCCCATCATGATCTAAATGTTTTGTTATTAATAAATGATTATGATGAATGATCATTTATTAATAACAAAATTGATTGTACCGCAATCCACAGCCAAAATATTACAGTACAATATATTATAGGGTAAATAAAAGTATCGCTAAAATTGTATTTCCAATACTGTGTGTTCTCCAAATTTTTTTAGCATTATCGACGGAACAGTCGCATTAGTGAACAGCAGTTATCGTTTACAATTACCTTTTATCGCTTCAACTTCATTCAGGAAAAATGAAGCAAATTTCATAATAAAAATAATGTATTTCCGCGCTTAATTCTTTTATGTTTTATCCAATTTTATGATTTTCAATAAAACTCACGCACTTCAAGCGTTTTTCATAAATATTTAATTGGGCTTTAGAAAATATTTAGTTTTAATAATGGACCTTTGATACTTATTGTAATAGTGAAATGAATGTTTGAGATTTTAGGGAATAGGATTTATCATTATATTTGTAATAAAAACACTTTATTGCACATTACATAAGAAATATATGAGAAAGAGAAATATTAAGTAAAAAAGATGCACAGCAACAGCTTATTGCTAGAATCAATCTTTTGCAGGCAACCGCAGGGTATATATATATATATATATATATATATATATATATATATATATATATATATATACACACATATATATATATATATATATACAATACATATCCATATATACATTTTCATAAAAAAATTAGCCTTCACAAGTAATTTTGAAACTAGTAATATCAAAACAAAATAAACGTTGGAAAGATTTAATTTTAATAATTCACGAAAATATCAAATTTATTTAAAAACATAAGATCGGAGAGTATTTCAAGCATATAAAATAAGGGTATTATAGGTAAATTCGCCAGACCTGTACTATCCAGGCGGAAAGCATTATAAGTAGGCAGCAAGCAGTATGATTTTATGAGTGGACGTAAAACTCGACGGATATCAGAAAATCGCTTTTGAAAGAATTGGCATTGTGCACGTACAATGTAACGAACAGAAAAGGCTCCAAGTCACTTGGGAATTGTAGGCAGTTGGTACATACTTGTTTTGTAAAGTTCATAATTGTTTGGATTTTGTTAATCTTATCAATAGGTACTTATAAAATAACATATCCTGACTCACTGACTGACTCACTATTATTAAGACGATGTAGATTTAGCGATTTTTTTTTAAGCAGTCCATGATCGAGATACATTGCTTTTATAGTTAGATTTATTATTGTTTTATGAATTTCGTTTAAGAATTATGAAAATTGTAAAAGTAAATATTAAAATTTTTGTTTTTGAATCTGATTTTTTTATTCTACGTAATCTTTATAATTTAAAGAACCTATGAGATGACTAAAATTAAATAATCTATAGTAATATTATAAAGAGAAAAGATTTGATTTTTTGTTTCTTTATTTGTACTGAATAGGCTCCGAAACTACTGAACCGATTTAGATGACATTTGGTAAGAAGATAGTTTGAGACCGCTGAAAATGTCATAGGATAGTTTTTATCCCGCAAATCATCCCTTAAGGAGGTGAAAATGGGGATGAAACTTTGTAGAGAGCAGAGGGGGACGCAACCTAGGGACGAACTCGAGCGAAGCGATGGTGAGTCGCTAGAACCAAATAATAATATTCGAGTGGAAATATCAATGTCAATCATTATCACAGCAATAGTGAAGCGTATAGAATGGGAAATTTATTCTTTATATAATGTAGTGCCTATCTCCTGGGCTCTGTCTCTTGAAAAGTGCCTTAGATTTATGTTTATCTAATCGCCCTAGTTTTACTTCGCATTTATAATATGAAAGGTTTCAGAAAAGGCGATTTTTTCCAATTATCATAGATTATGAGGATATTAAAAATCTTGAAAAAAAAATCTTTATAAAAAACTTTCGAGTGGGTTAACAAAATTAAGGTTTTTAAGAGACGACTACAAAAATATATGCAACATATATGTTTAAAAACGATTCAGGATAGCAACATATATACATATAGGTAATAAAATTGTAACAAAGTCGAATCTGTACATTAAATATTTTTTGGAAAATGTAATTGAAATAGACATTATTATCGATACAGAGTCCGAATCTATAGTTTTTAGAATGTTTGTCGGTCTGTCTGTCTGTCTTTCTGTCTGTCTGTCTGTCTGTCTTTCTGTCTGTCTGTCTGTCTGTTACCGCATCACGAGAAAACCACTGGACAGAATTTGATGAAATTTTGTATGATGATAGCTGGTTATCCGGGTCAACATATAGAATACTTTTTACCGCGGTAAAATATATCATTTCTGAGAAAAAATACAAAAACTGCAATGTAAGAGTATACTAATATGTAAAGCCTAAGAATTTGGTTTTTGGTCATCTGAACGCGGGCGGAGCCGCGGGCAATGCTATTTGTAAAATAATACTAAAAATGTCGGGCTGGCTAAAACTAAGAAGCTGTACATAAAAAAATAATTTACTACGATAAAAAATCCGACTGCGTAAAGCGAACTGTAAAGAAGGAAAAAGTGTCTCAGGAAAGTATTATGCAGTTGAAGAAATATATTCTTTATCCTTGCTGCGAATCTTGCTACATGTATGTATGTATGTATGTCCTTTTTGTATTTTTATAAATATACTAGCGACTCCCTCTCGCTCCGCTCGGGTTCGTCCCTAACGTGGGCCACCCTTATCAGTTAGGGGTATGAAAAATAGTTAGTAGCCGATTCTCAGACCTACTGAATACGCATATAAAATTTGGTAGAAATCGGTAAAGCCGTTTCGGAAGAATACGGTAACTAACATTGTGACATGGAAATTTTATATATTAGATGTAGTATTCGGAGCTTTTTTCCAATTTTAATTATTCTTTTTTTATTAAAACTACTACTTTTTAACGGTTAGTATAGAATTCTCAGAGATGAGATATTTTCCTGCAGTAAAAAGTATCATTTATGTATGACTCGGATAACCAGCTATCATCATATCAAATTTCTTCAAAAAAATATTTAGTGTACAGATTCGACTCTTATACTATATATATATATATATATATATATATATATATATATATATATAGTATATATATATATATGATATATCTATATAACATTACGTCAGTGTTACAATATGGGCGGCATGTCGCGAGCCTAAACAAACATTACGAACCACCTGTCGCTACTATGGCTTGTTCAACAAATAAATGAAATTTAGAGGATGCTAATAAAATGTATGTATCTGTAAGTCGCATGAATTGGTTAATTAACCGATTTCAGAAAAACGAGGTACGTAATTTGTATGTATGTATTCAGTCTTTTTAAACGTCCTATAGTGTGGACTATACACGATGGCTAAGTGCGGGTTGGCGGACTTCATATGACTTTCGAAAACTTGCTAGGTTCTCTTAGACATGCAGGATACTTTACGATGTTTTTCTTTGCCGTATTAGCATCATCATCATCATATTTGAAATTATGGCATTAAAATATCAGAGGTACGAGCACGAGGACTTTTTACTTCACTTAGTTTTCCATGCGAGTGCTATACCACTGGGCTTCCATAACTATACGCTTGGATGTATATATGTATGTTACACGATATCTTTACACACAAGTTTCGATTATTTGGAACAGCTCAAATTTACTTCGCCGAGGTAAATCTTCAGCTCTTTAATATCTCATGTAAACGACATAATTTATAGGAAACAAAATAGCATATATCACCATCTTTATGCCAAAAATCATTTTGGTCCATATCTGTGTAAATAATCCACAAGTTTAAGGGTTTGAAAGATGCATGGAACATCCAAATTATCGGACTCAGATTATAAATACAAGTATTTGTATGTGTGGAAAATTGCGTGGATTTGGATAAAAAGTATATAAATATACTAAGTATGGCCAGGGCCGTCTTAAGCCATCCAGGGTCTTGCACACAATAATTTCGGGCCCCTTTTGAAAATAAAAAAAAATGTGAATGATAATAAAAAAAAAATACATAAATAAACAAATCCTGACATTATACATTATACATTGTAATACTTAAAAAATTGAGTTTTTATCTTTTGCATGTAAACGAACACGTTGTGTTTTCGGAGGCCCCATGAAGCTGCGGGCCCTTTTTTTTCTGAGCCCCCCCACAACGACAAGGTGAACGCACGTTGGGGTGGGGTAGGGGGGGGGGGAGGGAAGCTGCGGGCCCTGGGCACGTATCCCGTGTGCTTTTATGATAAAGAGGAAATTGTGTATGATCTACCTACTGTAAGATAACTTAGCCAGTAAAAATTAGGGAAATTTAACGGGACTATCGCAATATTTTGTGATTCTAAGAAATGAAAAATCAAATAAATGCATGCAGGTGCATTTGATCGATGGTGGAGGTAGTGGCATCGCGTGCTGGAGCCGCATTTATCAACTAGATAAGCTACATTGTGCCTGAACCAGGTCAGGTTTTGTATCTAATATTCTGTGAGGAATGACGCTTGTAAGCGAATATATGTTCATTCAAAATATGCTGTAAGTTGATTGAAAGTCGACTCTGATTTACAAGTATAATAATTTTAAGGTACTAAGAGGTATATTGTTTTGGTTTAGATATAAAATTATTTGATTTTTTAGAAGGACTCCAAAAATGAGGTGAGAAAATTTATAGGATGTTTGAAAAATTATTATACACATAATATGTATATATCAAGTTATTATACATATGTAGATGTAAACCTAGTCTAATTTTACGGTAAACTTAAAAGTTTAATAATTAAAATTAAAAACGAAGTATTATCAATTATAAATCATCTACCACATAAATAAATGTTGGGACATTAACACACAGCACCATCTAGTTCCATGGTAAGCTACGAGGCTTGTGTAATGGATACCAGATAGTTGATACACTACACATATATAACTTTTTCAATACATACATATTATAAATACAAACACCCATGACTAAAGTACAAACATTCATTCTCATTCCATAAATCTCTCCCAACGGAACTCGAACCCGTGACCGCTGGCACAGCAAGTACTACAAACTGATTCAAACGTGTCGTCAAATAAAATGTTATACAAACAAACACAATATATCGCTATTCGCTTCATTGGGTCTTTATTCTAATATTATCACGCCAGTTATGTAGCAGCGAACAAAAGTAAACATAATCTATCTATTGACACATCATGCAGATTAAAATTTGGTCAACAAAAACCAAACGTGAAAGCAAATTTCAGTATATTAAGTATATTCGTACTAGCGACTCTCCCTACGCGTCCCTACTTACGTTTTAACGTTTAGTATAGATTATAGATATCTCAGAGATGAGATATTTTTCCGCAGTAAAAAGTATCCTATATGTTGATCCGGATAACCAGCTATCATTATACCAAATTTCATCAAAATCCCTCCAATGGTTTTTCCGTGATGCGGTAACAGACATACATACAGACAGACAAAAATTCCAAAATCTATAGATTCGACCTCTGTATCGATAATAATGTCTATTTCTATAAGATTTCCCAAAAAATATTTATTGTACAGATTCGGCTTAGTTACAATTTTATTATATGTACAGACTTGAACTTAAACAAATTTTTTTTATAAAAAAATATTAAACGGATGATGTAGAGAAATGTGAAATTATTTCTAAAAGAGATAGCTTCTAGTTAATATGTGGAAATAGCGGGACAGAAAGAAAAGGTGCTTAGAAACGGTAGTAGAGTACATACATACATATGAAAACAAGGAAAATAAAAATAAAAACTTATACTATGTACATACATACTATAATTATAATATACATTACACTTCTATTACACATAAGTTCGAAAGTTTGTATATGTTCTTGTGTGTGTGTACGTGTGTTTATGCGTGTGTGTGTGCGTATGTGAGTATACTTATTACTTCTTTACGTTAAATAGAAATTGCTATTCCACGTCATAGTCGTATAGGTTATTATACTAAATTTCACCCAAAACTGTTCAGCAGTTTACAAAAGAACGCGAAAAAGAACAAACATACACACACAAAAAAAATCACATTTACCTTTAATTATAAATATAAAAGATGCACCCGAGCGAAGCGACAGCCAGTCACTAGTATTATACAAGCATGAAAGAATTTTATCCAAATTATTTGCAATTTTCAATCGTATTAAGAAAATGTTAACTAATAATGATAAGAGTACGGAAGTAGATTCCCGAATACGTGACCTTTATCAATTGGAGAGGAAAACGGATGGAATGGTTTCATTTCCTTAGATGTTAATCCACGAGTCAATACGCTTATAGTAAAATATAAAAGCTTTGGTTATAAGGATATTGGTTTGATTAGTTTTAATTTAATTGTTACTAAGCAAATGCTGTTCATTGGATATCTTTAACCGAATTCCAAAAAGGAGGAGGTAGTTTGTTAATAAAAAAAGTTTTATTATGCCGTAAAATACCATAAAGCTTCGTATTTTTTTGATAATTTCATAGGATTAAAGAACAAATTAAATATACTTCAAAAATGATTTCATATTTATTTTAAAGAAAACTTTAATAAGTATAATTAAAGTTAATTTATAATGTGCGTACCTTTTTAAATTAAATAATAGGTAGCATTATTTGAAAACTTTCTATGGATTTGCTTCGCTCACACTGTAACTACACACCGTGGTTCCTTTAATAAGCTTATAAAAAGCACTAATCTCTTTAGAAACACTTAGTATACTTGTTCAAGGATAATCAAGCTGTTTTAGTTAAAGAATTTCAGAATCCGTTCAGTAACTTAGTTCAGAAAATATAGTAGATACATACATATTCCATACATACATACATACATACATACATACATACATACATACATACATACATACATACATACATACATACATACATACATACATACATACATACATACATACATACATACATACATACATACATACATACATACATACATACATACATAATATTATGTAGTATACACTTAGATTTACCTTAAAATTCTACTAAGTTACATTTTAATTACTTACGATGATTTTTTTATACCTTAAATGTTAAAATATCCCACTTTTAACTTTTAGAACCTATCTTGGAGGGTCTTTTTTTGGAAAACACAAATATCAAGTATTTTCATTCAAAGTCAATTTATTTCGATTCGATCCGATCGAGGAGTTGCGTCGCTTAAATCGGGATCTCATCATTACCATATTTATATTGCCACTTGCGAGTATAATACTTTCAAATAAAAAAGTAATTATGCGAACGATACTCATAAAAAATACCGTTTGAACGTATAGACTTCTCCATTTTTGAAGGTCGGTTGATAAAAAAAATAAGTACTAACCAGACAGTAACACGGTATATTTTCTAGTTCTATAATAAAATTTGAATTGGATAGCTATGGGTTAATATGAAGTGTCAACTAAATAAGCTAATAGAATTTGTTCAGTAGGCTGTGACCAATATTTTATTCATTTCTTTGATCTAGAAGTATTTAGTTATCATATCGTAGTTTTACACCACAGAAGCTACATTCCACAGTCACTGCAACCATCAACACGTCTTGTTCAGCATGTTGAACTATGGCCTGGATTAAAGAGGGTCTCCCTCGTACCCAGCAGTACGACGTAAAAAAAATAAGTAACACTAACATTAGTATCAAACCGGTGACCTCCCTCTTATTGAGTACTAGCGGCTCACCCTTGCTTCGCTCGGGTTCGCCTCTAGAAAAACAAAAGCAAATCTATCCCTTCGGAACTGTATATTTTTCCGGGATAAAAAGTAATCTCTTTGCCTTTCATCCAGATCTGTTCAGCCGTTTTGGCGTGAAAGTGTAACAAACGTCCATACTCAAAAACTTTCACATTTATAATAATCTTAAAATACAGATTACTAGTTCTACTGAGCACATATAAAATAGAACACAAATTTCTGATTTCATTACATATATACTTGTTACATTATGGAATATCATCTTATTTTCTTCACTAGCAACAATGTTCTGGAACAACATAGCTCACCTGACTGATAAATGGGGCTCTGACACGCGATGCCACTGCGCCATCGATTAGGGGAATGCAGTAACGTTGCACGTGTTAAATTTTTGCGACCTCAGAAACTAAAATATTCCAGGTCATGTTATATTCTTGCAGTTTATAAGCAAAATAGCTATACTTTAGTCTGCCATGCCTGCAGGTATTATGAACATTAAGTACCTATTAAAAGTAAATAATTTATGGATGTCCGTTTTAATATCATATTATTCATCAAACCAGCGATGGTTGATGATGATTGGCTCAGTTGTATCGTATATGACAAAACTTACCCAAAAATAATCTTTAAAACCAGTTCTTCAGACACAAATTAAAAAAAATCTACCATAAAACGGTAATTGAAGAAAAAATCATTCATTAATATTATAAATGCGAAAGTTTGGATGGATGGATGGATGTTTGCAATTCAATTATGGCAGAACGACTGAAATAAAACTTGCGGTTCCCATGGCAAGGATTTCTTTTTTTTGTCACAGAGCAAGATATTGACTATCTACTACGTGTTCGTACCTAGGTCCGAACCCGAGCAAAGCGAGGGTGAGTTGCTAGTAACATAATTAAAATTCAATAAGTTTTATGTAAATACTAGAACCAAGTCGTAATTAAAAAAATAAAGTTTCTACCCGGTATAAAACTGCGTATCACAAGTAGGTCTTGATTACGGCTCCCAGGTGGGGAGCTCGCTCGAAGTTATTACAGGATTACATCGTTCTGCTTCGTTATGAATCGGATTTCCCTCAGCCTTCCTTTATTTATTGCTTCGGTACCGGTTCTAATCTCTATTTATTTTCAGAGGTAATTTGTGCGTGGCTAAGATTTGAATACGCTTAATATTTTGCCATAATATTTCCTATTGGCAAATTAAGTACAGTTTTGAAGAGTTGTTTTAAAAATAGAAAAAGTTCGGTTGCTTAAACGTAGTAAAGATTTTAGAGAATTTATTTGAAGATGAAAAATACTTTTATATATACATTTTATATGAGGGACCTTCGTGATTCAAATGTTTGATTAGAATTACGATTTTTGATTTGATTTGAAGTTGGTGTTGTATACTTCGTAAAATTTTCGATCAAGATTTCAATCATATCTTGATGTAAAAAAGATTTATTCTATACTCCACTGCTGACTTACGAATAATGTATACATATACTAAAAATAACCTTTGGAAAAAAATATATTTTCGGCGAAAACTTTGAAAATCCACTTAACATTTTGAGAGCTTGCCAAGAAAACATAAAATTAATCCTCTCCAAAGACATTCTAGGCAGAATACATTCGACCCGGTGCAACAGGTCGGCAAACTTCAAAATCACGTCTGTTGGCAACTTCCCCAGCACGCTTATTACCGTTTTTATCTTTAAATCCTTAGAACAATGTATTTGAAATGGTATACGTAATCGAATGGTATTTTTTAAAATTATCTAATAAGTTTTGCAATTATTTTTGCTTAAACTTTTAACAATTTCGCTTAGCTGATATTTTACAATACATATTACTTAATTTTAAATCTAGTAAATATCATGTTACTAGAATGGGGAATTGTGGAACATGGGAAGAGATATACCTATTGATGATGATATGTTTACTGTTTGTTGCAATGGTGTCAAAAATCAGCAGCACAATAAAGGAAGCAGTATGATAAAACTGCTAATGAACTGCTGAAAAAATGGTAATGATATATTTTTTTATTTATAAGTTCACAAAGCTGACATACAGATGAAATAAACAAGCTTAATTATAATTATTCTAAAGTATACAATCAGACAAATTATGTCTTCTAAGATGTGAACATCACATGCATATGAACAGAACTAAGTATTAACAAAAAAATATATACTGTTAAACAAGGCTAAATTAAATTCAACAAACAAAACATTAATATCCAACATAACTTGCATTAATCTAGATTTTGTTCATAATTAACTGTTATCATAATTTATTAATGAAATTGGTTTGGTACGTACAAGAGAGAGGAAATGTCTATTACAAGGGCAATTCAAAGATGGTGCTGACATATTGTATGACATAAGGATAATTTTTGCAAGAGCATTTATAAATGTTGCATAAAATTACATCGACCTGTAACTACATGACTTCATGAAAGACGGATAAACAAATAAAAACAATTCTGCATTTTATTATGCTGTATGGAAATAATAATTCATTTTGTTTTACTTGATACCATTTCCAATACATATTATCATATTCTTTGGTCTCCTAACTTGCAAGCGTTAATGAAGCCGCAGAAGTTCGTAACGTAAACACAATTTTATTAACATTCGAGGATCAAGTATGGTGCGGTTAAATTCTGCAAAAACCGTTCTTTAAAATTTTCGGACTATAATTTGAGCATAGTAAATTTATCTTCGTTTACTTTTTTTCATGCGATTATAACTTATAAAAACAGTTTTTTTTTTACTTTTAGTATGAATTTCTATAATCTAAAATTATTATGTAGGTACTGACTCTGAAAGATGTTGCCATGTCTAAAGTTCATTCGACTTTGATCTTTTAACTTCAAACAAAAATCTTATAGAAAAAGCCCTTATATTATTTCCTGATTTTTTATGTATATTTTTAAATATTTTTCTCTAAAAGCTAAACAGATTATTACAAACATTTTAAACAAAACAATAGCCAAATCGCTTATATAAACAAACGGCATTACATTTTTATTTATATCGATGGGCTAGCGTAATTAGCGTTAGTGAGTTTTACACTATACTTAGTGATATTTATCGAGATGTTATTATTATGACTTAGGATCAAAATTATCAAATAAATTCTTTAGCTTACATACACTTTATTTGAGAATATACTTAAGTAGTGCCTGTATTGTGTAAAAGAAGGAAGGAATATCTTACATATTAGTATTAGTTACAATATTAGTAAAATAAAAGGCATTGTCTATACACTGGGGGTCGCAGATTTCCGCAGGGCAAATATGTTTTTGATAATACAGGCAAATCACAAGGTCAAGTACGCTATTAGAAATTGCCGTCCAACAAGTTTTGTATCATCATACATAAATAGAAAATGGATAAAGGAAGAAAAAATCATTTTTTTTCTAATTACGACGAAAAATATGTGAAAGATACATAATAATAACATAAAAATAATTGATAAATCCAACATTTTTTATGTTGTCATCAAATCTATACATATAATACAACTGTAGAGGTCGGACGTCTGTACATAGAAAAAAAATTACTAAAACTGAAGGGGAAGTAAGAAGAGAAACAGAACAAATCCAGATTTTTTAAATTGGGAAGAACGTGCGGTCGGTGATATGTGCCATTATAGCAACACCCGCCTTAATGAGCCCACCACAAGTTACAGACGGCTCTAATCGAACTACTACTAAAATGTGAAAGTTTGTATCGGTATGTGTTTTCTACTCCATCACGTTAAAATAGCTGGACCGATTTGGATTAAATTTAGTTTATAGAAAGACTATAACTTTGAACACATAAGCTGCTTTTAGGTATCCAGGGACTCATACGTATGGAAGGAGGTCAAGTCGCTAGTCAAAATAACGGTGTAGGTGACTTAAACTATATTTAATTTATCATATTTATATATTAAACTTTTCATATCATAATATTTATATTTTATTTAAAGTTTAATTTACGTATTTTTATTATACAGACACCTACATACATATGTACATACAACACGTACACATAATTATTTATATTAATTAATTATTATTCATACATATTTTTAAATCCAAAAGCATAGCCGCGCGAAACCCATAGTATACGCTGGATCAGAATTTGTTTTCAATTTTGAATCACAAGTGGCCGGTAGGTACCACTTGTGATTTTTATTAAACAGACAGAGAGTCGATACTTTGTCACCTGATGCGAATTACTTGCTTTATACAATTTAATCGTTTTCGTGAGTTTATTGTATGTGGAATTATTGTATGTGGACTTCTTGTGTTTGTACTGTTAATCTTTGTGTTATTGAATAATTCCCTAAACTTTCTCTTCTGTACTGTGTTTACGTGTGTGTTGACATTTCGATAGTAATTATTTAATTAATGACGTAACATATTTACTATTTTACTTTTATTTTTGTTTATTCGTTACATCTCGCAACAACCACCAAAACGGCAATAAAGCAGTTACCCATATTATACAGTCCACTTTTATTTAAATCCCCGTAGGACCTTATTTTTTAATTTATCTATATATAATTTTTCTTTTGCACGCTATAAATGAACAATTTTCATTTTTATTCGTCAGTAAGAAAGTTAGGAATCTTGTGTTTAGGTATTTCGTGTGTTTATCCGACTGACAGAAAACGTCTTCACTATTTGCGGCGATTTAAATAGCCAAATAGTCTTAACATGGAGTATTTATATGTTAAATTTGATTCTTAATTTCATTAAGAATAAGAATATATACCTGAACGTGTATTTAATTTATTCGAAGCGTATTTATCGTATTTAATGTTTTGACGACACATTTGGCTCAGTTTGTAGTGCACAACACCCTACTTGTTGTGCCAGTGGTGGCGAGTTCGAGTCCCGCTGGGGGTATTCATTTGTGTGATGAGCACGAATCTTAGTACTCCAGTCATAGGTGTTTTTATTTATAATATGTATGTATTTAAGGCTATATATGTGTAGTGTATCAACTATCTGGTATCCATAATACAGGCCTCGTAGCTTACCATGGAACTAGATGGTGTTGTGTGTTAATGTTCCAACATATTTATTTATTTATTCTATTCTCTTATTTTATTCTTTTACTCATGTTCTATTATCGAATAGATCGACTACTATTATAATATATTTCACGCCGCATTAATTCAGTCACAACGCTTCAATGAATCTAGGCTTCAGTTTAGTGAATATAGATTTATTTATCGTTCGTTAGAGATATGGAAAGCTTAGTTATAATAGCTAAATGTAAAATGCCTTCGCGTAAAAACAATACGTAAAAAATGTTAGTAAATAATCTTTTATTTTTTTTCTTTAATGGCTTAGAGCTGCGTTAACAAATGCAATACATTCTGCCAGTGTCACGTATTGTGAGGAAGACACGAATGAGATTGAGCGGTAATTTTGAAATTTAGCAGCTATAAGGTGGAATCTATACCTATAGATAAATAAAATTGAAGTGTCTGTTTGTAATTTCAAAATAACAGCTTTTTACTAAATGCATATGGAATTATATACGGTATTTATAAGAGAAACACAATTTTTTAAAATTTTGTCTGTCTGTCTGTCTGTTTGTTCCGGTTAATCTCCGAAACGGCTGGGCCAATTTTAATGGGACTTTCACTTACAGATAGTTGATCTTATAAGGAGTAACTAAGGCTAGTTTTATTTCAGTAAAAGAATTAGGGTTCCGCTCAAAAAATTACAATGTACCTAGGGACGAACCCGATCGAAGCGAGAGTCGCTAGTTAAAACTATAAATAAATAGGAATGGGAAATCTACAAGAGCAACCTACCTAGTATTATTTTATGTTGTTTATCAAATTATGATCATTTTATAGTACGAATTAAATGGTTTTAAATGATTCTAAGATAGTATACCAAATTGAATAGGTTGTAAAAGAATTTTTTTAGACAAAAGGCTCTTAGACAAAAAAGAAAAATATCGGTTGACAAACATTCTTTTCACTCATTTGAGAAAAACGTACTGAACTTTTTTGTTTTTAACTGTAATTATTGCTAACAAGGTTAAGTCATCACAAATTTGCATAAATAACAAATGCGAGCCATTTAACATTAAACGTAAAATAATAAAGAGCTTGCAAGACACTGTATTATTTATCTTACTCATATGGCCTTTACTTAATAGCTAACAGTTCTCCCTCAACGTTTTATACCGGCTAATATATTATTTTCCGCCCACGCGCTAAAAACTCAAATGTATGCAGGTCTGAGTCTAAACGTACATATGAACGCAAAAGTGCTTATGCAAATGTCCTGCTTCAGCGAGGCTCGTTTGATAAAATAAAACGAAACATTCCCCAAATATTGCAATATAAAGGATCGTGCACATGTCCCGGGATGAAGTGCACAGATAAGTTTTAAATATTTTAAAGTATTGGAAAAATTTCAAAACTCTTGTGTACTGCTTTTTGTACCTACTCAAGTAGTCTGAAGTAAGCTGAAGTAAGCGATGATTTGTTTTTATTGGTACACTAGGTCTATGAGAATTTTTAGAATTAGTTCAATGCTTGTAAAGTGTATTCCTAACATATCAAATAATCTTATAAAAACGTAAAGTTTGGATGTAGAGGGTACTCTCTGAAACTACTGATCTGATTCTGGAAGTACTTTCGCTTACAAGAAACTCCATTTCCTCCCGAGTGCTATAGTCTATATTTTTATTTAGATAATAATGTATTTAGTGTTGTTTTATAGAGCGAAGTATCTACCCAAGCGGCGCAAGGTTCATTGGTAGTATTAAAATACAAATAAAGGCAAATAAAGGTGTTTGCTATTCCTAGAAAGGCACTCTAGGCTTAATACCTCTAAACTAGGATACCTAGTGAAAAAATATCTTTTTGTTTCAAAAAAAGATTTTGTAAAACACAAATATCTTTTTCAAAAACAATAAGAATTATCGTCGTGCACGAGATTTTCAATACATCATCAATTAAAAGAAGCAAAATTATGACAGAATTTATTAAGGCAACCATCTATCTAGTTTGTTGCATTTTAGTACTTCGTCAAAAAGTCTGGCAAGACATTCAATGATCGGTGCCCTAAGATTCTGGTCATATTCAATTACTATATCTACACTATTCATCCATAGTTCTATCTTTTAATACTTGTATATCTTATAGTTGCTTGTACAATTTACATAATAAAAATACAAGAAGTTAGAAATAAAGAAGGGTTTGTTAAATAGAAAAGGTCTGCTTTAAGAAGTACTAATGGAATTATTTTTAATATTTAAGATTCGTCGCAAAATTTATTCAATCCACTTAAATGCGCGCAAACCTTTAACGGACATATATTTATTGTTATTTACACGAGACAATATTACATTTACATTACAAAACAGTTGTGACGACGACAGTACAATGCAATTAACGTGTCACAGAACAGAAATGAATAGAGCACCTTTTAATAAAAGAATTGCTTTTCGTAGTACGTTTTAATCATCTCTATTTAAAATCTCCACATTCTAATTGTTTAACGTCTCTATACTGTAATATGTGCTTTTACTGTTGGGTTAAGTAAGTGGTTAGTATTTGGTTCAACAACAAGGAAAATAAGTTCAAATTTAATTTTTTTTTAGCTTCGTTATTTCTATTAAAATGTGGTTTTCGTTTAGGTGTTTTAAGAATATTATCATCGTTATGTTGAATATTTCTCAACTATAATTTCGATCTCAAAATCTAGACAACTATTATATGCATGCATATAGCTAATTAATTAATAAAAAAAATAATTAAAAATTAAGTAAGTTTCCATTGGCCCTTTTAGCAAGACCGTCTTGTAATATAAATAAGATTGGTTCATCATACTCGAAATTTACTGTTTACATAATTTTTTGCAGCTGCTGCAACACTTTTGTCATTTTAGGAGCCATATTTGAAAAATGCCAATATATGAATTTCATTAATTTTATCATTATCTTATATATAAAATTTCCATGTCACAATGTTAGTTACCGTACTCCTCCGAAACGGCTTTACCGATTTTTACCAAATTTTATATGCGTATTCAGTAGGTCTGAGAATCGGCTATATATCTATTTTCCATGCCCCTAAGTGATAAGGATAAGGATGGTCCTCCCAGACCCCACCGCAGGGACGAACCCGAGCGGAGCGAGGGTGAGTCGCTAGTTGTCAATTATAATAAATCATATAACTAAATTAAAATGAATCTTATAAAATGCGAATAAATAAACACAAAATATATAAATTGATATATGATATTTTATGAATTATCTTCTGTATCTGTACAAAGCTCTGTGTATTCCACCAAATCTGTATTGGGTCTTGCGAAACTGAAATATAAATAGTTTTTGGACACTCTGAAGGAAAGAAGTCTAAGTTTCGGAGTCAGCAGCACTGAGGCCAATTTGATGTAGTTGTCATGTGTTGTATGCGTGGTCCCTTGCCAACATCTTTCGCAATTTGGATTTCTGTCTTTAAAACTGAAACAACAAAAAAATTTAACTTATTATATTTAAAAATATTTAGAAAACTTTTGAAGATTAAAAAAATAACTTTAAAAAGATAACGTCTTTGTGGTATGTTTGTTTGGATATACGAAAGGTGGTTATTTTTATAAAAACATATTATAATATCTTGTCTTTAAAATGACATTATATAATATAAGAATCATTCGATATACCAAGATAAAAAGTAACTTTTGTAATTTTCCAGTTTAAACTATACTATGTAAAAAGTTTCGTTGATCGGATACTATATAGAGTTGCGAACAATTTTAACCCGTTTTAAAATAAAACTATCTTTTCGGATTATTTCGCTTATTTATTTTATTTTTTGGATTCGAATAATTTACATCAATCATCACGGGAGCATTCGAAACGTTGGCCCAAAAAAAAAAATTAATCCGCGAAAAAAATCGTAAAGCTAGTTGTATTTTAAAATGTCAAATATTTGTGTAAATCTAAGAAAGTATTAACAAACTCCTATCTATAAATAAATACGGCAATAAAATTGAATCAGAACGAGAATCAAATTCATAACCTTAGATATAAGAGACGAAGTCACCAAGTCTAATTATTACGTTACCGATTAAGATATTAATACTTACCAATAAGAAAACATTCTTTTTAAAGCACCGGAAATTTTGATCACCATCTCGACTCATATTTTGATGACAACTAATGTTTTTTTTGTAATATAACTTGGCGGTGAACCTCCAAAGAGTTTTAATTTCTAATGATAACGAAAAAGTTTTTAGTTCTCCTTAGATTGTTCAAGTTTAATTATATTAAGAAATCGAAACCATCTGAGCAAACTTCTTGCTGTTAATTGAAGACATGTTTTTAAAGAACTTTATGTTTACTCAATAATCTTTCGGTACAGTGGCAGTTTGTTTTTTTGTATACTACCTATAGCCCAGAGTTTGATTGCCTACTTAGGATAAATAATGCCTAATAATGATGGCTTCCAAAACATCTCTTTAGTAGGAATCAAACTCCAACATGCACTGAAAGGTTAGATCAATTTTTACGTGTTTTTCCCAAGTAAATATCTCAGAAACTGTTTATACTGAATATATTATCTAGTACATTATGTTGTCATTGTGTTTATTTCATTTCAACATAATATGTAATCTATACTAATGTATTCAAGTTTAAAGTTTATTTGTTATATTTTTTTACGTTATCTCTGGGGATGCCAATGGGTTTTGAAATCAATTTTTTTTTCTGCGTTTGATAGCCCAATTCTTGAGGAAGGTTATAGGTTATCTATTATCACGCTATGATTTTTTGGAAAATCTTATTGAAATAAACATTATTATCGATACAGAGGCCGAATCTATAGTTTTTAGAATTTTTGTCTGTCTGTCTGTCTGTTACCGCATCACAAAAAATTCACTGGAGGGATTTTGATGAAATTTGGTATACCATGGTGGTAGTTGGTGGTGATAGCTGGTTATCCGGGTCAACATATAGGAAAATTTTTACCTACAACGGCCTACACAACGGGCCTACACAAAATGTCTCATTTCTGAGAAAAAATACAAAAACTGCAATGTAAGAGTATACTAATACGTAAAACCTAAGAATTTGGTTTTTGGTCATCTGAACGCGGGCGGAGCCGCGGGCAATGCTAGTACATAATAAATAAAGAGAATAGCATTTTTAATGATGTTTTATTATATTCTAAGGATGTTCTCGCATTCAAACCACATCTAATTTTATCATAGATCAAGGCGTTGGTAATATAAACATAACAAGAAGATAGTCAAATTGAATAATTGTGACTCAAAAGTCAAATCTAATTTCACATAATATAATGTATGTGTATAATGTATAATCTAACTATTTATACATAACAATAAAATTAAATCTAGGTTAAGAGGTACCCTTTCTAATATAAGACGCTTAAATATAAATAAGATGAAAATAATATAAAAAAATTGGTAAAGACTCGTATCATAAATGAATTTAGCTGATAAAAAGATTCGGGTTTAAAGCAGGATATTGTGATGGCAGAATTTAAATCTTTCCCTCGGAATGAATTATTAAACGTTTTCGAGAGAGAAAAAAGGAAGAAATTTTCACGGCTCTTTCCTCGAAGCTAAATTCCCTACAAGGGTCAAGGCTTGCGAAAAAAATGGTAGTCGAAAAGTTGCTTCTAGTTAGAGATTCTGAAAAAGTGTAAATTAAGCCTGCTTTTTGTTGTCATCGGACATTATTTGAGAAGAAATTTTTAAGGACTTTAAACGACATTAGGTGGGCTTTGTTCGTTTATTATAAAGCAGAGATTGCCATATTTTCTGAGTTATTTCATTTTTATTGGGAAAGTAAAATGTGGAAAGTTATTTTTCTTGTAACAGTTTTATTTTATTATCGTACTCGGTTATTAAGCCGAAGTTACTATGTACATTGTATATCTATTGCACCTTTTACAGTTATACTTATAGTAAAAATTGATTACTAAGCTAAATTTGACCCATAAATGTATATTATTTCTATAAATTTCGTAAATTGTTTACGTCACCGTGTTTGTGTGTGTGTAGCATTGAAAACATGGCTGTGCCCAGCAATGGGTCATTAAATTGGTGGGGCTCAAATAGAATATTTTAATAAAAATACACATATACGCACCTAATATAATTTTCTCTCTTCTTCTATAAGTCGGTTAAAAGACAAATGTGTAAAAATTCGATGTTTAAAAGTAAAAAATGAACGGTGTGTAAAGACCTTTAAAGTTATGTTAATAACATATCAAATTCATTAAAAGCAGCTAAACGCAACCAAGTAGGATACTAGATCCTAACATCTGAAAAACAATGGCAAAAAGAGATGACTATTGTTCACAGTTTTTATTTTCTAATTTTATCTATACTAATATTATAAAAGATGAAGATGTTTTTATTTGTTTGTTTATTTGTTCGTTCGTTCGTTCGTTCGTTTGTTTGTTTGTTTGTTTGTTTGTACCCAATAAGCTCCGAAACTACTAAGCCGATTTAGATGGAATTTGGTAAGATAGTTTGAGACCTTGGAAAGGACATATGATAGTTTTCATCCCGGAAATCATACATTAGGGATGAAAATAGGGATGAAGTTTGTGCGAGCGAAGCAAGGGTGATTCGCTAGTAGATAATAAATTAATTAAAACTCTTCCAATAACAAAGCAAACAAAACATAATAGAAAAGCTATCAAAATTCTTAAAGATTTGTTAGCTATAGCATAAATAGCGTACATTTTTTCCCTTCTCAAGTTGCAGCGGAATTCCTGATAACATTGATTTTACTTCAAAGAGGAACTTCACAAGATTTATGAAAGTTCATGCAATTACTTAGGATAATCGATGGAGCTTGTGAACTCTACTAAGCAAACTTGTAACCGCCAGAGAGTTAGTCAGTATTGGCATTGGCTATGTATTGTATGTATGCATTATTAATATATTTACTAAGATACTTTCTTAGATTTACGCGAATATTTGACATATATACATATAATAAAATTGTAGAATAGCCGAATCTGTACATTAAATATTTTTTGGAAAATCTTATTGAAATAAACATTATTATCGATACAGAGGCCGAATCTATAATTTTAAAATTTTTGTCTGTCTGACTGTTACCGCATCACGGAAAAACCACTGGAGGGATTTTGATGAAATTTGGTATGGTGATAGCTGGTTATCCGGGTCAATATATAGGATACTTTTTACTGCGGGAAAATATCTCATTTCTGAGAAAAAATACAAAAACTGCATTGTAAGAGTATACTAACATGTAAAACCTAAGAATTTGCTTTTTGGTCATATGAACGCGGGCGAAGCCGCGGGCAATGTTAGTTTTAAATAAAACTATCTTTTCGGATTATTTCGCGTGCCATGCCACTGGCACTGTCTGTAACAAACTTAGTCTCTCCCGTGACCATGATGGCTGTAAAGCATTCGAAACGTCGGGAACCAAAAATCAAAATAAATCCGCGAAATAATCCGAAAAGATAGTTTTATTTAAAATATTTACTAAGAGTTATAAAGTATAAGATTTTAAGTATTTTAAATATTATCTGTTGTTGGTTATCTTAGTAATTTCTGTCTTTTGTATCCGTTTGATTTCATTTTAGGGCAAATATCTATATATAAATAGGTAAAGACTAACAGTTCAGTACCTTTTTAACTGACTTCCAAAAAGGCGGAGTTTCTATGTTTGTCTGAACGCATCTTTCTCTTCTTCTCTGTTTGTCAACCGATTTTCTTTTTTTTGATAGCTATTGACGAGCTTTGGTGTTATCAATAAAACAAATTTTTTAAATAGATTTTTTAAATCAATATGTAAATTCTATTCATTATGTTTATAACTATTCAAGTATGTTTTCCTCAAATTTCCAATAATTATTATGCTCGAATTTTAACCACTGGGCAAATAATTTATTGGATCATTTTAATTAATTAACTATTACTTTATACTTATTTATTTTTATTTTACGTACTACTTCAAATTTTTTTTTCAAAGATGAAGTTTTATGATGATTCGGAATGTGATTTAAAAATATATATACATACTAGCGACTCACCCTCGCTCCGCTCGGGTTCGTTCCTGGGGTGGGGTCTGGGAGGACCACCCTTATCCTTATCACTTAGGGGTATGAAAAATAGATAGTAGCCGATTCTCAGACCTACTGAATACGCATATACAATTTGGTAAAAATCGGTAAAGCCGTTTCGGAGGCGTACGGTAACAAACATTGTGACATGGAAATTTTATATATAAGATTCTGTGTTTTAATATCACTTAAAATTTTACCTTATTTTCATTTTGAATTGTACAAGTACGATTTTACTTGAATAGCTAGTATAGTAGCTGTAGATACAAACATTTGTAAAGAGTCACTGACAAAAATTTTCTAACAAGCTTATACTCACAAATTAAGCAATAAGTAATTTGACTTTTTAAATTATGGCTTTTGAAATGTGACGTTAGCAAATTATAAAGATTTAAAAGCTTTAGAAAGTATTGGAAAGATAAAGATTTTTGTAAAATGTAATTTAGTGTGTATACAAATATATTGTATCGGTACTAATGTGCCTACGGACGGAGAGTAATTAAATCCGATCCCTGTCAGTATGTAAGCTCATGTACAAGTCGTTAGGATAATCGATGGAGCGATTCGAGTTTGTATTAAACAAATTTATGGTCGAGGAAGGTTTATACCTTATTTGGGTATTGGTGTATTAAGAGGGTAGGAGTTTAACAGCTTACTTCGGTTATAACTTTGTTTATTAAGATGATGAAATCTACTAATATCGTCATAGTAACAATGCTATGTAATTCGTTTATTTGTTTATAGGTGTTTTTTACTTAGCGATGAGTTTAGCTCTATCTATTTAGCGGCCCAAATGGAAAGTTTGATCTCTTAAAAAGTGGTCCGATTTGGTCACGATGTGGTCATGAATGGTCAGTGGTTTATAGTAATTTGTCAATACTTTAGCACTAACTACAGGGTTTAAAATTCCATGTTATTGGAAAAGTTTGGCGGCTCAAATGAATCGTGGAGTTCGGATCTAAAATTATTTCAATTAGCTACGAAATGGTCACAATTGGTCAATGAATTTTGTTAATATTAATATGTAAATAGTTTTGCGGCTACTTTTAATACTTATTTTTACATTATAATGATATAATACGACATTGATTTGTTCGTTTATTTATTCTAGATGCCAATATGAATTGCATGCCGCTTTTATTACTGTATTTATTATTCCTGTAACTATATAAATAAATTATTGTATGGAAGTCTTTGTTAGCTTTTTATAAAGTTGGCTGGTCTATGGCCTTTACGTCGAGGCAGTGGTACCACGCTCATTTGGAAAGCGGGATTAAACTCTGATACGGTTTGATTTTTTTTTGTGTTTGAATAATCAAGAAACTAACTAGTTTTCAAAAGACATGTGTCCAGTCAAAAGACGGTCCAAAAGACAGTTCGCAAACCTGTATTTAACCAGAATTATGTTAATTATGGCCTATACATTAAACTAAGGTCCATGCTCAGCAGTGGGATGGTAAAAACGGCCAGAAGAACAAATTATGATAGAATGGTTGTCTTTTCCACCAATCTATACATATAATAAAATTGTAACTAAGCTGAATCTGTAGATTAAATATTTTTTGAAAAATCTTTTTGAAATAGACATTATTATCGATACAAAGGCCGAATCTATAGTTTTTAGAATTTTTGTCTGTCTGTCTGTTACTGCATCACAAAAAACCACAGGAAGGATTTTGATGAAATTTGGTATATTGATAGCTGGTTATCCGGGTCAACATAAAGAATACTTTTTACCGCGGGGAAATATCTCATTTTTGAGAAAAAATATAAAAAACTGCATTGTAAGAGTATACTAATATGTAAAACCTAAGAATTTGGTTTTTGGTCATCTGAAGGCGGAGCCGCGGGAATAGCTAGTATGGATATAAAATGTTTCCCTTACAAACAGTACCGACTGGCCGGCTGACCTGAATAGTCTATCTACTATCTTGTTTCATCAACTCAGTAACTCTGGCTTCATTCGTTTAATTGCTATTGTGATTCTGCTTAAGTATTTCAAGGAAATTTATTTTAATTTTTTTATTTTTTTTATGTTGAGACATTAACACACAGCACCATCTAGTTCCACGGTAAGCTACGAGGCTTGTGTTATGGATACCAGATAGTAGATACACTACACATATATAACTTTAAATACATACATATTATAAATATAAACACCCATGACTGGAGTACGAACATTCATGCTCAGCACACAAATGAATGCCCCCAGCGGGACTCGAACCCGCGACCGCTGGCAGAGCAAGTAGGGTCACTGACTACAAACTGAGCCAAACGTGTCGTCGCTAATTATTCCTTGTTTTGTTTTTATAAGTTTGTCGTAAGAAGAATAAGTGTTGAAGATATACCCACATATTTCATAGTAGTTTTTGCCTACGGTTCCGTTCGCATTGTAAGCGGGACGGGGATGAAATATAACTTGATCACACGAATTTATGTATATCTTTGCCAAGTGTGAGTACACCATAGTGTATGCATGTTATGTTTAATGTTAAAATGGATAAACGGATTTTTCTTATGTTAAAATGGATAGATAGATTTTTATTATATGTATAGATGATTTATAATGTTAGACTGGCCTCTATTTATTTATTTATGTACCATAAAAACATACATTTCACAAAATAAAGATAAAACACGTGAACAAAGTATAACTTATCTAAAGAGATAAATTATACTTTGTTCACATGTTATCTTTAATTTGTGTAGAGTTCTTTGTTTTTGTTTAGAGATTTCTTCAAGAAACTCTTCAGATATGAGAGAATTAATTTAGTGCGGTGTAGATGAAATATATACGACTAGTTAGTAGAAACAAAATTATAGTAATATATTAGATAGATTTTAATTTTTTTGAGCGGGACTCTAATTCTTTTTCTAATATAAAAGTAGCCTAAGTTATTCCTTATAACATCAGCTATTTGCCAGTAAAAATCCCGTCAAAATCGGTCCAGCTATTTCGGAGATTAGCCGGAACAAACACACAGACAGAGAAATAATTTAAAAATGGTAGTTTTCATAAGAAAACTACCATTTTTAAACTGCTTATAAAAGCAGCGTATATTATACTTTCATATTTATTTATCTGTATAGATGTATAATCGAATCACAACACCGCCACTGCCCCCCTCTTGACCGATTTCAGCTACGGAAGTCAATGTCACTGAGACTAGTCATGTGTGCGGGAGATAATATTGTGCACAAGTATGGGGGCCAACACAGTTGCCCTCTCTATGGTCACGTCTTACTCCGGTGGGACTACGGAAAGCGCAGGCGCAGAACCGATGTATTTTATTGCTCTGCAAGGCACGCAGTTGTAAACTTCCCAATTCCGGGCTTTTACTGAGCAGAATAACTCAAATACCGAACTCTACCCGACTCAAGATTCAAACCCAGGATCGCGATCTGTAGCAGTGCATGCTAACCACTACATCATCAGTTAGTATTAAATCATTGTATTGTCATACTGATTACATTATGAGATTTTGTAAGAAAGCTAAAAAAAACTTCCGTAGTATAGTTACAAGACGTGCTAATAAAATCGCGTAATAATATTTAATTAAACAAAACTAACCGGCTTCAAAGCCGTTGCAAAGCGAAGCAAATCTATTACGATACGTATTTATACCTCACAAATTAATGTATAATCAATACATATAATAAAAGTGTAACTGATCGCTGTCTGTCATGGAAGATATATGAGAAAAACTATCATTCGGGGTCTTTCTTTACTCAATAGAAACCAAAACAATGATATTAAGAATTTTTGTCTACCTTTTTTTCGGTTTATCTGTTTGTCTGTGCGTTTGTGCGCGCTAATCTCAGAAACGGCTTAACCGATTTGGATGCGGTTTTCACTAATATATTGTGGTAAGCTTCACTTAACATTTAGTATTTGTTTTATTTCAATCGGTTGATAAAGAAAAGTTACGCCAATTTAAAGAATCACCTAGGGACAGACCCGAGCGGCGCGAGGGTGAGTCGCTAGTATTTTAACTATGATAAGAGTTCATACCTTGTTATATTTAATTTAAAGCTTGTCGGCTGGCACAGACTTCGAAAATATCTGATTAGGTATCTATAGTAAATGAAAACCCCCGTTCAGTTATTTTAAATTTTTTTTAGTACTTATTTTTTTTTAATTTTGTATTTTATATACAAAACTATTTCAGTTTTAATTACGCGTTTTAGTCCATACCATAAAACTAATAGATTACTCGTATCATATGTAAATATTTTGCAGTCCCAATAACATTACATACATACATACGTGTCAAATTGATAACCTCCTATTTTGAAGTCGGTTAAAAAGCTGTTAAAATGCTAACATTAAAAAACCATACAAAAAGCTTTTAATCAAAATGCACCGAGAACATTATCATAACTGTGAACCCGACAGAGAGGGGTCATAAAAGCGTTCTTTGGCATTCATTAATAAGTGTCGCTTAGCCATTCACGAATAACTAGGCACTGCGACAAAGCTCCTCATGCCATATGCAGTCATTGTTTTAAGTGCTAAGGCTTTATGCAATAACCATGTGTTTTAGATACTTCACAAAAATACCACTTTAAACGGCGATTTTTCAATCGTTATTAAATAAAAATTGTTTGTAGGATACAAATTCGGTAATAATTTATCTACGAACCTACCGTATAAAACAAAATGACATAAATGATATAAAAAATAAAAAAAATATAGGTAATAAAATCGGCCAAGTGCGAGTCGAATTCACACATGAAGGGTTCCGTAGACTGTAATACATGAACCGTAATAGGTAGAGTTGAAATTTTCACAGGGTGTGTATTTCTATTGGCAATCAATTTCTATCAATCAGAGATCAATCTATTATTTAATTAAATAATGATGGAAACCGGATCTTAATTGGGGATAATATTGCGTAAATCTAAATACATACACATAAAATACATTGACCAGACTCGAACCCAGGACCTCCGGATCTGCAGCCGCACATGCTAGCTACTACTATAGAGGCAAACAAGCGCCTAAAATGCATTAAAGGCTGAGAGTGTAAATAACACCCTATACCGAGAGAGTAGTTATAGTTGGTCCTAACAATATTAAGATTTATTATATTCTTATTAAAATACTTTAAAATGACATAATTTTTTTTTATTATGAACGAAAATTGCACTCAAATCGGTTAAGCTGTTTCAAAGATAAGGGCATACAAACGCACAGACAAACAAAGAAACATTCTAAAAATCATTGTGTTGGGTTCTATTGCGTTAATAAAGGCCCCCAATAATAGTTTTTCTCAAATATCTTCCATATACAGACAACGATCAGTTTCAATTTTATTATATGTAGGTACCTTTAGATTATTAGCAAAAAACAATTAAAAAGAAAATTTAGATACGCTGAGACAGGTTTCCAGTATAAAATAAAAGACTTAAATATTTCTATATGTACAATCGTCGTTAATGTAATTAGTTGAAGGGTTTAAAAATAATAATATTTGGCGTATCCTATTTCTTACGGAGATATGTATATCATAAAATGAAAACTCGTTTAAGCAAGGCGGGGAAATATCAAAGCTTTAAGAAGCTGCTTTGCGAAATATGCATGCAAATGTTCAGGGATATTAAACGTAAATGTTTAAACTCGGGCAAAAATCCAAATTGGAGCATGTGATAAAAATAAGCGCCTGATATATGGAAGAAGAACCAGCTTTCCTTCTAGATAGGTAATATCTATTGGTTGTTGCCATCAATTTGTCTATATATTTTCAGTTTTTAAGTGAGAAAAAATATATATAATGAATTTAAAAAAGTATATGCCTTTGAGACATCTAAAATCTAAGTCTCTCCCGTGACCATGATTGCTGTAAATCATTCGAAACGTCAGGAACCAAAAATCACAATAAATTCGCGATAAAATCCGAAAAGATAGGTTTATTTAAAACTAGCTACTCACCCTCGTTTCGCTGGGGTTCGTCCCTAGGTATGCTTTAAAGGTTAGTATGAAATACAAATCTTTGAATTTTTCGGCTTTTCTGTAATATAATATCCATGCACTATACATATAAATCTTCCTCTTAAATCACTCTATCTATTACTGAAAACTACATTAAAATCCGTTAAGTAGTTTAAAAGATCTAAGCGAACAGACAGCGGAAGCGACTTCATTTTATAATATGTAAATATGAGAAAAAAGAATTTAAATTTGCTAAGAAAAGGTTTGTTGAATCGAAACCATTTATATAAAAAAGTAACTGCCTCGGAGATGTAGTGGCAAGTATGTACGGCTGTACACCCAAAGGTACTGGGTGTGAGTTCCGAGTTGGGCTAAGTTTAGTTATTGAGTCCTCCTGTACAGTAAGCCTTAGTTACAGCCCGGAGTTGGAAAGTTGGCGGTGTATCACCCCTGTGCCTCGAAGAGCACGTAAAGCCGTCGGTCCTGCGTCTTAACTCTCACTGGTCGTGTCTCGTGACTTCCCACCGTGTATGAGAGTGACAGAAATAGAGAGTGCACGTTGTGGCTGCGCGCACACTTGTCTATACATATTATACTAAAATTATAACTAAGCCGAATCTGTACATTAAATATTTTTTGGAAAATCTTATTGAAATAAATATTATTATCGATACAGAGGCCAAATCTATAGTTTTTAGAATTTTTGTCTGTATGTCTGTCTTACCGCATCACAGAAAAACCATTGAAGAGATTTTGATGAAATTTGGTACAATGACAGCTGGTTATCCGGGTCAACATACAGGATACTTTTTACCGCGGGAAAATATCTCATTTCTGGAAAAAAATACAAAAACTGCAATGTAGGTATACTAATATGTAAAACCTAAGAATTGGATTTTTGGTCGGAGCCGCGCGCATTGCTAGTACACTATAATATCTCTTGCGCAGTTGGCTAGTCTCAATGAGATTGGCCGCCGTGGCCGGAATCGATCAGGAGGACATTATTTACAAAAACTCTATATAATATATCAATGGTCGAAACAAATATATTTTTTTTAATTTTCTAAGAAGCAAAATCACATTCGTAGATTTTTGCGTAATTTATACAGCCTTTTACAGTAATTTGAAATCCAATTTTATTACAAAAAATGCCATTTATCAGCAAACACTCTATATATAAAGTCGCCGTTCGTAGAATTGCATAGGCTTTCCTCATAATATTACTACGAGTAGATATAATTGTCCTATTTAGCTTTGTATTGATTGCACAGCGCGCCACGCCGTTCAATGGCGCGATTCATTTTGACAGCCAAAGGGACGTTGATTTACCGACAAAGCTTTGTCGTTGAATCAAAAGCTAAAGCTTGTAGAGGAAAGCACAACGTATAAATCTAAAGTAAGTGGAGGATAACAAGCGAAAAAATGGATTAGCTATAGTTTTCGATGTACAAAAAAAAATATTTAAAATTATTAAAATTTCAGTATAAATACTTATTAGACCGTATTTTATATTAAAGCTAGCGACTCACCCTCGCTTCGCCCGGGTTCGTCCCTAGTTACGTTTTAACGTCTAGTATAGATTTCTCAGATTTTTCATTATATATTCCCGCAGTAAATAGTAGGATACTTTTTACTGATATGTTGACTCAGATAACCAGCTTTCATCATACCAAATTTCATCAAAATCTGTTCAGTGGTTTTCTCATGATGCAGACAGACAGACAATAATTCTAAAAACTACAGATTCGTTCTCTGTATCGATAATAATTACTATTTCAATAAGATTTTCCAAAAAATATTTAATGTACAGATTCGACTCAGAATTTTATTATATGTACATGATAAATTGTATTTTTTTATTTTTTATAAAAAAAAGGGGCAAACGAGCAAACAATCCAACCTGATGGTAAGTGGCTATCGCCACTCATAGGCTGCAATCTGCAACATAAGAGGATTTACGAATGCGTTGCCGGCCTTTAAGGGTGAAGACTGAAGAAGATTATTTGATGCAACATTTAGTAGATTACCGATAGTAGCAGAAGCAAAATTAAAACCCTTCATCTATTGGGAAAAAATGAATATTCTTTGAATATGTTCATTCCGTATACATGGAGTAGTCGTGAAATTAAGAAAGTAATATAAGGGCCACCACAGACTATAGACTAGCAATAAACAAAAGTCTTGACGTATTTAACACTATTAGGGATGGGATTTCAAAATATTTTGACAAAAATATTTTTTCTTAGGTCTAATTTTTCTCACTTCTGTTATATAAAGAATTGAATAAATTTTCATGTTTTTAGAACAAACTAAGCTACAGTGGGTTGCCAAATTATTACAGAATGGTGTAAGAATTGCAGGAGAACATTTTTTACGTTCACCGTGTTTCTGTATCTCAAATTTTAAGTGAATGTTGAGAGTTAATTGATTTAATAATATACAAATATTTTAATAACGAATGAGATGCAGTATACTTAAAATGCGGACGAAATGAATACTTCAAACAGAGCTATTTTTATTTTTGTGCTATTTATATACATAAAATGTAAGTTTATTTTTTATGGTTTTGTCTGCGCTGTGAGTTAGTAAGTTAATAAAAGAATTTACTTACGATTTTATGTAGTAGATACTTTAACCATTGGGTTCAAATTTCTCTACTCTACTTCTCTTGGTCTACTTTCAAGATCAATTTCGACTCAAAATCTGACTGAATTATTATTAGCGGCAAGAATGTCTATAGTCTGCGGTAGCTATAACATTTTTTGTTTTTTTTTCTGGATTTTCTATTTTAATTTTAATACGAACTGAAAAAGGAAAATTTTGTATGGAAATTAAATAATATTTTAAAATCAATAGAATAGAATCCTATTACTCGATAAAATAGAATTTATTTGAAAAGAAAAATAATTTATTTTTTATTTCAAATTGTCAATAATGATTATGGCCAAGTTCCGACCATTAGAAAAACATAAATATGTATAAAATAATCATATTTCATCGAGAACATATACAAAATACTTTGAAAATTTGATTTACGGCTTATATCATCCACAAAGGCTTGTACACTTCGCGTTCATTCACTGGGTTATCGGGGCTTTGACTGTTGGCGCGTTATTCCGAGATAGCACGTATTGTGATTCAAATTTGCATTGTATTGAAAAAAAATAATAAATTATGTTTATGATCATACAGATATCTGTTTTTATATCTATAAAATATTATTTAACCCTTCTTCTCTGTATATACAACGTATGGAGATGAGTTTGTACGTTGGATTTTGTTTGGTTTATGAGAGGGGTGTTAGTGTCGTAGTCGTAAAAGCTAAACAAATTTTAAACAATTTGCCTGTGTTTTATTTGTTTAGTTGTCTTTCTATTTTCGTGTACGTCTTTTAAATGGGTATAATGGTTGTGGAACTTTATCAATTACTTAAAGTTTACTTACTAACATACATATTAAGTTAATAAAAAAGTTAGCGAATGCCTAAAATGAGAGTAAGTACTTATTGGTAAAATATATTTATGAGTATAAATTACATTTCTCAAACGGTTTTAAATCTTTCTGTGGTTATGTCATAGGTCGAGAACTACTGTATTTTTACACGTCATTTCATTAGCCTCATATTATGTAACAATGTGTATAATCAAATCTCAAAGGTTGATTTTAACCTATTTCTAAAATCGTATCGATTTGAAACTTAGATGGAGTCAAGAGATGGGTAGTGAAATTCTTGGCCATCAACAACAACAAAACAAGTTTGATAAGTTTTGACTAGTCTCATAAACTAACATAAATAAATACTCTCATAAAAACGTAACATATTTCATAATAACACACAAACTCATTAAAATAATAATTGATAAAAAGCGTGTCTTTTTAATATTTTATTTAGAAGTATAATCTAGTACGAAAATACGTTATCTTGCCAAATTGTAATATGTACATATATTTTAACTTTGGTAACTAAGAAAATAACGGTAATAATTTTAGTTCACGGTGGATTAAATATACAGTTGCGATACTAGCGCTTTCTATGTAGTGGCGATTCTGCTGGTAGGGTGCTTGATTTTTATTATAATAATTATTTTATCTATTATAATAATTTTAACATCATTTCAACTGAAACAGATTCAAAGTTAAACAAAGATTTCCACCACAGCTGGTCTTGTGACATTTACATCCAGTGGGTTGTAGTGACTTTGACCAAGTCGTCGGTACACTTTGTGGAGGCCTGCCCATGCTTTTCATTTTTTGCATCGTTTTTTGACATTAATATATTCTATCTAAACCATTATTCTATATCTTAGATAGCTTCATACAGTCATTAATCGTTCAAAACCTAGTATTTATATCTTTTTAACCGACTTCAAAAAGGAGGAGGTTCTCAATTCGACTGTAAGTTTTTGTTTTTTTTTTAATAATTCAAAAACGCCTCATTATAAAGAAGGCATAAGATACCATTTTGACAAAATCAATGCTTTTATATAAATTATTGATTACAAAACAACATTTTGTAACAGCGTTAAAAAACATGATTAAAAGAAACCTCAGAGCTACGGCTACGTGAGTTCCGATGTAATGTAAGCCACAATACCCTCTTTGGTCCGCCGCAGTCTAGTCATACGAAATAGACTTTCTACCATTTCATGAGTATACAAGAAAATTTTGTAAGCAATAATGTATTTTTAAAACTAAAGAATTTTTCTGAGTGACAAGGTAATATATGTACAAACCAAAAAAAAAATATACATAAAATTTTAAAGCTTTTTTCTATTTTAAAGAGTTACTCGTAATATTAATATAAAATTTTGTCGACTTTATTAAGAAATAATATGATTTAATAATAGTGTGCACGTCGAAAGCATTTTCAATGTAAATTTTACAGTTCATTGAATGAACGATAGATATAAAAATTATATTTTTAAATTGCTTCGTTGGTGTAACTCTAATAGATACCATGTTTAAGGAACCTTATATGTGTAAAGCAGTTTTACTGATAAGGTGGTAGATAAACCACATAAAATACATAAAATTTAAAAGGTTTTTTCTATCAAGGATCATAAAAGAAAAAAGATATTATAATAAAATTGTCATGAACAAAACTCACATATTGGTTTCTATATTTAATTGAAAAAAAAAAAATATATATATTTAAAAACTTACGTTTTAACGTTTAGTATATATTTTTCCTCAGAGATGAGATATTTTCCCGCAATAAAAAGTATCCTATATATATATATATATATATATATATATATATATATATATATATATATAGCTATTATCATACAAAATTTCAACAAAATCTGACCATTGGTTTTCTCGTGATACGGCCACAGACAGACAAATAGACATACAGACATAAATTCTAAAAACTACAGATTCGGCCTATGTATCAATAATAATGCCTATTTCAATAAGATTTTCCTAAAAGCTAATTTTCATGGGTGATTATAGGATTTAGACGATATTTACCCCAGACCTTTTTATGACCGTAGCAAGTGAGTGTAGCTGCGGCTACAAATTAGTCTACTCCATATATTCTTAAACGTATCAATAGCTATGCATCGGAGCATAACCTAGATTGATTCACTGCGGGAGGACGTGTTAAATATTTTAGTCGTACCACTGTACTGCGGTTCATTTTCTAAGCACGTTGCAATATAAATAAAAAATAAGCAAGTTCGGGGTGACAGTTTGTGGTACGTGGATTTTATGATACGGTTGAACCGAGAAATTAGTTATATTCAAGGAAAAAGTATCACATCTTAATATTTCTTACCTAAGGATAGTAGAAGGAAATCTGAATGATAATAGAATAATAGAATGATTACGTTTTAATTAATTGATCTGATGGAGCCAGAAGGTGGGTAGGTAAAGTATACAATCATCACTAGTAGGTGGAATCTTTTTAGATTCGTATTGATTAGTCTCATAGTCTATACATATAATAAAATTGTAACCTAAGTCGAATCTGTACATTAAATATTATTTGGAAATTTTGGAAACTTGTGTTTTAAGACTATAATTATTAATTACAAGCGACTTACCCTCGCTTCGCTCGCATTCATCCCTAGATACACTTTAACGGTTAGTATAGATTTCTTAGAAATGAGATATTTTCCCGCAGTAAAAAGTTTCCTATATGTTGACCCGGATAACCAGTTATAATTATATTAAACTTCATCAAAATCTATCCAGTTGTATTTTCAAAGTGTCCCTAGACAGACAGACAGACAAAAAATCTAAAATCTATAGATTATACCTCTCTGTATCGATAATAATGACTATTTCATTAAGATTTTCCAAAAAATATTTAATGTACAGTTTCGACTCAGAATTATATTTTATGTATAGATTATTTTTAATATAAGTCAGAATGGTATATCGTAGAGATGATTGACGAGCGATGACGTCTGATATCATATTACAGTTCATAAGCCTCCCATAGGTATTGTCATGATTAGTAGTGTTGTCATCCACAGTAATAGAAATATGACGCTTAACATCGGATTATTATTTTAACTGCGAAAATTTGTATGTATGTATGTTTGTTTGTTTGTTTGTTTGTTTGTTTGTTTGTTTGTTTGTTTGTTTGTTTGTTTGTTTGTTTGTTTGTTAGTTATTCCTTAACGCTGAAACAGTTTGACGATATTTGATGATTTTTCTAACCTAGACTTGTAGTAGCACATATAAGTCTATAAAATCTGCTAACATGTATGGTTTCAGATCTGGAGAAGTGATCGTTGGTTGGGTTTTTCTTTAACGAAAAGGCATCCCTTCATGCTGTAATTGTGAAAAGAATAGAGACTGCAGTTAAGTTGCACATACTTGTGCACAATTATTATTTTAAAATACTAAATGGTCATACATTAAATTAAATACCGCTGTTCGTGTAACTTAACATCTATTTCTATGAAACCATTTCGCTAGATTCCTTCATTTGCAGATTGTGTTGTGTCACAACCCCGAACTCTCGCTTCTCTACCAACGAATAGATTCAAATAATTCTCAATTAAACTAGAGACGTTGTACTTTCAAAGTAACAATGTGGATAGGAAAAGGCGAGTCAACTGAATAAACCATACATTCCCTCGCGACTGAAGATGTAGTTAATTAAACTTATGTACACACAAAAGCGACACTGTAATATAACTTTCAAATAATTTTGTATAGTTACATGTTTTCTATTGTTAACTAAGAGAACGATTTCAATAAGATAATATCTTTAATATTATAACTACGACTAGTGACGACACGTTTGGCTCAGTTTGTAACGACTCTACTACCGGTTGCGGGTTCGAATTCCGTTGGGGGCATTCAATTGTATGATGGGCACGAATGTTTGTACTCCAGTCACGGGTGTTTATATATATAATATGTATGTATTTAAAGTAATATTTATATGTGTAGTGTATCAACTACCTGGTATTCATAACACAAACCTCGTAGCTTACCATGGAGTTCCATGGTGCTGTGTGTTAATGTCTCAACATATTTATTTATTTTAACTAGCGTGTTACCCTCACTTCGCTTTGGTGTCTAGTTGCCTGTTGTATTAATAATGTTATATACAGATAACACCACTTCTGGAAAATTTTATTATTAATAGAAGTCCGTGTTACTGCAAATCCCAGTCTGCTTCGATGTGTGTTCACCTCGTCGTTGTAGGGATAATTAGCGAATAGCAACACAGCCGGAAGTGAAGCAAAGAAACACACTGGGTGGTGTACCATGAGGGTTGGTCCTGGTATGTCTCTGATAGCAGAGTGGACCGTGGGAGCAAACCCTTGGTTGTTGTGGTCTGCACTTTCAGACCGTTAGTGCGTCGTGGTTGAGTGCGTAAGTGATCCTGCAACGCCCCATTAAGACCTCTAAGATATAATACTATCACGATGGGAAATTTTGTATGTGTATGTATGTATGTGTTAGTTCTTTATTGTTCTGGAATATGTGAACTGATTTAAGAGCATATCAGAAGAGATAGAGATGGCTTATGTACCTACTAGTCTATACATATAATAAAATTCTAACGGCGTCGAATCTGTACATTTTTTTTAGATAATCTTATTGAAATAGTTTAATAGTGATTATTGTCGATACAGACAGAAGGAGAGACAAATTTACTATACTATATATACTAACTAAAATCTATAGTTAATATAGTATTTATATTATAGTAATTTTTGTCTGTCCTTCTGTCTGTCTGGGAACGCATCACGAGAAAACCATTGGACAGATTTTGATGAAATTTGGTATCATGATAGCTGGTTATACAGATCAACAACAACTATAGAAAAATATCTCATCTCTGACAAATCTATATTAAATGTCAAAACGTAACGTTGGGACGAAAATGAGGGGAGCGAGGGTGAGTCGCTAGTATAAATATATAAGTATCTTAAAGTAAATCTGCTAATGAAGGTTATTTAACTAACTTTTTGCCACAAAATTGTTTACGATGTTAACGACTTTATATCATGGACTTTTCGACTCATAAACTTCTAGTCGATTAATTGCTCTGAAAGAGGTCTAATTAACACTGCGCATTTATTATAATAATTTATATTTAGCTTGTAAATGTACTTATTAATAATAATCTCAGAACATATTTTTCCTTTCCAAAATATTAGAGACAGTTATTTTTTAATATAAAAACGTATTCCCAAAAAATTACCCATAACCGCAGCGAGCTATGGAAAGGTTAGATACCTTTTGTGTTGTGTTGCCCCTATTATGATGGAATCTCATGAAAACTTGGGCATTTTGCTTTTTGGCTAATGCATAACTCGCGTTTTACAAAAGAAACAAGAAAGTTTTTATATTTCCTACAGCGTTCAGGGAACTTGAATTTATATTTAATAAAATAACAGTCGTGTAAGTATAACGTCTTGAATACTTTTATTATTATACTAGCATTGCCCGCGGCTCCGCTCGCGTTCAGGTGACCAAAAACCAAATTCTTAGGTTTTACATATTAGTATACTCGTATATTACAGTTTTTGTATTTTTTCTCAGAAATGAGATACTTTCCCACGGTAAAAAGTATCCTATATGTTGACCCGGATAACCAGCTATCATCATACCAAATTTCATCAAAATCCCTCCAGTGGTTTTCTGTGATACGGTAATAGACAGACAGACAGACAGACAGACAACAACTCTAAAAACTATAGATTCTGCCTTTGTATCGATAATAATGTTTATTTCAATAAGATTTTCAAAAAAAAAAATATCTGATGTACAGATTCGGATAAAATTGTAACCATAGTTAATGTAGATTAACTATGGTTACAATTTTATTATATGTATAGATAATCTAAACTATAATATTCTGAGTCGAATCTGTACATTAAATATTTTTTAGAAAATCTTATTGAAATAGTCATTATTGTCGATACAGAAGCCGAATCTATAGTTTTTAGAATTTTTGTCTGTTTTCTCGTCCGTTTGTTACCGCATCACGGAAAAACCACTGGAGGGATTTTCATGAAATTTTGTATGGTGATAGCTAGTTATCTACCGCGTTTACCGCGGGAAAATATTTCATTTCTGAGAAAAAATACAAAAACTGCAATGTATGAGTATACTAATATGTAAAACCTAAGAATTTGGTTTTTGGTCATCTGAACGCGGGCGAAGCCGCGGGCAATGCTAGTTATAATATAATGTGTTAGTATAATATAGTATGTTATTTATATATATAGTTTAATATGTTTTATTTTATTGCAAAAACTGGACATATTCGTATAGATGTTACTATATTTTATGTAAAAACTAACAACTTATCCGCTTCGCTCGATTGCTAGGTGACAGTATCCTATGTATGTGTTACTCCAGATTATTGTCTATCAGTAGTAGTCTACAGAATTACGTCCAATAATATTAGTACTTTAATCTTTTCTATTCTATACATATAATAAATTTGTAACTGATCGCTGTCTGTACATAAAAGATATTTGAGAAAAACTATTATTGAGGGTCTATATTTACGCAATAGAACCCAAAACAATGGTTTTTAGAATTTTGTTTGTTTATCTCTGCGTTTATGCGCGCTAATCTCAGAAACGGCTTAACCAATTTAGATACCGTTTTCACTAATGTATTGTGGTGTTTGACTTAACATTTAGTATTTGTATTATATCAATCAGTTCAAAAATACTATAATGCTATATAATAATAATAATATTATATATTATTATTATATAGTATATTAAAATAATATATATATATATATTAATAATACTAGTAATAATCTTTCAAAAAGATTGTATGAGAAAGATATCGAGTTAAGAAAAAAAATATTTTCCCCTTATATTTTGCTTTTACATGAACATAAGCATTAATTAGTCAAAATAAAGTGCCTTAATACAAATATTAAATTCACAATTGTTTCACAATTTTACAGTCTATTATTTAGCGAACAGCTGACTATGTAGTAAAATCTACGTCACTGCGTGAGTTGCGAATTAAATTGTTTGAAATTATTATACAAAAGTTTAGATTGGCTCCATTTTCTTCTATATTAATATGATACTAGTTATAGGTCGTAATTTTACACGAATATTATCAATTTCATCTAGAAAGATGGTTTTTAAATGTAATAATACATACAATTAAAAACATTCTATCTAGATTTTCAGATTAAAGTTCAGATTGGATCTTGAATAGGGATTATAATAATACTGGCGATTCACCCTCACTTTACTTGGGTTTGCCCCTAGATACGCTTTTAGGGTTATGGAATAGTTAGATTATATATTATATTATGATATATAGTCTATAGCTTTCCTCAATAAACGGGCTATCTAATGCAAAAATAATTTTTCATTTTTTAAACTCTGATTATTTCGTATACATGTATATTTAATTAAAAAAAAACTCGGTGGATAGAAAATGGTCAATTCTAAAATATACATTTTAACACATCTGTGTCGTTATTTAACAAAAACTACAAAAAATACGTAGCTACGTTGAAAAAATTTGTAAAGCAGTACCTACTGTTCTTCTAACTTATCTTTATCGATGTGTCGCATAGAATGAAATTCAAGTTAATTTGAAACAACTCAGCTATCCTCTAGTAAAATAAAATTTAACTAGGTATCTATCATATTATAAAGCTGAAGAGTTTTTTTGTTTGGTTGAACACACTAATCTCAAGAAAGGATTGGAATAGAAAAAACTATTTGTGTTGGATAGTCCATTTATCGAGCAAGGTTTGAGGCTATATATCATCACGGAAAAATGTACGGTTCCCGTGGGATAGATTTGATGTTGTCTAGGGACGAACCCGAAGCAAAGCGAGTGTGAGTCGCTAGTATTTTATATTTTTTTAATTCAATTATGATGTTAGTAAGTATGATCTTACAAGTCCTTCACGAAAATTCCCACGCTTGATTTAAGAGCTATGCAAAGTCATCTTTTACATTTTTAATGATATAAATAGTTAATGGCGTTCAACTGGCCTTTGGAAAGGTTCGTTGATAGGCACTTTAAGCTATTAGTTATTTAGTGACTTTTTGTTTAGTTTATTACTTTAAGTATGTGACAGTCCGTGCGATTTGAAATGTAAAGAAGTGATTATATTTAAATCTATTTAACCCTTTTCAACTTCCCATTACTGGGCATGGGTCTCCTTTAAATACCAAAGGGGATCACGCAATAGTCCACCACGCTGGCCAAGTGCGGGTTGGCGGACTTCACATGTCTTTAGAAAACTTTCTAGGTTCTCTCAGACATGTAGATTTCCCTCACGATATTTTCCTTCATGTTGAAATTATTCGCACATGAAAATATCAGAGATGTAACACCCGGGATTTGAACCCACGTTACTCATTTTCGCTCGTTAGGACTGGGTTACCACTGCATTTTTAAATATGGATATATATCAAGGAGATTGAAAGTTAGCCGTGTTACATGATCACGCGGAGACCGCGTAAAGTATCGACCATTGGACATTTAAAAATAAAAGGAAGAACGAGTGTCTGCGCATACACTTTTGTACTATAATATTTCTCTTTTGTATGCCTAGTTTTCGTTTAATTGGTCACCATGGCCAAAACCGTTCAGGTGGTCTTTACCGTACCGGGCAAGACTGCGCTAGCACAAGTTCCAATATATGAAGGTAACCTAATGGTTATATTTTAATAAAAAATATTTTTTAAGAGACTCTCGCTTGAAGAAATACTTGTTGCTCTAAATTTTCCTTTTAACACTGAAAGCGGCGTCATGTTTCTACAAAGTAACAAAAATATCTAATTGAAAGCCTTATTAATTATTTATTTTCTTAGTAACGATAAACTGATGAAAATACTTTGAAGTTGTTAACAACTTAATTATTATTTGTGTTCAAAGAATATTATTAAACGAGTAGAACTTGGTTTAAACAATTTATTTCTTAGTAGCGACTCACCCTCGCTCCGCTCGGGTTCGTCCCTAGATACGTTTTAACTGTTAGTATAGGTTTCTTACAGATGATATATTTTCCCGAAGTAAAAAAATATCTTATATGTCGACCCAGATAACCAGCTATCATCATAGCAAATTTCATCAAAATCTGTTTAGTGGTTGAAGTAACGGGATACCAAGTTTTAAAAGGATTAGATCTTTGAAAGTTACTCATATCCTGTTATCGTCAAAAACAGAGCTTTTTAAATTTCTATTTTTAAATTTATAGCTAATAACATTCTCGATCAAGCAACCTTTCAAACGAAAAAAACTAAATTAAAATCGGCTGATCCGTTCGGGTGCTACGATGCCACAGACACACAGATACACACATTAAACTTATAGCAAACACCCTTCTTTGCGTCGGGGACTAACAACAATAACTAATAAACAATTTATGAAATAATAATGTAATATTGTAAGTTTTATTTAACTCAAAACTTAAAACTCAGTTTACATCAAAGTATTGCGAAATAGTATCGAAAGCTAAAGCACTGGCAGACCATAAACACGATTTACTTTTTATTGCACATAAACAAGCGTGGCCCTCACGTCTAAAAGATTGCTACCCTTGCTAAGAAATATTGTCACGCTCATTGGGTGCCCTCTCGTAAATAGTATAGTTACACGTGAAATAAATGTTTACACGTCGAATTTTGTTATGCATTCAATATTACTTGTAGCACATGGGAACGAACTTCTAACAATTTAGTAAGCGTATGATATTGTCATAACTGTTTATAAAAGGAAATAATGTGGTGACTTTTGTAATCGGTTCGGCCATTATAGCATGAAGAATGAACAAACATACTAATAAAGTTCCGTATTTATAATATTACTGTGTTACTAAAAGATGTCGTAGACAAATTGTTGCTATACATATGTATATGAAATTTCGGTATGCGTTTGTTTATTTTTTCTCCTACTAAACGGTTTGACCGATTTTGTTGATTTTTTTGTACTCAACAGAACTCGATGGCTCTTAGCCGTAGTTAGGCCTTGTACGTGGCGCCTTGTACGTGTTGTCGAGATATATATTAAAACATAGTTTTATATCTTATACGATAGTACGAAACCCTTAGCACGCAAGTCCGACAAGCTAATGACCGGTTTGTTACCTTTTCTTCCCCCCTGTATCTTTCGGCTACCAACAAGTGACATTCCTACATAGTATATACTAACTTAAAATTAGTTATAATTAGAGTATTCTGATCATATTTTTAGTAAGCATACTTTGCCATTGTATTGTCAACTCCACAAAAACATTCACACAAATTATTGACGCTGACATGTAGTGAAATTCAACCGGTGATGCATTTAGCATTCACGAGGTCGTAAATTCCCGCGGCTCGCCCACTAATATATCTCCCCGAGCCCAACCGATGTTGTGAATGCATAATAGAAAGAAATTTTCGAAAATGTTACTCCATTTGTTTATTTCAAATATCCATTTTGATAAATTACGTATATTTGCTTTTCGAGTTATTGCTCTGTGCCATGTGTATATAGTATACTATATAAGTATTGTATAATAATATTATTCTATAACGGTATATTTGGTTATGTTTTGTTTGTTTGTATATATTGAATAATTTATTTAAATAAAACAATTCTGAAAATTTTGCCACCAATAGAAAACTATACTATCGTGGAATTACTAAGGTTATTTTAATTTGTAATTGATTCATTAAAAGAGGTCTCAATTCGGTTGTCTTTTATTTTGTGCGTGCGTACGTGCCTGTGTGCGTGCCTGTGTGCTTGTATGCGTTTGTGTTACCAAACAGATTAAAAAAAGTCTGACTTGAACTACCTATTTACTGTGTTGCAAGTCGCAGATTCGATTTTTCTTATCATTAAGATAAACATAATTATTTATGTATTTGTTTAAATATCATTATTTAACTTAAAAGCGTTTAGACTTAAGTTAGTAACTTCAAAACTTATCACAATAATATTATACATGCGTGTGTGGGAAGTATGTCAGCTTATTGACGCAATTACTGATTAACTATTGAAATTGAATAAAATTCGGAATATAACTTATATATATATATATATATATATATATATATATATATATATATATATATATATATATATATATATATATATATATATATATATATATATATATTCCTATATGTTGATCCGGATAACCAGCTATTATCATATCAAATTTCATCAAAATCTGTCCAGTGGTTTTCTTGTGATGCGGTCACAGATAGATAGATAGACTGAAATTCTAAAAACTATAGATTCGGCCTCCGTATCGATAATAATGACTATTTCAATAAGATTTTCCAAAAAAATATTTAATGTACAGATTCGACTCTGTTAGAATTTTATTATATGTAGATATAGGTTTTCAGTGACTTACTCATCAGGAGTACAGTAGCGGGCAACAAGGTAGGTAATATGTAAGTAAAAATTTGTAAATCATACATACAAAAAAGTGATTGCAATTAGTAACAAAAGCACAGCAGGAGCTGATGTAATATGTAAATTGATTATAATATGTATCTGAATAAATATTTTTACTTTACATGTATTGTTAAAAATAAATTATATCCTAATAATATTATAAATCCGAAAGTTTGGATGGATGTTTGTTACTCAATCACGCCAGAACGGCTGAACGGATCTGGATGAAATTTGGTACAGAGATAGATTATAGTCTGGAATAGCATATAGGTACACTTTATATCCTGGAAAAATCTACGGTTCCCGTGGGAAAATAGTTTTGTTTTTGTTTTGTCACAGAGCAACAGATCGACTATTTATTCTATATTAACCGTTAAAATGTACCAGGGATAAAACTGAGCGAAGCGAGGGTGAGTCGCTAGTTTATAAATAAATAGAATATTGTAAGCCATTTGCCATTTATATTTTCAAAGTTTTATCGTAAATCGAAATACCAGTGAACCTGTTATTTACGACGTTGTAACGAATAGAGTAACGACAGACTATTTCTCGCTATGGTTTATTTTATATGTACATATATTATATGGGCCTCGTCGATCTAGTTGGTAATATATTTGGCTTCAAATCATAATGTCCTGGGTGTGAGTTCTTTATTTTAGTGCCTTTATTTGATCATATTTTACCTGCCATATTTATTTATTTATCAAAAAAACAGCTATTACACAAACTAAGAAACTCGAATTAAGTGAACTTGTGTTACGAGCGCCTTCCCTTTCATGTTCAACAAAATACAAGTACCTATAAGAAAATACAAGCAATAATTGACTATCACAGATTTATGATTAAGATAGTACGCATATTGTATGATTAGGTAATAATATTAAGGATAATTTAAAAAAAAAATAACCCCATTTGAAGTCTCAGGGTGACCCTACTACCAACATAATATATGCAGTTGTTGGGTTTTTCAGAAATACAAAATATAATAAAAAATATATTTAATGTTTGTTTTAAAACACTCTTGAGAAGTTTTTTTAACCGACTTCGAAAAGGAGGAGGTTCTCAATTCACCGTGGAATCTTATTTTTATGTATGTTCACCGATTACTCGAAGACGCCTGAACCGATTTGGAATTTGATTTGTTTCGAATGGTATACTTCCCAGATGGTCCCATTTAAATTTTATCGAAATTGGCCGAGCGGTTTTAAAAAAATTACGAAAATTGACTTCGAAAATATCTGATTAAGTATCTATTTTAAATGAAAACCCCCGTTTAGTTATTTTTTACATTTTAGTGCCTAGAAGTTGGTTTTTTTAAGATTTTTAATAAGGTTAATAAAATTAATTTTAAGTATGCGAAGAAAACTTCTCATGCATAAACGGTATATATTATTAGAGTAGTATTTCTGATATAAATAAAAATAGGAACTTGATTTGTACCTATAAGGTAGATATTTTATTTGAAACACATTATTATGAAGAGATAAAAATAATGACCAAACAAGGAAAGCTGCAGGCAATTAATAGTTTAAAATATTAATAACAGCAAAAATCAATAATGTTTTTAATAAAACTATTTATTCAATGTCCATATTGCTTGATAAGAATATATGTAAAAAATATCCTTCGAGCCGGATTTGAACCAGCGACCTATGGATATCAATTTACCAACTACAGTCCACCGCTCTACCAACTGAGCTATCGAAGGTGTGACGTTAACTTTAACTTAAAAGTATACAATCGACCGCTAAGTATACGAAATACTGTTATGTAACAAATGTGAGTATAATTAAAATATTGTAGACGCGATAAGGATAAGAAATTGCATCTTTGAAGACTTAAAATGTTTCTGAACAATTTGGTTAGTGTTTTCTGATTTTATGATATATAGTAAAATAAAATTTTAATTGTTAGAAAATATTATTGAGGACTAGCAACTTACCATCGTTTTGCTCGGGTGCGTCCCTAGATACGTTATATATTAATATATGTTAATATTAATATATTTTAATATAATATATTTTTTTTTGAGCGGAACCCTATTTTTTTCTAATATAAAAGTAGTCTAAGTTACTCCTTATAACATCAGCTATCTGCCAGTGAAAGTCCTGTCAAAATCAGTCCAGCCGTTTCAGAGATTAGCTAGATAGACGGACAGAAAGCCAGACAGACAAAAAATGTATAAATCGTGTTTTCTTATAAATACCGCATATAATCTATTCATATAATAAAATTGTAACCAAGCCAAATCTGTACATTAAATATTTTTTGGACCATCTTATTGATATAAACATTATTATCGATGCAGAGGCCGAATCTATAGAATTTTTGTCTGTCTATTTGTCTGTCTGTCTTGTTTGTTTGTCTGTCTGTCTGTCTGTCGGTCTAAAAAAAATAGTACCCATTTCTGCTGCACTACGATACAAGCCGCGACGTATTTAATTCACAGTCATGTCGCCTATTACATAATAATATCTAAATCGGACCACTAGACCATTAACATTATTAAGTCCAGAGTGAATTTAATGTAACAATTACACACACACACACACACACACACACACACACACACACACACCACACACACACACACACACACACAACACACATATATATATATATATATATAATATATATATATATATATATATATATATATATATATATATGCATTTTCCTTAAGTTTATTGTAATGCTAATGTGACACCTTTGCTTAGTTACTTTTTTTTTCAGCATTTACTTTTACTTTTTTGAGTTGATATCATATCAATGTAAGATTAATGACAGTTTTAAACGTACTGACACAAACACAAATACTGCTACTAACACAATTTTTTATATTTTAGTTTAAGTAAAAAAAACGAAATATGAAGTGAAATCAGTTCTAATCTTGGTATATAGGTAGTATTGTATAAAACTGCCTAGTATCTTAATGTAAACGTGTAAACAGGTCCGATATAAGGAAAATGCTAACGCAGTTTTGCAATCAATTCTGGGGTAATTTGATAGAATACTTAAAGGGGGCTTCAAACATCAGGTACGTTAGAGTTAACTTTGTTGGTATAAGAGCCGAGCTCACGCCAATAGGTTTATGATGCGTACTTGTATGGTACAAAGGAAATTCTGATAAGCTTAAATTACATTTATTTTGATGGTTATTTTCACGACTGGATTTTAGGACTTGATTATGTTCTTATTTGATTGGTGATGAACAGGTTTATATATTGGTTTATTATTATACATATTACAAGTGTTGTTATGTTATTACGTAGTAGATAATAAGTTTTTTAACCCTTCGTGTACTAAGTGGCTAAATATTTCATCCTATTAAAGGTCCCTTAACATGCCCTAGATACTCGTATTAACAAAGACAATTTTCAACCAACTTCCAAAAGGAGGAGGTTCTCAATTCGTCAGAATCTTTTTTTATGTATGTTCATTGTTCACCGATTACTCGAAGACGCCTGAACCGATTTGGATTTTTTTTTTGTTTCGAAGGGTATAAGTACTTCACATACATACATTTAAATTTTATCGAAATCGGTCTAGCGGTTTTTCTATAAAATCAACAATAAATTATTTTTTTAAATAAATTGCTTAAGCGAATATGTTATTAATAAAAATCTTTCTTCTTATAAATGACCTGCTTATTACGTCTACACTAAAAATAATAACGAAAAATAAAAACTTAAAAAAAAACGACTTCCAGGCACTAAAATGTAAAGAATGAATAAACGGGGGTTTTCATTTAGAATAGATACCTAATCAGATATTCTCGAAGTCTAAGTTTAATAATATTTAGAAATAAATAGTATGCTAAATAGCACATCTTATAATTATGATTTTTATTTCTCCGTACTACATAAAGCCATATATGAGATAATTATGGAACTTATTATAGAAACAATAAAATTTACCTAAAAATTAAATATCCGTCTGTGGGAAAAAGTGGAGAAATAAATATATTTATGTGGTTATAACATTTTCTTTAAATATTTAGGTGTCAGTTACTACATCATATGGGTATGATTAAAAAATTGTACAAATTGCTTAATCAAATATTTAATGACAGATTTGTATTATTGATTATTTGACGACACGTTTGGCTCAGTCTGTAGTGACCGTACTCGCTGTGCCATCGGTCGCGGGTTCGAGTCCCGCTGGGGGCATTCATTTGTGTGATGAGCACGAATGTTTGTCCTCCAGTCGTGGGTGTAACAATATTTATAATATGTATGTATTTAAAATTATATATGTAGTGTATCAACTATCTGGTATTCATAACACAGGCCTCGTAGCTTACCATGGAACTAGATGGTGCTGTGTGTTAATGTCCCAACATATTACATATTACGGATTTATTTTCACTTTCTTCAAGTAAGTTCAACATTTTAACTAGAAGTGTCTGTTCGTGGTGTTTGTCTGTTCTTGTAATATACTTTAATTTTAAAAGGTTTACACGTAGGTATTATACCCACGTTAAAAATTTGTAAGCTGTGAACACTTAATTGGTGTATGTAAAGTTTTTATTTCGTTTTATTTTATATGTAATTCTGTTTGTCTTCCAAGTAAATAAAAAAAATGATTTGACAAATTAAGAGGAGAATACAATTTTCTGGAATTTTTAACTATTTTGAAACCTTGCAAGTAAAAACCCAAGCACGAGTTGATATTCAAAGCAGTAAGATTTGCACAATAACATTAAAAGTCACGTTCACCAGTCACGTGAAATAAGGTTAAAAGAAAAAGTGAAAGGTCCATATGTAATACAAAAAAAGTATATTTGTTAAACGACAACACCGTCACACCTTCGATAGCTCAGTTGGTAGAGCGGTGGACTGTAGTTGGTAAATTGTCATCCATAGGTCGCTGGTTCAAATCCGGCTCGAAGGATTTTTTTTTATATTTAATAAATAATATTATTTATTTTCGAATTTTATACTTTGTATTTTTATTTAAAGTTATATTTTTTATTTCTTTGAATATTATTTTCAAGAAAATATATTATATTTTAATAGAAAAACTACCGGCTCGTATATAACATGAACTTCCAATAATCCATTACAAAAAAATGTCCTTAAAGAAAAATGTGTAAAATTTCGAAAAAATATTTCTTCAAAGAGATTTTTTATTTCAATGGAATCTGTAATCAAATTTGTATTTGCATGTAGTTATTGGAAAGCCATGACTTATCGCAATAAATCGAGAAGAAAAAACAAATATTGCCACAGCACAATTATGCTCAGCACAACTCCGTAGTATAAAATATTATGACTTTCTTCGTGCCTTACATAATACGCCCATTTTTCCAGTATTTCTTGTATTAAAAACTAGGTATTGCCCGAAGTTCCGTTTACATACAATGTTTTTTTACAATCATAAAAATTAAGTTAGTTAGTGAGTTTGTTCATACAATGAATATCTTATACCTTACACCATATTCACACGGACGTACTTTGTACTGAAGTTCTCTAATTAGTATTATATTGTTTCGCGCGTTAATTAAACTTCGCCTACGTAGTTCATATGACATTCGAGATCAGTGGATTGGGAAAGCGATAAGATTGCTGTTTGCTTTTAGATGTCTCATTGTCTGCTTATATTATACTAGCAACTCGCATCGCTTCGCTCGAGTTCGTCCCTAGTGAAAAACAAAAATAAATGTATCCCACGGGAACGGTGCATTTTCCGGGATAAAAATAACCTATACGCTATTCAATATTATAATCTATATCTGTGTCAAATTTCATCCAGATCCGTTCAGCTGTTCTGGCGTAATTGAGTAACAAATATCCGTCTATGCAAACTTTCGAATTTATGTAGTAACTTTCGCATTTATAAGTATAGTAGTAAGATTTATTCGACAAATCTTGATTTTCATTTTAACGTATTAAAAGAGAAACATATAGGAATTATAAATTAAAAAGAAAAACTTTAACGAATAATAAAACTTAGCTATGTTACTTTTACATAAAAGTAAAATCAAAAATAACATTTTAATAATTTATTTTGATTTTTGGTTCGGTTTGGTGTTGTTTTGGTTCTAAACTTTCGAATGCTTTTCAGCAATCATGGTCACGGGAGAGACTAAGGTTTTAGACGTCTCAATGGTCATTACATAAGTGTTTTAGACAGTACCTACTAAAATACCTTTCAATATTTGTTAACTTTAATTTTGAACATTTCTTATGATTTAATAAGTTTTATAATTAAATTTTAAAATATCTATCACTATGATATTCTAAGTATTATCTTGACTTCATTGAATCAATTCAATACTATGAAATTAATTTATTGCTTATGTGTCTCCGGATTCTACATTATTATAAAGTTTCAAATCGGTATGACAGTTAGAAGTAGTTTAAAATGACTTCTAAGATACTAATCTCATACTAATTTGTTATAAATGAAGTGAATAAAAACGTACAGCTTGTAATAAGTACTGCTTTGGGACTTAGGACCTGCCTTTTTGTATCTGTGTACATTTATGTCAGAGGTGCAGATTCGCTAAGGGGCCGTTCATAAAATACGTCACACTAAAATCAGCTTTTTTTGACCCCCTCCCCCCCTATTGTCACGCTGTGTCACACTTTCTGTGACCCCCCTCCCCCCCCCTAGAAATATTTCGTCACAAAAACTAAGACACTGCTGAGTATGATAAATTCTAAATGATAGTACACAAATTCTGAAAATTAAAAATATTAATTTAGTTATTATAATAAAATTTAAATAAATTAATAAATATCTTTCATAACGAACATATAACCACATATGAAGGGATAAAGTAATTAACTGAAGAGTATTAAATTGAGAAGATGAAAAAAGCGTCTGTATTAGTTCACTGCTAAATGGCGAATGAAGGAATAAAATAATAATAAATACATGAGAAACAGTATTTTCATTTGTTACTGAATCGAGAGCGCAGGGTACGTGGAAACGTTACTCTCTCAAGTATTGGAAAAACAAAGAAACCAGTTGTGACGGATCGCAACGCCGCTAGAGTCGCGCCACAGAGCTAGCGCTCATGTCAAAAAATAATAAACGGCGAACGTCACGTTGCCGTATACCCCCCGTCCCCCCTTGTCACATCTTGTCACACTCAGCCAGACCCCTCCCCTCCCCTTGTATGCGAACGTATTTTATGAACGGCCCCTAAGAGCGATAAGGCCGCCTTCTGTGCATCATCTATTGTTAATTTTCTATTTTGTATAAATTTTCTTTGTAGTGTAAAATAAAATTATCTATCTATTCATTAGACGGTATTGTAAGTGATGAGAAGATGATCTCCTCCTGGCCAATATCGGCCACGGCGGCCAATCTCACTGAAACTAGCCAACTGCGCAGGAATTACTATAGTGCACAAGAGTACGCGGTGAAACCAGGGCACTCTGTATTCCTTTTATTTTCAAATTCCGATGGGACGATAATTCGACATGATGACGATGGCTTTACGTGCTCTCCGAGGTATGAAGTCTAAACACCGCCAACTTCCCAACACCGGGTTTTTATCGAGATTTTCTTAACAAAAATACTCAATAACTAAACTTGGTCCGACCCGAGACTCGAAACAAGGAACTTCGGACACGGTAATGTAATGCATACAGTATTCCAACTCGGGTCTGTCCTTGAAATAATTACTACAGCCGCGCGGCACGTACCCACGCGACAGGGCTGCCCGAGTGCCCGCGGCCAGTATTTTAATTTCACCTACCTACTTGAGTTTCTTTCTAGTTTTGTGATTTTAAAAATTATATATTTTATTTAAAAAAATTATTAGTAGATTTAATTAAATAAATCCCTGACCCTTATAAATTCGAGATTTAAAAATATTTGCACCTCGACTGAGACATACGAAAAGCTTTATTGTTAAATTTAATAGTATAAAGAATCCGCATTCGGATAAAAAGTTTAATTAAAAATACTTTAATTTTTATTTTTAATTTAATTAATTAGTTTTTATTTTTAAAGCATACGCTGTCTCAATACTTTTTTGTTTGACATAATAACGAATTTACGGGAGGAATAAAATGTTTATTTTTATATCCAATTATAAAAGCTACATAACATAACCATCTTATAAAATTTTCGTATCCAATTATACGATGTGGCAGCCCCGCACGGTTGTCTACCGAGTGTATACCGAACGCGACGCGCGTAGGTATAACTCGATTTCCGACCTTTTGTATGAAGATGGAATACTGTATGTAACATTACCGTGCTTCGGATGTGCAACCGTACATGTTAGCTACTACACTACCGAGGTGAGAGAGGTGAGAAAATACTCAATCTTGTGCGTATTGTTCACTTGGAAGATTTATCGGTGACAGTCCACATCATTACGCCAGTTACACGAAAAATATTACAATACATCAGTATGCTATACGGGCGCACTTATTATTTTTGATCAATTTCAAAGAAAAGGTACCTGAATTTTTTGTTTGAACCTTCCTCCACATTAACAATTCCTTTTTTTATTGAGATATGTACTTTATTTTATGTCTCTCTCTCTCTCTCTCTCTCTCTCTCTCTCTGTATATATTTATTTAAAAAATCCATACATTTAGAATGAAATATTTTTATAGGTACTATTTGATCAGTGGTCAAAATTTGACCGTAATCATTATTAAGTGGAAAATGTATATGAATTTACATTATTTTATTGATAACACTAAACCTCACCATAGCTAAAAAACAAACAAAAATTTAAAAAAAAATCAGTTGACAGAGAAGAAAACGGTACTGAAATATTTGTACTTTGCCTATTTATAAAGATCTTCAAGAGACAACTTCAGCATCACTTGTCTTCAATATTGGCAATAATTTCCGTTACTGCCACTAATTAATTAATTAATCCGTCTAACGCGTAGATTGCTCTTGACTGGTAAGGTTAGATTTAATCAATCGATCTAAACTTGTACGTTTATGTATACTATTGGATTCAAAGGAAACAACTTACTAACTTCAATAATATTACGTGACATAATAAAATAAACATGTTTTTTTTTTAAATACACACATAACATTGTCTCGTTTAGAGCAGAGAGTTCTTTTTGTCTATTTTAAAAACAAAGATTTATATATATATATATATATATATATATATATATATATATATATATATATATATATATATATATATATATATATATAGATTAAATACATTTTTTTTACATTTTACTCCTACTGTTAAAAAAAACATATTATCGTACGTGTCAATAAACTAAAAAAAAACTATAATACTTTCTTAGATTTACGCGAATATTTGACATTTTAAATAAATAAAACTATCTTTACGGATTTTTTCGCGGATTTATTTTTATTTTTGGTTCCTGTCGTTTCGAATGCTTTACAGCATTCATGGTCACGGGAGAGACTGAGGTGTTAAATGTCTCGAAGGTATAGTTGTTACAGACATCCTACTCACAAATAACAAAATGAAAATTTCACCAATTACCTTACAATATTTTTTAATATTTTTATAATTTTAATTAGTTTTTGTAATTTTATTTAAGAAAGAAACCCTTTATTTAGTCTATTACTTAACATTTTCTTATATTTACGTGAATATTAGACATTTTAAATAAAACTCATAATAAATCCGCGAAATAGTCCGAAAAGATAGTTTTATTTAATACTCTATTACTCTCATATTCCAATGTAACGACAATTTTAACACTACCGGTGAGAGACCAGAGGCACGACCGACGGCTTTATTTATTCTACGAGGCACGGGGGTGAAAACCGCTAACTTTCCAACTCTGATAATACAATAATTGTTAAACAACCGCCTCGGTGGTCTAGTGGCTGGCATGTACGGATCTGCAGGCGTACGTGCTAGCCAATAGATCACCGATTATTTAATAATTAATTATTATTTATTTTATTTATTTTTTATTTAATCATTTATTTCAGGCAATATTTACAAAAAGATCTTAAATATGTAAACAGAGGCCCATAGCATAATAATTAATATATACCTCAAAACTAACATATATATTAATTATAACTATTATATTCGAAGAAATAATTATAAGTCAAAACAATGCTTATAGAATCCAAAAAAAAAAAAACAATAAATTATATTCTTTTAGAATATACTAGTTGTACGTTCCTAATGACTTTATCTTTTAAAATCTATGTATATTTATGATGCAATCTGTAGTCTGATCCAATAGACACAGTTATTTTCACATTTAAGTATTAGTATGGATTAGTTGTTCATACTTAATATAATATTATCACAATTAATTCCTTTTTTTATTTAGGAAAATTGTGTTAAAAAAAAGTTGAAAAAATAGTTTGAAAATTACGCATACCACCTGTGGACATTCAGGTGGTTATGTGGGACTCATCGGTTAGAAAAGCCAGTACTACCCACTCAAACCCAACAAAACCTTCCCCTGTCTTAATGTGGCGTCGCAGGACCGCTTACGCGCTCAATCTCGACGCTCTGACGGCAGGCCTCCCGTAGCAGATCACAACAACCATAGTGTTGCTCCAACGGTTCACTCTGCCGTCAGAGAAGTACCAGGAGCAAGCCAATCGAAGTGGACCACCTCCCAGTGCATTTCTTGGCTTCGCGCTTGGCTGAACTGCCGGACGCTAATGAGGTTTCCCCACCACGATAAGGTAAACGCACGTTTGGGGGATCACAAATAATTACTTACCTAACACAAAAATATATAAAAAAAAGCTTTGTGTAACTTTCCGGCCTATACACTGCGAAATATCACGACGAGGGAAGCGTGAGCGGGATACTAATATGAAAATAAATTATTGTATTAGTAACTTATGCTGCTTCAAAATTATGTGCTATAAATTCTTAAATCCTATATTTTCATTTTTGACTCGAAAATGTTCCCTAGGGAATAAAGAGGAATAAGTCTGAACGTTTGAAATAAACTTTCAAATACTTTCACCGTTTTCTAAAGTATATACACGAGGCTCTTGAGACCGCGATTGTGACTTACAGATATATAGACGCTGAAATGTAAGAAATATTCTGATATAACGATGTAACTTAGCCGGATATTCTAAAGTCTCACAAAGCTTGATAAGACGAAATCAGCCTAAGTTTTTCAAAGGAAATTGTTATTTTATATTAGAACCTTGTATATGTTTTACAAATCTGAGCTTGGAACTTAGACAAGATTTATGTAGGTACAATCGTTTACGCTTTAAGAAAACTAAACTTTCAACGCTTTTTAAATATGTAGCAGTAAATTTAGAAAACAATGGTATTACAGATCTTTCGAAATATTTTATCGAAAATTACTTCGGAAAATATTGTACATTGGTAAGTATTTTATTTTACTTTTCACCTACTTGTTGCTACGAAGTTCTTGGTGCGTGTATCAAATGAGATGCACGTACATTTGTAGGATGGCAGGCAACTAAGATGTGTGGATGACATCCAACCCGACGGCGAAGACTGCGATGATAGAAGCGCGACGATGGCACCCGATCAAAAATTTTATCAAAAAACTCTTCGTTGTACAAACGATAGAAAACACACAGAGAGCAACATCTCTCCGAAGGCTTGTTATACAGGGTGGAACAAGCGAATATGACATGGAAGAAAAGTACTTAAATATTGAAGAAATTAAGTTTCACTCAAAGGAAACATTTTCTTTTTTTTAATAGCAAAAAACTAGCATTGCCCGCGGCTCCGCCCGCATTCAGTAGACCAAAAACCAAATTATTAGGTTTTACATATTAGTATACTCTTACATTGCAGTTTTTGTATTTTTACTCAGAAATGAGATATTTTCCCGCGGTGAAAAGTGTCCTATATATTGACCCGGATAACCAGTTATGACCATACCAAATATCATCAAAATCCGTCCAGTAGTTTTTCTGTGATGCGGTAACAGACAGACAGGCAGACAAACAAACAAAATTCTAAAACTATAGATTCGGCCTCTGTTTCGATAATAATGTCTATTTCAATAAGATTTTCCAAAAAATATTTAATGTAAAAATTTGACTTAGTTACAATTTTATTATATGTATAGATTATAGTTATCGATAATTCCATACTAAAATTATTATTTTTTTTCTAGAATGTTCCACGAAAAAAAACTTTTTAACAAAAAAATAAAAACCGACTTCAAACAAAAGCACTAAAAAGTAAAAAATAACTGATTGGTAGTTTTCATTTACTATACATACCTAATCAAATATTTTCGAAGTCGGTGTGCTTTGCTTTGTATGGGCTGGCACCGATTTCGAAAATATTTGATTAGGTATGTATTTAATAGGTAGGCTTTAATTACTTTGCCAAAGCACACCGACTTCGAATATATTTGATTAGGTATGTATAGTAAATGAAAACTACCAATCAGTTATTTTTTACTTTTTAGTGCTTTTGTTTGAAGTCGGTTTTTATTTTTTGTTAAAAAGTTTTTATTTTTCCCTTTTTAGTGTAGACAGTAGTAGCAAAGTAAGGATTCTAACGTGTTGGGCTTGTCAAATCAAACAAAATAAGCCCAAACTCAAAGTATCTACTATTAGCCGTTGAAGAGTTGCACCTATCTACCTTCTGGCCTTGCCATCAGATCAGGTCAACAATACCGAACCACTGTACTATCAACGGAAATAGAAATACTTGCAAAGTTTCAAGTCAATATGACAATTAGAAGTAGGTTAAATTCATTATTAGTTGTTTTTCCACCCTTAGGGGTGGAATTTGATTTTGAAATTTAAATGGGACCAATCTGGAAGTATGCCCTTTTAAACAAAACAAAAATTGTCCAAATCGGTTAATAAATGACGGAGTTCTGAGGTAACAAACATAAAAAAAAACATACAGTCGAATTGAGAACCTCCTTTTCAATCAATGTCCTTTCCAACAAAAACAATAACTTTCTTTACCTGTGACATTTAGATTTTACAATTACCGACTTATTGATTGGGAGTGTCGATTATAATTCATATGTAGACGTTATAAACTTTTATTAATTTAATCGTAGTTTTAATAAATAAATTAAATGTTAGTATTATTTTGTAATGAAATATAAATGTTAAACGAAGCTTAATTTGTGTTTCATTTATATATTTAAATAGATTTGTTTAATTGCTTGTTTCAATTTAATTATTCGATTAATCCAATAAAGTTCATTGAAAGCTTTAATTATTTTTCTGAGTATTTTTTTTAATTTGTAATTTTCTTGTTTCAATATGTATTAATGTTAATTGAGTATTAAAATAAATTTAAAAATTGTTATGTTATTTAAATCTCTCCGAGAAGGTTTCCATTATAACAACTTTTTGCACACAGCTTATTCTTTAAATTAAAAACAGTACTAAATGTTTCAATCTATATTGACGACACGTTTGGCTCAGTTTGTAGTGACCCTACTTGCCGTTCCAGCGATCACGGGTTCGAGCCTCGCTGGGGGCATTCTTTTGTATGATGAACAAGAATGTATGTACTCCAGTCATAGGTGTTTATATTTATAATATGTCTGTATTTAAAGTTATATATGTGTAGTGTATTAACTATCTGGTATCCGTAACACAAGTCTTATAGCTTACTATGGAAGTTTGGAACTACATAGATGGTACTGTGTTAATGTCCATAGATATTTCTTATCTATTTTATCTATTATAATCGACTTAAAGCTACATTTGGATTAGCTTGAAGTAGAAAATAGCATAAAAAGTGTGCAATCATCGTTAGTTCGTCGAATCTAATAATCTAAAATTAGTTTACTATAATTCCATCTAAATTACTAGTATATTACATTATTGTAAGTCAAAGTTGACGAGCTTTCAGCGTGAAGTACATCCATCTTCTGATCCCTTAATCAGACCCTTATCAATATGATATGTTGGTTAATAAATAAGGCCTTTTTGCATTAACTTAATTGTATTTAATTTTTTTAAGGTCAATTTCTAGTTTTATTTCAAATACACTGTTATGAATTACATTTATTTTTATATATTTTTTCTATTTGTGTGGGTGTACGCATCATTACATATACTATATAAGCTCAATACATTTTATAAACTACTAGCAGAACCCGCGGCTTCGTTCGCGCGAAACTACAAAAAAAGCTCTAAAATCGTAGGTTTCATACAAACTTTCATCAGCTATTTTACCCCATTATGGGGTGAATTTCGAAAAATTCTAAAACACGTATTTAATTAATTGTATCGAAGAGCATTAATACCAAGTTTCAAGTAATTCTGATCATAATTTTTTTGGATTGTATTACAACGTGTAATCCCGTGGGAAAGAGATAATCTCCAGCGGTAAAACGTATACTAGCCTATATCACTCTCCAGCCCTCCAACTATCTCCACAGAAAAAATCACTCCAATCCGCCAAGCCATTTCGACGTAAAAGAAAGACAAACAAACAAACACTTTCACATTTATAATATTAGTATGGATTTAAAAATCATGTAGGTACATAAACTGTCAATTAATGAAAAAAAACTTGCCATAAATAACTTCACTTACTACACATATTTTTTACTCCTCCACATATTCCTAACGATATATTTCCCATAGCAAAAAGCTTCGTTATTTGAACGATGGGACTTTTTAAACCGATTTACTATTGTTTTTTGATCAATGTTAAATTTGTTTAAGCTCTAGTATTAAAATAGGTCAGAAGTTATCAAAATTTTGCGCACGTAAAGGCATCATGCAGCGCACCTGTACCTAGTCTTCCAATACCGCCCATTACCAGTTACAAATTTTTTAGGGTTGCCCAACTACATAATTTATTGCAAAATTGCGATCATAGCAAAAAAATATATTTATAGGTACTTAATTACTTACTTATTATTATTTTTATTAGTATATTTTCTTCTTTATCTTGTGTTCAAGAAAACATTCTGATTATTTGATTTTTTGAATTCCCTTTGCTATATACTACAAACAAAAAGCCAAGGAAACTTACCTACTAACTAATTTTAAAGAAGATACGTTGAGTAGTTGTAGATACATGTATGAGATATGCTTTCCATTTCATACATTCGATTTATGACTCTAATAAAATGAATATCGTAATTGGGTATTTATTTTATTTAACTTTTAACGTATCAAATTAGTGTATTAAAACAAAACAAATTTATATATTTCATGCTACGGAACCCTCCTTCCGTCTTGTTCGATTTTTATCATTCTGCATAAATAACAAAACAAGGGCTGCAATAACTAGAAGGATAATTTAATTAAAAAAAAACTATATTATAAGTATTAAAATGTTTCGTTACTTCAGTGTGAAAGAGCCTTAATAGTGATTTTTAAGTCAACTGGATCATTAAAACCAATAATCTGGTACAAGTATTTCTTTATTTTAACTTTGGAACTGAATAACTAACTTTAACGATAAATATTTTCTTACCAACTGGACCACCATTTTCATTATTATAAAAAAAGAAAAAAAATCAAAAATCTATAAAAAATCCTACATTTTGCAGGAATGTACAAAAGCTACGTTAAGGTTATGTGGTTGCAGTAATAACGCGCTCGCTTGGGATACCTGCACGTCTGAGAGAACTTAGCAAGGTTTCGAAAGACACGTGAAGTCCGCTAACCCACACTTGGCCAACGGGGTGGGCTATGGCCTGATCCCCCTCGTATTAAAGGGAGGCCCGTGCCCAGCAGTGGGACGTTAAAAAGGGCTGAATACGTACATACATACATGTTAAGGTTTCTTTCAAAAAAATCTTTAAAGTAGGGCAAGACAAGACATAAAACACTTATGTGAATAATATTAATACGGCATACTAAGAAAAAGGTTTAATAATAACCATTGTAAATACTACACAGCCACATGTAATATGGCATTCATTAGAGAGACGCAAACTTGTTCGTGTGTTCAGCTGCATTAGTTGCAACTTGTTGGAATATCAGGGCTTTACATCTCACTAAAATATTATATTCTATTAAAAATATTATAATATGTAGATACTTTAATCATATTATTTTGAGTATTTTTTTAGTAACAATCAACTTAAAGATAAATATAATTAATTTATTTTAGATTTTATCTGTTTTAAATCGTATCAAAGGATATGCAAATGAATATAAATGATATTTTTAATGTATTAAAAAAAGTAGAATACAAAAAAATATAAAAGTTGGCAACCCTTAGATAACTCACCACTATAAACTTGTTCGTAGGCACCAAACTTATTCATAGTTTGTAAAATACGATCATATTTCATGCCACACTCGTTGCCAACTCAAGAGTATTTGCCGCAAATGAGTTTTAATAGTTATATAATAACCTATATATTAATTTACAGCAACATAATTTTCTCCATTATTTTTATATTCATCGGTAATTCATACATAAGCGCATAATTTTTTTTATTATTGGCAACGACTATACTCTCGCACCGGTGGTTCCATAGCGTGACACATTAATATAACCATCCCTTAAGGGGGTAAAAATGGGGATGAAAGTTTGTATGGGACCCAGGGACGAACCCGAGCGAAGCGAGGGTGAGACGCTAGTATTCCATAAACACGGATAGTCCTTATACCACTGCCGATGCAAAGCAAATCTAATATATTTCGATACGTAAAATACATATTTAGCTATTAGGTATTAATATCTTAAAATATTGTCGGCTGGCACCGACTACGATAATATCTGATTAGGTATCTATTCTAAATTAAAACCCCCGTTTAGTTATTTTTTACATTTTAGTGCCTGGAAGTCGGGTTTTTTAAGTTTTTATTTTTCCATTTTTAGTGTAAACATATTAAGCAGGTAATTTGTAAGAAGAAAGTTTTTAATAACATATTCGATTAAGCAATTTATTTAAAAATAATATATTTATTGTTGATTTTTTAAAAAACCGCTCGACCGATGTCGATAAAATTTATATGAGACCGCTTGTAAAGTATGCACTTTGAAACACAAAAAAAAATCCAAATCGATTCAGGTGTCTTCGAGTAATCGGTGAACATACATAAAAAAAAGATTCCGACGAATTGATAACCTCATCCTTTTTGGAAGTCGCTTAAAAATAAGTGAACACGAAAAGCTAGATAAAATTCATAGTCCATGAAACTGTAACCACAGCGATTATTAGTACATATATACAGAAATATGTTGGGCATTTATTCTAACCTTTAGCAGTAATATGGGAAGGTTTGATCAAAACTTTGTAGGTTTTTCAAAATTATACTTTTCATCTAGCTAGGTATTCTGGCTCCAAAAGCCAGGCTATATTCAATGTTTCATAGCAGGGCAGTAATTAGGACGACACGATAAGCTTTTCAGGGGCACATAATGTAAGGACCTAATAGGTCCCCGCTTTCATGAGGACTACTTATACGACGCTCGTTTAGTACGATAATGACAAGATGTTCAAAACTTTGTTAAAGATATTTCTATGCGAGTGTGGATATTAAGACAAATAATATACATAAGCAAATTATTGTGTTTACTAATTATTTAATTTGCGTATTAAAGCGTAAGATACGTACAGGTTACGACGAAATTTAGTATGGCGTAATAATATTTTAATAAAACTGTAGTTACGAATGCATTTGAAACTTCGAGAAAAAAATCTATGCATATACGTAAATAGGCAAAGACAAAACAGTCCTTTTAACCTGTTTGATAAAAAAAAATGTTTTTTTTTTTGTTTAGTAGTTATTGACGAGTTTTAGTGATACCAATAAAAACTGGATAAAGTTAGTTTTTTGTATAGATTCGTAAATTCTATTTATACATATTTTCCTTAAATTTTCAATAATGATTATATTTGAATTTCGACCACTCGGCGAACACTAGTTAAAACAACGGTAAAATATTTTTTTCTAAAATCTAATTCTATTATTTTATTATTGCACATATTAAGTAATAGTTATATATAAATCTTGAATTTTTGCATACAGACAGACAAATTTATCTGTACATATAATAAAATTGGAACCAAGCAGAATCTGTACATTAGATATTTTTTGTAAAATCTTATTGAAATAAACATTATTATCGATACAGAGGCCGAATCTATAGTTTTTAAAATTTTTGTCTGTCTGCCTGTCTGTTACCGCATCACAGAAAAATCACTGGGGGGATTTTGATGAAATTTAGTATGGTGATAGCTGGTTATCCAGGTCAACATATAGGATACTTTTTACCGTGGGAAAATATCTCATTTTTGAGAAAAAATACAAAAACTGTAATGAAAGAGTCATCTGAACGCAAGCGGAGCCGCGGGCAATGCTAGTTGCACATATTAAGTAATAGTTACATATAGATCTTAAATTTTAGCATACAGACAGACAAATTTATTTATGTTATAAAATAACTAAAAGCATTTACTGGGAAAGATATAAAGTTTGTATTTTCGGCTAATTTGGTTGAAGTTAGTTTAACCCAGCTTAATTCTGCGGAGATGCATCTTGAACAACATTTGTTGAGGCTGCGCACAATGTGTTACGTAATTGCTTGCTATCGTTTAAGGTCAAATGTTATAAATCCGCTGGGAGGTGTTTTTACTAAATTTAACTATTGAGATTTTTTTATATAATAGGTTTTTTAATACCTTCATGTCTTGTTAGGTCGCACCAGAATGTCATGATTTGGTTTTATTTGAGATTGCTTTGTTCTAAAAATCTATAAATATAATAAAATCCTGAGTCAAATCTGTACATTAAATATTTTTTGGAAAATCTTATTGAAGTAGTCAATATTATCGATACAGAGGCCGAATCTATATTTTTAGAATTTTTGTCTGGGAGCGCATAACGAGAAAATCACTTGACAGATTTTGATGAAATTTTGGTCTGATGATAACTGGTTATCCGGGTCAACATATAGGATACTTTTTACTACTTTTTACTATAGGAAAATATCTCAGAGAAATCTATACTAAACATTAAAACATACGTATTGACCCTCGCTCGGCTCGGGTTCGTCCCTAATTACAATATAAAATTACATATCATATCGTTTACATACATAAACTAGAAAAACATTACCCTCTTTAAGGAACAGTCGGGTAAAAGTAGGAACATGAAACGATGAAAAGTGAGACTACTTCATTATCCAAATTTCATTTATCCAGCAAAGGATTATTTACAATTTATATTTTATTCAACCCATTTAGTCATCTTGCGATGCATTTTGTGAGTTTTCTTGCACTGTACATAACTGATAACATTGCATGCTACACATCACGATAAGTCGATTCGAATCGAGCCGAAGAGTTTTATGTATGTTTATTTATATAAGTTTTAATGATTTCCACTTTATGCACCTTTCCGCTCTTCTCACTTATTTTTTTGTATCCTTTTCTATCGGTTGCCTGTAATAGATAACTTTTAGCGATAAGACCGCCTTTGCACATCTTTATAACTGTATTTTTCTTTGTTAATGTACCATTTTTGTGTGCAATAAAGTGTTATTAGTCCTGCTTAGATGCAGCTTGAAATCTAATAAGTAATTACTGCTATACTAAATATCACTTGCACGAAAATAGGGCTCACAACTTAGACTACTACTGGTAAAAATGAACTTCTAATATTTGATCGTATAGTTAAAATGAAGCTAATACAAATTTGTATAATGATTGCTAGTATTTTTAAGGGTAAAAATCCCATCAATTAATTGTACTTTCCATTGGTAAAAATTAACGAGCTCTTTGACGGATATCGTAAAAATCTCACGTTTAATGTTATTTTTGGGCAAACTTTACTAAAGTAATAAATAATTAACACCTCCAGGTAAATTTGAAAGAAATTAATTAAAATTCTAAGAAATTTATTGTGAATTGACACGCCGGCGTGTCCGCGGTCGTGGAGGGATTAAATTAGGCAACGTGCTAGGAGTTTCTAACACTATCCAATATACAGTATCCTATAGAGTCCTGAAAGGGACTGATGATGATGTACTTAACACGAATATATTTATTTGAGTTTTATTTTATAGACATTAAGCCCAGCTATTGAAAGTAACGAGATTTCAACTGCCTCGGTGGTGTAGTGGCTAGCATGCACCTCTGCACATTCAGAGTCCTGATCCTGATCAGGTCCTGAGTTCGAATTCCGGGTCGGGCTAAGTTTAGTAAGCCTTTCTATTAAGGAAGTTACAGTAATAGCCCGGAGTTGCGAAGTCCTGCGACTTAACTCTCACTGGTCGTGTCGAGCAGTCGTCCCACCGGAATATAAGAGTGACAAGAATACAGAGTGCACGTTGTGTCTGCGCGTACACTTGTGCGCTATAATATCTCCTGCGCATATGACTAGTCTCAGTGAGATTGGCCGCTGTGATCGAAATCGGTCGGGAGCACATTATTATTATTATTGAAAGTTGTCAGTTCAACAGTAAGTCCACGTGAAGTCTCAAGTAGCAAGGTAGTGATCAAAAAATAATTTTATTATAAGCACCTATATATTTCTGATACACGAACATTTGTCATAAATACCAGAAATACATCCATCCTATATTCCATTGAACTATTTTACTACAGGACTTGCCTCGCCTGGAGCTTGTACCGTTTGTCAAATGTCTTTCATTTTTATATTTTGTGAAAGCATTTCCCATTTCGGTCTAAAAGTTCTTGTTGGTAAGGAACCTTTTATTTCGAATCTAAGCTTTTCTGATTCAATACATTCGATAAATTTATGCTGATATAGATGTTTCTTTGATAATAATTAATAATTTATAAGCAATTTTGTTCTTTACATTTTTCACATTAATAAATTATAATATGCCTATTTTAAATAAAACTATCTTTTCGGATTATTTCGCGGATTTATTTGGAATTTTGGTTCCCGACGTTTCGAATGCTTTACAGCAATCATGGTCACGGGAGAGAATAAGGTTATAGACGTCTCAAAGGTGTTGTATAGGTACTTGTTACAGACAGTGCCTACCCACTATTTTACAAAAATGATTTCAAAAATTCAAAAGTGGCACCATAGTCCCAAAGCAGTAATTTTTTGATTTTTATTTCTAAACATTTTAAAAATGTAACAAGTATTATAATTAAATATAGCAATATTATTTATTTAATTTTAGCTGTTATTATTATAAATACCAAAAATCCAAATAAATCCGCATAATAATTCGAAAAGATAGTTTTATTTAAAATGTCAAATATTCGCGTAAATCTAAGAAAGTATTATAATATCCATTTTGTTAGTTGAGAACTTGATTAATGAGCAAGGGTAATTAGCTATACTATACTAATAAAATTGAAGTGTCTATACAGACAAAGTGATGTCAAAATAACAGCGTTTTACTAAATGCATATGAAATTATATACGATAGTTATAAGAAACACACAATTTTTAAAATTTTTGTCTGTCTGTCTGTTTGTTCCGGATAATCTCTGAAACGGCTGGATTGATTTTGACGGGACTTTTACTGGAAGATATCTTATGTTATAGGGACTAAGATAGGCATACTTTTATTTTAGAAAAAGAATTAGGGTACCGCTCAAAACAAAGTTGACGTACTTTGGGTACTAGTACGCGTGAGTCGCTAGTGCTTAATAAAAATATAAAATATC